>JAZKJV010008776.1:0-363549 GCA_037367405.1 Ottelia alismoides
TTATCCGATGCTATCCCAACCGACTGTCCCGCACGGAAAAGTCGGTAATCAGTCGGGTCTAACACCGGGAGGCTCTACCTAGGGTGCGGGTCACTCTCTCGTGCATCCAAACCAGACAATGAGGGGGTTGCTCTCCCCAAGACAAAGTTTTTAGAGTGAGCGGTTTTTAAGATCAAGTAAGATTAGCAGTCCCGGTTTTATTGTTTTTCTTTTTAATATTTTTCAAATAGAAAACAAAAGGCCTAACGAATTTTTCGGTTCTCCTTATTATTTAGTCCGAAAATAGGGGGGAGAAGACGAAAAAGCCGATGCGCGATGAAATCAATGATGCATGCAAAGTAAGGAAGGCGTACCTGACTCCAGCACTCTACATGCAATATGATCCGCGCAGAATTTAAAGACAGGAAATAAACTACCTAAATGATGCAAGCGGGAAAAACCGAGTCCTAGATGAGCAATTCCTAGCGCAGAACCGTCTAACTCAGTCACTCGCCCTCGATCCAAAGAGTCCGGTCTTGGCCCACCCCTCCTCTTCTCGACAGGTCGAGTTCAGGAGTAGCGCTTGTGGGGCAGGCTCGCGGCGCGTAGGCTCTCAGGAAAGCAACTAAGTTATTTTTATTATTTATTATTAGTAGGTCCAATTAACGATCTATAGGAACAGATAAGCAATTAGGTGTGTGGATCCTACTAATTACGTCACAAGCACCAGAAATTCCTACGGCTAGGGGCTCGATCAAAAACCGCGTAAACACCGGAATGGCAGTAAAAAAAAAATAAAAGAAAGCCGCGAGAAATCCGCGAAAAACCGCTAAGGTCCTAAAGGGTCCCCCGAGCACACCGGTGCTCGGCGAAACAGACCCGCTACGGTAGAAGTCCAAACAGTTCTGAGTCTCTGAGTCCTGTATTATTACAAAAATAATAGAATATTCCTAAACTATCCTCACCCACTCAGCTCTCTCTCTCTTGCTCTCTCCTGCTGCTCGATGAAGAAACGAGCCGCCTCCGCTTCGCTCGGGTGCACCGGCGCTCCTAGGAATGCCGCCCTCGCTCCTCGGGCCCTCGCAAGAAATAGAGAGAAAAGTGGTCAGTCCAGAAATTATTGGCAGAAATATGAGAAAAATATATATACAAAATCTATACAAAAAGCCGCGAAGCTCGAAAAGCCGCGGAAAAAGCTAAAAATGACTACTAAGCCGTGCTCCCCGGCAACGGCGCCATTCTGATAACCCGAAGAACCCTAAAGACCCGAGTGAAGGTAATGAAACAAGGGTCGTTGCGACCCGGATCTCAGAGGATGGGTATATCAAGAAAAATATCGAACCGCGAAGTAAATCAGAGATCAAAACACGAAGTGCGGTCCTAGCTATGAGATTAAACCTGGTATAGCACCCAGGGTCGAACACAAGGAGCACGGGTTGGCTTAAAAAGCCTACGAAGTAGTCGAAGAATCAGAGGAAAAGGGAAAACATTTTTTTGTGGTTTTTAATTGTTTTTAATTTTTTTTGGATTTTCAATATGTAAAGAAAATAAGAAAACACAAGAACAAGCACACTTGAGCAATTTATTTAAAGCATAAAAAATCAAGCAAAAATTCAAGAAAAATTGTTTTTATGTTTTTTAGGTTTTTAAGTGTTTTTGGTGAATTTTTGGGATTTTTATAAGGTGTATTTTATTTTCTAAAAATCAAACAGTGCGAAAAAGGCAAGGTACTGTCCAGCCAGGACCAAAATCCAAAAATAAAATATTTAAGGATCTCAAGAGGGCCTGGAGGTAATTTTCCAGTATACTAGAGAAAACAAGGAAAATTCGAGCACCAAAATTATTGTTTTTGGGTTTTTAGATTATTTAGTATGATTTTTATGAGTTTTTAGGTGTTTTTGAATTTTTAGGGTTTTCAAGCAATGAAAAATAGCCAAAATTGGCTAGAAAATCAACCAACACAACAGGAACAACACCTAATTTTTATGGAAATTTTGGGGGTGTTTTGATATTTTTTTGTAATTTTTAAATCTAGACAGTAGCTAAAATGATGGTTTTTGAATTTTTAAAAATAACAAATAAACTCAAAAATGTCCTCTAAAATTCTCAAAAATTCTACAACATGGCAGGAGCCATGTGTCAAATTTTCATCGAATTTGGAGGTGATTTGATATTTTATTCAAAATCCAAAAGGGGGCACTGTGCACAGGGACCAAAGTGCAAATACCCAAAGTTCTGGGGGTCCTGGTGCAAAATACCCAAGAAATCACGCGCGAGGCGCGTTCTTGAGGCACTCAGGGACCTATATGTAAGAAAAACAAGTCCGAGGACCTTCTGGTAACTCGTACCAAAAAGTCCAAGGGCTATGTTGCAAATAACCCACTCAAAAGACGCACATGCGCAAATACAATGCTCACAGGGGCATAAATGCAATTATCAAAAAGTTTCTATTCATTCATGAACATCCAGAACTACAGGGCTAGATTTGCAATTACACCAAATACACACGTGACGACGCACGTGGCTCACACAAACAGGGGCATAAATGCAAATAATCTAAAAGATGAGGTCCAGTGTGCAAATATCCCAACGTAAATAAAGTACTCTAAATATTTACAGGACTGAAACATCAAGCAAAAACTAAGAGGGGGCCTAAGGTAATTTACCCCTTTATTAAGTCGAGCCGATGGATGGACGCCACGTTGCAGATCGAACGGCTGAAAAGGGGTGGCGCCCAGGGCTGGGTCCTCGACTATGATCCAACGGTCCAGGTGATGCCACGTTGCAGATCGAACGGTGGACGGAAGAAGTGGCTGAGCTTCGCTGGATCGGCGGTGGAGATCGACCCTCGAATGGATCCGACGGTTGAAGCTGCTCCTCAGATGGACGATCGTGATGGAATCTGGAGCTCGGGGGTCAATCGGACGGCGGAGAAGGATGGTGGACGAACAGGGCTCCGGCGAGCTTCGCCGGACTCGTGACGGCGCTGGTCCCCTCCTGGGCGCTCGCTGAAGATTGGAGAAGGAAGCTGTGGGCCCTCCGCGTCTAATGGAGGCCTCCGATGACCCAACCGATCCTCGGAGAGGTCCGGCGAGGTCGGCGGAGGCGGAGCAGCTGGACCAAGTGGTCCAAGCCCTCAGATGGGCTTGGATGGACCTGCAAAGTATCCCAGCAAACTCGCGGGTCGAGGGCAAAGTGCCTCGACCCTGTTAGGCGTGGTGAAGGTGATCGGGGGGGCGAGATGGGCGAGCTCCGGTGAAGCGATGGACGGAGGAGCTCGAATCCCAGCTCCTGTGTGAGCTGGGTTGAACGGAGATGCGGAGAATGTGCGCGGAGGGATGGCGATGGTGAGCGTAGGTTCCGATGATCGAGAAGATAAGCAATATGGCCGGAATCATGATTTAGCCGAAAATAGGTAGTCTTAAGTTCAACACAAAGCGTGAACTCAGTCGGTGTGATGACCACACTAAATCCGGACTAAAGTCAACAATTAACCCACACTAAAGATCAATAAATTAGAACTAATGTGGAGTTAAAATTTATTTTTAACTCTGCACAAATGGTGTATAGTGACAAGTATGCAGAGAGTTCGAACACAGGGAGCAAGCAGGGTAATTCACAAAAATGTGCTCAAGTGAATGTGTGTAATGTCTACACTAAGCAAGCAAACAAAGCAATTTTTGTGGGTTTTTTTTAATTTGTATATTTTTTTTATTTTTTTTTTAATTTTTAATTTTGTATTTTGATTTTAATTTTCTGATTTTTATAATTTTATATTTTATATTTTTTTTGTTTCTTTTTCAATATTGGAGAATAAAGACAATATGATAGAAGGCAAGCTAAAATATTTATAAAACTAAGTAAAAATTACCAAAAATTCAGAAGCAAATTGTTTTTAGTCTTTTTAGGGTTTTTTACTGTTTTTGTGATTTTTGGAAAATTTTCAAGGTGTTTTTGGTATTTTGAAATGTTGAAATAAAGCAAAACAGTGCAAATAAGGCTGGTTGTGAATAAAATGTAATCTAAAAATACCAACCAGTAGTCAAAATGTTTCACACTATTTTTCTAATAAAGAGAATAAAAGAAGGGATAAACAGAAGCTGAGTTTATATTTTTTGGATTTTTCTACTATTTTTTATATTTTTTTTGAAGTTTTTGAGTGTTTTTAAATTTTTAGTGTTTTTCTTTTGAGATTTTTAGTGGTTTTTGGACTGACACTAAAATAGAATAAAATAGACACTAGGTGATTTTTTTGGAATTTTTGGAGGTGTTTTAAGATTTTTTTTGGTATTTTCTAAGCTAGACAGTGCACAAAAAGGATGTTTTTGATTTTTAATGAATATGAAAATAAAGTAAAATCAAAAACTCAATATGTGGCGTCAAAGTACACACGTCCAGGAGCATAAACCTATTTTTGTGGAATTTTTGGAGTTAGAATGATAAGTCAATTAATTACAGCAAACATCCAAACATTAAACAGGCCTGGCAGGGGTATATGTGCAATATCTAAAACATCCAGGGGCATACATGCAATTTTCCACAAAAATATACACTGAATATTCAATTTTTAGCACCAAAATGCAATTACAAAAGCCGCTGGGGCACGCCTACAAATTACCCCACCAGGGTGCGTGACTTGCACGCGCCTGGGAAGGACTGGAATGCAATAATACAAAAGCCTGGGGGTCTCTTTGCAAAATTAACCAAAAATATTACACTGAATGCGAAAGTTTCAGAACCAACAAGAAATACCCAAACGTACAGGGGTTCCTCTGCAAAATGCCCACCACCTCACGTGTACAGGTCACGTGAGGTGACGTGGCGGAGGACCTGAGTGCAAATAACAAAAGTCCGAGGGTCTTTTTGCAAATATTACAAAATATTTAAACTACCAAGGAAAGTTTATAGACTAATAAATAAATACAAAAATGGCGAGGGTGTAGATGCAAAATACCCTCGACGCGGCGCTCCGATGATGACGCGTGGCACGCATCCAACGGCTGGGCGACGAGACGCGATCCAACGGCTGGATGCGAACCACTAATCCACGTGGCGTGTCCTGAGCGGCCGATGACGCTTGGGCTCGTGCGGCTGAGATTAGATCCTCCTGCGTTGATCTGACGGTCGAGGCTGAGGAAGATCCAACGGCCGTTGCTTGATCTGGAGCTGCGGCTCGATCGGACGGCGGGGAAGCAAGGAGGAAGAACGGGGAAGAAGGCCGGCGAAGGCGAACTTCCCCGACTCCGATCTCGCGTCTCCGGCGATGAATGTGCTTCAAAATGGCCGTGGAGACTCCTGGGGTCGTCGTCTACCTCCTGGGGGCTTCAAAATGCCTCGGCGACGGCCGAGGTGCTCAGGCGAAGGTGGCGGAGCTGGAGAGCTCGGCTGAGCTCCGGCGAGCTACAAAATCGCTCCCAGGCGCGATTCAACGCGCTGTGACCCTGCAAAAAGAGTTAGAAGGTCCAGGGCAAAGTGCCTGGACCTTTGGTGGACCTAAACTAAGCGCGAGGGGGGATGGTCGATGGTGGCCGGAGGTGCGCTCCGGCGAGGTTGCGTGAATGGGTGAATTACGCGATGGAACTCTCGATTTTTTTGGGGGTTTTTGATGCTTATGCTAACAGGAATAAAAAGCAATAAAGAAATGGCGGGGTGGAAGCCCTCGATGGCCGGAGCCAGAGGAAAAAGTATACCTCGACGCCGGCGGTTGGCGGAGGTGCTGGAGGCTCCCTCGACCTCGGGCGCCTTGGCTGATAGGCTCGCGGCGGAGCTGTCACCTCCGGCAAGACCTGGAGCACAAGAGAGGCGGAGAGGGGTGGACCAAGGGGACTCGATTTGAATTCAAAGGAGGGGAGTTGGTTTTATGCGGTTTGACCCAAGGTGACAGGGGTCCAAAGATCAAGGCATATCTGGCGAATCTTGGGTCCGATGACCAAGGTTAAGCATGGACGAGCTAGAGGGAGGATCGAGGAACAATGTTGCAGAAGATTGCAACACAAAAAGATGCAAGTCTTGGCCTCGAAAAACCCTTGAAATTGGGTCAAAACTGAGGGTGTCAGGCGCTACAGGGGTAGGTCAGACTGTTGACCTAGGTCAACAGTCATGGCCTCCTGGTTGGTCCACGTGGACCAACTAGGAAAAACCCTGGAATAAAGTCTTATTAAATCAATTTAAAATAATAAATGGTCGAATTAAATAAAAGTTATAAAATAAGAAATGCTCAAAATTTTATATAGTATTTTATTCTGATTTTTATTTATTTTTATGACTTATATTTTTACAAGTTACCTTTTTAACCCTGTATAGGTATAATACCAATGTATTTTGATATTTTATTTTTATTTTGGTATTTTATCTTTTTATTATTTTTATTTATGATTTTGTAAAATTATAACATACTCTTATATACATAAGTATATTTTTATTTTATTTTTCTGATATAATTTGTATAATTAATAAAATGTAAGTATAGTTTATACAGGTATGTGTATAAGTATAATACCTATGTTTTGAATTTACAAGTATTTTATTTTTATTTTTATTTAGGTTTTTATTCTAATTTTAATTTACATAATTATTATAAGTATTATTTACAATATTATAAAAATATAAAAATATAAAAATAATGAATAAATAATAAATTGAATATTTTAATAGGTACAAGGGTACAATGTGGGTCCAAAAGTCAACTTTCAAACCGTAGCTCCGCCAAATGCGAAACCACCACCATTGGATAGATTATTTTATTCTATATACAATTAAAGGTGAGTACACTGCATTTGGAGTTGTCGTTTGTGAGACACGGGTCTGGGAAGTTGGCATTCTGGATTTTTATTCAGACCATAACTTTTTATCTGTACATTATTTTTCTGTGAAATCAATTTTGTATTTTTCTTTATTAATTTATCTACAACTTTTATGTACACAGTTTCTTTATTTGATGTACAAAAAGTGGAACCAAAAATAGGTCCCAAATTGAATAAAGAATGAAGAAAATGTAAAGGTATTTTGACTGTGTTTCTGACCTTATCTCCCCCTACTTTATTCCTTGTCGACCTATTCATCAAGATGCCTAGGTCTCGGGGGTTTTGGGTCATAAAATATTTACAATATTTTATTCTTTTTCTTTTCTTTATTTATTCTATTATTTTGGCTTTAATTACAGTATTTTATACACTATTGAGATGCACATGTATGAATGCTAAGATGCTTGATTTAAGGCTATTTACAGGCATTTGCTAGGGTTTTTGGTGCCAAAATGATAGAATAAAGGTGATGAAATGTGGATTCATCAAATCACAGGAACTCGGCGAAACTAAGATTTGGGGGAAACAAGAAATTACGCTAAATGGAAAGGCTAGAAAGCTACCTGGGTGGAGTGGAAGACTGTGCTGGAGCTTAGCTAGCTCCTGGTCGTCGCCTCGAAGGTTGTCACTGCCTGAGGCTCGAGCTCCTGCACGGGGCGGAGCACGGCGGCGCAAAGCTGCCGGATCAATGGTCCAGGCACCCCCTCCTCACTGCGACAAAGGCTACCGCGAGCTGTCACCTCGGGGTTTGCAATGGAGGTCACGGGAATGAGAGTGGCGAGCCAAAGATGGCGGAAATGAGAGGCGGAGCTCGGCTATATACGTGAGTGCCGACCCGACTAGGGCTGGTCGGGTAGGGCTGCGAGAAGCACGGATCCCAATGCGGATGCCCCGGTGGTCATGTCGGATGTACAAGGAAGCGATAGGACCCGGGGTTTGCGGAGGAGGCGATCGGATCGAGCGCGGAAAAAGAGGAGAAGTCGGGTCGGGCGCAAGATCCGTGGGAGAAGACGGTCCGCGGGGGGAGTTGACCGGGGTCAACATTCCCCGTGGACCAGTGAGGTGCTGCCACGTGGATAATATTTGAAACTCAAAAATGAGGCAGCAAATGGTCGATTCAGCAAAAACTTTCAACATGAAATATTTTTCTTTTATTTTTTTCTATTTTTTGGTGATTTTTAATTAATTTTTGGAAATATAAATAAGGTATTTATACTATATAGCTATATATGGGTATATATACTATATATGGTTTTTTTTATTTTCGATTTTTAATTAGTTATTTATACAATTTTATTCCTATTTTATATTTTATTTATTTATAGAATAAAATGAGGAATAAAAGGCTATTTTTCTTTTTATTTTTATTATTTATATCCATAGGTTAAATAAATAGTTATGTACAACTATATACATGGTGTATGTACAACATGTTTTTGTGTTTTAATTTTGTTATTTTTATTTGATTTTTATTTTGTTTCTTTTTATTTATTTTATTTACAAAATATACCATAGAATATACACAAAAAGTTTTGAAAATAAATACATTTATTTACAAGGTTAAATACATACGGAGGCATGGTCTATGTACATGGTGAAAGGGCTATTTTTGCATTTTTGATTTTTAAATTTTTATTTTGTTTTTAAGAGTTTCTAAATATATACAAATATTTACAAGAATATTTTTGGTTGAGGAAAATATGATTTTATTTATTTACATAGATATCTACACATGAGCTCCTATCTCTCTCTACTGTGGCTTTTATGCGGTCAGGCCCATGCTGAGCCCTCCCTTGGGTTAGGTTGCTCAATATTTATTCTAAATATTTCCCTCTTTTTCTTTTTGATCTTTATTCTTTTATTTTTGCACAAAAACATGCTAATTATAGGTTTTTACAAGATGCATGCTTTTGCTAATTATTGATATTTACACATATCTACATGCATTTGCATAGGTTTTTGTAGCTAAAATATAAGAATAAAGAGTGATGAATGGGTATTCATCAACGCGCCACACATCGGATCCTTCCTTCCCCTCTCCCTCTCTCTCTCTCCTTTCACATCAACCTCTTCATATGTGTTCATCTCGATCTCCTCATTCGAATGCATTTGCTTCCTCTCCCTTCGTATTTGACGTCTACTTTTCTTCTCCCAGAAGGCAAAAATGACGATAAAAATTAAAGGCCATCAAACCATCGCATTATACTTTTTCAATTACCCATCTCGTCCCTTCCCGTATCTCCCAACGACGCTACCGTCCTCCTCATCCGAAAGCCCTTAGCTATCATACATCCATCGTTGCTATCTTTGCAACGTACTCCTTTCTGCTGTAGAAGCTTATCTCCTTTGCTGCCCCTTCCCCCATCCCACGTCCTCCATTCTCCTTCGATCAGGACTTACTCCTACAAGCTCTTTCTCACCCCCTGATTCTGACATGAAATTCTCCTCGATGCCTCCGCGGACTTCCTCCTCCATTGGGGGACCCATAAGCACCTCCGCTATGTCAAGGTCTTCCCTGCCATCATGCAGCCATGCAGTACTGTCGCCTCCTAGAGCTGTCGGGAAGGGTCTTCTTCCCTGGAAAAGGAGAACATGATGAGTTTGTGTCCCGACAAGGGAGGAGGGGGAAAGGGGGAAGAGCTTTTCGAGGTTCTTCTTGATCATAAAGGGCTGCAAGATTCACTAAATGCCTTAGAAGAGGGTCAAGTCAATTCAGATGATTGTATTGGCCGTCACATGAGAGGTATGAGGTGACGAAGAAGAAGAGTTCAAGAAAGGTATGTATTTAAGTAAAAGTTCGGTTGTGTTGTATTATCATTTGGAATCATATTTGATGAACTATGATTTTTTTACTCAAAATTTTGCACCCAATGTTCAACTTTGGTGGTTTTTGATGCATGATTTTTAAATTTATCACAATTCTCTAAAAAAAACTCTTTGATTTGAATATTGATTTCTTTATTTTTAATAATGGGAAGATTTTAATCTACTTTGGTATTTTAAAAAAATGGAGTGGACAGCTTTGTTCTTGCTTCTGAATTTTGATCTTTTATGATGACGAACTCACCTTACACATACCCGTCATCTTTTATGTTTGCCCTTCTAAGTATCACTGTAAACGCATCTTAATTTCAGATAGTCACCACACCTATGAAGGCTATGATCCTGTTCTCTGAGCACCAACCAGGTAAGCTCCCTTTTCCATTAGCTTCTTTGGTTTGTTTAGTTCTCTCTTTTGATTTGGATCCATAGCGCTTCAGTCAGTTTTATTTGTTGTCTCTTCTTCCTCTGTTATCCTCTTTCTTTTCTTCTTCAGTATACCTTTATGCTTTGAATTGTTCACCTTCAGTCCACTCACACACGACACTTTCTTCACCCTTCTCCTCACTCAATGATCACCTCAGATCAGTTCATGATATGAGTTAAGATCCTTTCCATTACGCCTTTGCATGAATGATCATCCACTTACTCATCACACCTACAAATGAACACACTTCTGATCATATAAAAAATTAAATGTTTCATTGAGTTGTTATTTGACCGAATCGATATGAATCAATAACTTGATATGTGCTTGAAATATTTTACAAATTAGTTTAAGCATATCTTTTTCATTACTTGAACATGCACGCTTTATGGATTTGATGCAATTTGGGTAGCCTATGTTTTGTCCATGGACTGACGGACACCATGGATTTAAGCATCGCCTCTTGGAAGACGATCACCTGTGTTCCATTCTGAGCTCCAATTTGATTCGAAATGAGAGGACTCATCATCCGCAAGTACTCACCCCATAAGGGGATTTCAGAGAGTTCTCAATCTCTTTCGATTTCGATCCCAACACCATCACTGGTCCACTAACAGGTGAGCTCAAGGCCTTTCTCCTCGGGCCCCATTCCAATCCGAGCAACCGATGTGTGTTTCTCGCTTCTGATTATCAAGAGAAGAAGAGCATTTAAAAATATTATTTTTCTCCAATTGAGCACCACGTATTGGTGATTGAGCGACCAAGATTAAATGGCGATTCTACCATCAGATCAGGTCGACAGAAACATTGTATCGTCACCCTCAGACAATTCGTATATTACCAATCAGTACATCTTCCTGAGTAGTCACATAAGTAAAATTCTTGTGAAATTGCCTCAATGTTCTTTTACTTTCTGTTTTTTTCTCTCACAGATTGAAGGTTTTCATAATTACAATTTAGTTCTCTCACAAGGAGTTGTTTGTATAAGGACTTGATTTCATTTTTTTTCTATTTAATTTTATACTCCTTCATACGTAAGGACTTGTGATTGGCTTTTGAAATGATTTTTGAGATGCCTTTTGGGATTTGGTTCTAGACTTTAGCTATAAACTTTTAGGTCAATTGCCGTACAATTTCATTTAGTTGTGATGATTTTCTAAATTTGTTCATTTTTTGTTATTATTTTGTGCATATTTGTTTTGATTTTCTTCTCTATTCTCTTCACTTTGTTTCACGTTGTGCCCACTCCTACACATAACTAGATCTATTGTGTGGTATTAATATCATCGTCATATCACCTTATAATATATTGTATATCTATGTTTTCAAACTCCTACTATATATGTTGTTTTCAAAACTAAAAATGTGTGGAAAACTATGACCAAATTCAGTAAAAATTACAACAAATCACAAAAACACTTTATAAAATAGAAAAACACTTCCAACAATCCACAAAAGATTACATCCGTTATACTACTCTATAAAGCAATAGAACGAAATGTTTGAGCCAAAAAGTTTATGTTGGATGCACTTCAGATTTTCAATTTTTTTACGTAGGTTTTTACGATAATATGTAAAATGATTCCAATACGTGCAAGAAGGAGAGGATTGAAATCTATGTCCATGGAAGCGACTAAGAGAAACCTTTCCAAATTCCCCCGTTCCTTCTCCTTCCCCTGCCTCGACGCATTGTCCCGAAGGCTTGAATCGCTTATATTAACATGCAAATGATATTGTGGTGTATTCCTCTATATAATGTCTGTAATACATATTCCGACTACCTTATTACAAATAGATGTCTCTTATACCCTAGCTCTTTCATTTGATAGAGATAATATTAGTGATAATAAAACTGGACCGGTAGAAAGGAAATGTCGATAAAATACCAGTGTAAAAAATATTTACATTTTATCTAATAATTAAGATGGCACAGTTTGTATCAGTGTTAATGCCAACTATTAAATGTTATCAGAATAAACAAATAACTTCACCCTCCGCCATGATAATAGTGTGAAATGTTGATTATGTGATAATCAACACGTATTTAATATGTTGGTTTGCAAATGTATTATACATATTTATTATTCTTTAACAACTCTTATATAATTGGGTAAATGAATATATAATATTATTCTAACATATTTAATACATTATCCTTTATTAAAAGAGACGGTGTCATTAATGGTTATAATTTAGATATTAATTATAATTAAATTATAATGCATATATGCAAATGTCATTACTAAAATTATAACACATAATATTATTGAAATCATAATTATGATTGGAGTGAGACTAATATAGAAAAAGTATACAATATCTAATATTACTGAGAGTGTACTCCATTAAATGTATAACGAACTATTCATTGCCTACATATATACATGTATGTGCATATTTTATGCGGGTTTCTTGAGGTTATTTATGGGAAAAAGTGCTATAATTCAAAAAATCATTAGAAAATATCATGTTAGATAGAATATTTATTGATCAAATTTGATCTACCTTACAATAAAATTAAATGAGATATCTCAGAAAGACTACACTAAATCCAGCTTGATCAATATTTTAATGGAATTCATACACAAAGTACGCTTATCTACTTATAACGTTATTTTGTTGTGTTTTGTATTTTTGTACGGAGGTTTTGTTGAGATGATTTCTTTCCTTTTTCCCATAAAAAAAGTGCCTTCTCAGTTGTATGATGTAGCTCACTTTCAAACTTCATTCATTAACACATTGAAGACGACATATAATCAATAAGATCCAAAAAATGCTAGAAAATATGACATAATCCACCACTAATTAGTGGTGTTAGGTTTACGTGTTTGTATAGTATAAGAACTGATCATCAATCTGACTCAACTTAGGGTGTTCTCTTCTATCTTCTTTGCCAATTGTCTTTTAAATATAATTTTCCTTTCATTTCCCTAATCATTTATTGATAATTGGTGTAACATAATGTTTGTGTTTGTTTAATGTTCAATGCAATTGTCGTCGATTTATTATCTATTGATGCTGCACCTTAGTCTCATTATTGACTTTATTTTGGGACATTACACAAGAGATGCTTTATGGTGTAAAGCTTCCTTTCCCTATGCATTGCACATGCTCTTACTATAATATTATGCATGTGTACTCACCGCCATTGTCATGTCTTACTCGCATACATGTATTTGAGGAAATGGAAGTTTAACCCAAAGAGTATAGAAAGTAATTAAAATGAGTTGTGTTTCCATTAGAATAAATGTCAAAATACTCATTTTATTACATTTAAAAATTGTGATGTGACCAAAATAAACTAGAACAACAACTACTACTACACTCAAATAACAATATCAACATACATATATTGTGTAAAAATTAATAAAACTTGTGCATACCTTTGTAAATTTTTTAAAACATATAAAGATCATGAGACCTATGTATGTACATGAATATATTTGAAAATTAGCTAAACTAGAAGGTTTATAATTACACCAATTTTAACATAATTTTTCATGCAATTTTTTGATGCAAAGACATGTGGCCAACATTATCATATGAAAAATATTATTTTATGATGTATGTAATTATTTTGACGGTTATTAGATTTATATTATGTTGAATATTTTTCGTAGGTTTAATGGTAATAGTGTTAAGCTTTCTACCTTAAGCTCCATTTTAGGTAGTCCTTTCTTAGAAAAAATATATAACATTTCTAATGTTCCATATATGATATAATACCAATTGCATATATGATGTGTGGTTGTTATTAATTTTAGCATTAATGATTAATTTATGTAAAACGTTACTTTTCAATATTACTTACATTGTTCCAAAAATATTATATTCACTTATTTATTCAATTAAAGGAAAATATACTTTAATTTCTCTATTACTATTTATAATTTTGAAAATATTTCAAAATTTTCCTCCAACCCGCCGCGAAGCGCGGGTGATACACTAGTAACTATACTAAAGCTGGGTTTTTTCTAGCTTTAGTCCTATAGTTGACACATGTTGCTCTTCCTACACTTCATTCTCTCCAGAAAATAATCTTTCTATCCGACACGTGGACTCTTTTTTCTCCCACTGTATTCTCGGACCTTTGTTTATCTCGCACCCTAACATCTGCACCCTCCACGCCAAATGTCACAAAGGTAACGCCTCTTTAGTCTATTCTCTTCTCTTTTTTTTATTTCACCCGTTCTCTTCCTTGATATGGAAGATTTTGTAACATTACCATCCCTTTTTTTAATCTCTAATTATTCTTTCCCCTCTCTCTTTTCGAAATATGTCTCCCATTTTCAGTCTTTTCATTTTTTTAGGGATATTTACCCAGCGAACCCTGAAATCTTTCAAAATTACCTCTACGACCTTTGAAACATCGATATTCCTCCCTAGACCCCGTAATCTTGCTCCGTTTTACCCTATAGACCCTACCGTTAATTTGAGATTTTTTAAGTTAACTTGTTTGGGTTTAAGTTGAGTTAATCTAACCCTAGCAAATCCAAGGGCCTTCCTTTCTTCTTCTCTCCCCCTCCTCTCTCGCTCCGACCACCACCTTCATCCCCTCCCCCAAAGTCTTTCCTCTTCGCCGTCAACCTCCAGATCCCCTCCCGCTCCGACCACCACAGCGCCATTTTCTACTTTTCCTCCGACGGCCCCCTCCCTGCCGGCTCCCTTCTCCACCGATTCGCATACACAGACGACGACGCCTTCCGTAACCATCGTTTCAAGCTCGTGAACCGTATCGTCAGGGGCCGTGGCTCGTCCGGGCCGCAGTTGGGAACCTCCTCCTCCTGCGCCTCCTCGCCTCCTCCGCTCCCCCTTCCGACCTCCCCTTCTCCACCTCCATTTCCCCCTCTAACAGCCAGATCCTCGTCCATGTCACCCACCGCGACTCCCCCCGCCAATTCTCCGCCGTACAGCTTCTCGCCATGCTCTTCTCCCACCTCCGCTCCCTCGCCTCCCGCTCGCTCGGCCCCATCTCGGAATGCGTCATCGGTGTCCCCGTGTACTTTACCGACTCCCAGCGCCGTGCGTACCTCGACGCCGCCAACATCTCTGGTCTGCGTCCCCTCCGCCTCATGCAGGAGGGCGCCGCCATTGCCCTCGGCTATGGGATCTACCGTGCTGACGCCACCTCTGCGTGGGGTACCGTTGTGTTCATCGACGTCGGGCAATGCGGCACACAGGTATCCATCGCCAGGTTTGAGCCTGGGAAGGTCACGATGCTTGCGTATGCATTCGACCGCGACCTCGGTGGAAGAGACTTCGATGAGGTCCTGTTCCGGCACTTTGCGGGGCAGTTCAGGGAGAAGCATGGGATTGAGGGGGACGGAGGGGGACGGCCACAGGAGGCGTCGGGAGGGCTAAGGTAGCCGAGGCGCGCTAGGGCCGGCGGGGGAGCAGGGGAAGTGACGCCGGGGCTTTGGACGACATGGTGGGGTTGAGGTTTCGAGGAGGACGGCGGGGAGGGCCAAATCCAAGGGGAAATGGCAATGAATGTAAATTTAACAAACAAATTGGGTATAATGTAAACAAATATAACGGAAGCCGGTTAGTTTTAACGGACAAATGGATGGGAGTTAACCAGAGGGTCTGCACGGTAATGGTTAGCAAGATTACGGGGTCTAGGGAGGAATATCAATGTTTCAAAGGTCGTAGAGGTAATTTTGAAAGATTTCAGGGTTCGCTGGGTAAATATCCCTTTTTTTTATCTATGCAGAAAATGTGTGGTCACGTCCCACATTCACCTGTTTGGTTGCTGGGTTGGATTGGGTTGGGTTGGGCTGGGTTGGGATGGGTGAATAGTAATCTATGAGGAGAAAGTACCCTTGTGAATAGTAACCAAGGTTGGGCCAACCCTGTCCAACCCTGCAACCAAACATGCCCATAGGGATCCAACCTCCCCCCTCCTTTCTCTCTCACCTCTCTCCCTTCTCAGAATTCTCCCTCTGCTTCAAGTACTCTCTATTCCCTCACAAGTTTTTCACCTACTTCTCTCTCACCAACTCACATTTTATTTGTAGTATAAAAGATATCACATTCACAATTCCTAAGCTATATACGGTGAACAACATAGTCTTCCTAAAGTTTTCTAGAAATTTCCATCTTAATGTTTTTTACATTTCTCATAATATCAATTATATTCTTATTTTTAAATTAGTTTGCTTAAGATCATTACTCAATTTTTGTTCGTATATATTTACATATCATAATAAAATATTAGTAGGCCTGCCTGTAATAATTTCGAGAAAGATCGTAATATTGGTAAACTCAAAATGTCAAATATACTCTGTCTTTTAAAACTTTCAAATTTATTTCACCCGTTCTCTTCCTTGATATGGAAGATTTTGTAATATTACCATCCCTTTTTTTAATCTCTAATTATTCTTTCCCCTCTCTCTTTTCGAAATATGTCTCCCATTTTCAGTCTTTTCATTTTTTAGGGATATTTACCCAGCGAACCCTGAAATCTTTCAAAATTACCTCTACGACCTTTGAAACATCGATATTCCTCCCTAGACCCCGTAATCTTGCTCCGTCTTACCCTATAGACCCTACCGTTAATTTGAGATTTTTTAAGTTAACTTGTTTGGGTTTAAGTTGAGTTAATCTAACCCTAGCAAATCCAAGGGCCTTCCTTTCTTCTTCTCTCCCCCTCCTCTCTCGCTCCGACCACCACCTTCATCCCCTCCCCCCAAAGTCTTTCCTCTTCACCGTCAACCTCCAGATCCCCTCCCGCTCCGATCACCACAGCACCGTTTTATACTTTGCCTCCGACGACCCCCTCCCTGCCGGCTCCCTTCTCCACCGATTCGTATACACAGACGACGACGCCTTCCGTAACCATCGTTTCAAGCTCGTGAATCGTATCGTCAGGGGTCGTGGCTCGTCCGGGCCGCAGTTGGGAACCTCCTCCTCCTGCGTCTCCTCGCCTCCTTCGCTTCCCCTTCCGACCTCCCCTTCTCCACCTCCATCTCCCCCTCCAACAGCCAGATCCTCGTCCATGTCACCCACCGCGGCTCCCCCCGCCAATTCTCCGCCGTACAACTTCTCGCCATGTTCTTCTCCCACCTCCGCTCCCTCGCCTCCCGCTCGCTCGGCCCCATCTCGGAATGCGTCATCGGTGTCCCCGTGTACTTTACCGACTCCCAGCGCCGTGCGTACCTCGACGCCGCCAACATCTCTGGTCTGCGTCCCCTCCGCCTCATGCAGGAGGTGATAAACGCAGATTTCAAGAGAGCCTAAATGGTGTCTCACACAAGGCGGAGACAACCGTCGCTGTGGCGACTCTCAAATGAAACTTGTATTTAGTCAACAATTAACCCACACTGAAGATCAATAAATTAGAAATAATGTGGAGTTAAAATTTATTTTTAACTCTGCACAAATGGTGTTATAGGGACAAGTATGCAGAGAGTTCGAACGCAGGGAGCAAACAGGGTAATTCACAAAAATGTGCACAAGTGAGTGTGTGTGTGAAGTGTCTACACTAAGCAAGCAAACAATGAAATTTTTGTGGGTTTTTAATTTTTATTTTTATTTTTTTAATTTTTTATTTAATTTTTAATTTTGTATTTTGTTTTTTAATTTTCTGATTTTTATAATTTTATATTTTATATTTTTGTTTTAATTTCTTTTTTTTTGATGTTGGAAACTAAAGACAATGTAATAATAGACAAGATAAAGTATTTATAAAAATGTGCAAAAATAGCCAAAAATTCTGAAATAAAATGTTTTTGATATTTTTAGGATTTTTTATTGTTTTTGTGATTTTTGGGGATTTTTCTAGGTGTTTTTGGTATTTTTACTTAGCAAAATAAATCAAATCAGTGCAAAAGAGACTGGCTGGAGATAAAATAGGAATTAAAAGTAAACAACAACCACAAAATATTTTCACACTAATTTTTAAATAAAAAGGTTGAAATATAGAACACACAGGAACTGAATTTGTAATTTTTGGAGTTTTCTTTGATTTTATAGATTTTTTTTGAAGTTTTAGAGTCTTTTTGAATTTTTAAGGTTTTTCTTTTGAGATTTTTAGTGGTTTTCGGACTGACACTAAAATAGGATAAAATAGACAAAATATACTTTTTTTTGGAATTTTTCAAAACGTTTTTATAATTTTTATGGGTTTTCTAATGCAAACAGTGAAATAAATGCATGTTTTTGATTTTTAATAAATCTGAAAAAGCAATAAAATTAAAAACTAAAAATATGGGGACAAAATACAAGTTAGCAGGAGCTTAGACCCATTTTTGTGGAATTTTTGGAGGCCAAATGGTAATTTAACTGATTAGAATAAGCATCCAAACATTAAACAATCCTGGCAGGGGTATATATGCAATTTCTCAAACATCCAGGGGCAAACATGCAATTTTCCACAAAACTTTACACTAAAAGTTCAACTTTTCGTACCAAAAACTAATTACCAGACCCGCAAGGGTATCTAAACAATTTTCCCACCAGGGCGCGTGACTTGCACGCGCCTGGCGAGGACCAAAATGTAATTTTCTAACAACCTAGGGGCCTACTTGCAATATTTCCAAAAGTATAGCACGTGATAGCAGAGTTTTGGTACTAAAACAAAATACACAAAATGTCGAGGGTGCCCTTGCAAAATGCCCACACCGCACGTGAACTGGTCACGTGAGGTGACGTGGCGAGGGACCTAAGAGCAAATAAGAGAAACACGGGGTCCTACATGCAAATATTACAAAGTTTTTACACTACAGACGAAAGTTCTTAGACTAAACCATAAATACAAAATGCGCGAGGGTGAAGGTGCAAAATACCCTCGGCGCGCGATCCAACGGCGGTGAAGAGGCCACTTGACACGTGGCGCGCTACGGACGACCGATGAGGCTTCGCTGGTGGACGTCTGAGATTAGATCTCGGCTGAGATCAACGGTGGCTGAGCGCTGATGATCGGACGGTCCACGTTCTAACTGGAGGGGCTCCCTTGATCGGACGGTGGCGAAGGCAGCTGGAAGAGCACGGCGGAGCTCCGGCTGGGCGAAGTTCCTCGAGCTCCTCCGGCCAGCTCCGGTGGCTTTTGGACTTCAAAATCGGGGTGCTGCCTCCTCAGGTCCTCCTCTATCGTCTGGAGTCATCAAAAAGCCACGGCGGTGGCCGTGGTGCTCGCTGGTGGCTGGCGGAGCTGGGAGGCTTCGTTGGCTCCGGCGGGCTTCAAAACTCGCCTCCAGATGCTCTCAAATGCACGTTGACCTGCAAAACGAGTCAAGGGGTCCAGGGCAAACTGCCTGGACCCTTGGATGGACGTGGGGGAGCGTGGTTCGACGGGGAGATGATCGGCCGGAGGCGCGCTCCGGCCAAGTGAATAGATCTAGCGATTAAAGCGACGAATCTCGGATTTTTTTGGTGATTTTTAATCCTAAGGGTAAAAGGAGCTAAATACATGAAAGGAATGAGAGGGGAAGGGCCCTCGATGGCCGGAGTCAGAGGGAGAAGGGTTACCTCGACCGCCGGGTTGCGGGAGGTGCTGGGAGCTTCTCCGACCTCAATCACCTTGGCTGAAGAGCGTGATCTGGAGCTGTCACCTCCAAGAAGGTCTTGAGCGCACGAAGGTGGAGAGGGGTGGTCCGAAGGAAGTCCAACCGAGGATGGAAGTGGCGGAGCTCTATTTGAAGAAGGTATGATGCGTGAATTCGAGGAGAAGTCACGGGTGAGACATGAAGATCTGGGCAGATCTGGCAAGACGGCGATGGAGATGGATCAACAGGGATCAAGTTCCATGAAGGAAGCGGCGGCAAAGGACGAGAGACGTGGCCTCGAAAAATCCACCAAAGTGGGCAAAAATCGAGGCCACCGCGGACCCAGGGGTCAAGGACAGACTGTTGACCCGCCGGTCAACAGTCGGAGGCTCCTGGTTGGTCCACGTGGACCAACCAGGGAAAAGATTGAGAAATTATTTTATTAATTTGATAAAAAATAGAAAACAATCGAATTAATTTTTGGTTATAAAAAAAATGTTTAATTTTTTATGTAGTATTTTATTCTGATTTTTATTCATTTTTATGAAATGTATTTTTACAAGTTTACATTTATACCCCTATATAGGTATATTATCTATATATTTTAGTATTTCATTTTTATTTTGTACATTCAATTTTATTTATTTTGTTTATTATTATGTATAATTATAAAATACTTTTATATACACAAATATGTTTTTATTTTAATTTTTTCTGATATGTTTTGTATATGGAATAAAATATAATATAAAATGTATAGGTATAAGTATAGGTATAATACATGTATACCCTATATATGTATGTATTTTATTTTGAGTTTTATTTAGGTTTTTATTCCAATTTTAATGTTCATAATCATTATAAGTAATATTTACAACATTATAAAAATATAAAATCATAAAAATAATAATTAAAGAATAAATGGAATATTTTATTCTGTACACTTATACAATGTGGGTCCAAAACTCAACTTTCAAACCGTAGCTCCGCCAAATGCGAAACCACCGCCATTAAATAGCTTATTTTCTTCTATATACAATTAAAGGTGAGTATGCTGCATTTGGAGTTTTTATTTATGAGATACAGGTCTGGAAAGTTGGCATTTTGGAATTTTATTTAGACCATAACTTTTTATCTGTACGTTATTTTTCTGTGAAATCAATTTTGTATTTTTCCTCATTAAATTATCTACAACTTTCATGTACAAAGTTTCTTTATTTGATGTATAAAAGGTGGAACCAAAAATAGGTCCCAAAATGAATAAAGAATGAATATAATAATATGGGTATTTGACCCTTATCTCCCCCGACTTTATTCCTTGTCGACCTATTCATCAAGATGCCTAGGTCTCGGGGTTTTAGGTCATAAAATATTTACAATATTTTATTCTTTTTCTTTTCTTTTATTTATTCTATAATTTTGGCTTTAATTACAGTAATTTATACACTATTTAGATGTACATGCATGAATGCTAAAATGATGGAATAGAGGCTATTTACAAGTATTTGCTAGGGTTTTTGGTGCCAAAATGATAGAATAAAGATGATGAAATGTGGATTCATCAGGAGGGTGCCGCCATTGCCCTCGGCTATGGGATCTGCCGTGCTGACGCCACCTCTGCGTGGGGCACCGTCGTGTTCATTGACGTCGGGCACTGCGGCACACAGGTATCCATCGCCAGGTTTGAGCCTGGGAAGGTCACGATGATTGCGTACGCATTCGACCGCGACCTCGGTGGAAGAGACTTCGATGAGGTCCTGTTCCGGCACTTTACGGGGTAGTTTAGGGAGCAGCATGGGATTGAGGGGGACGGAGGGGGACGGCCACAGGAGGCGTCGGGAGGGCTAAGGTAGCCGAGGCGCGCTAGGGCCGGCGGGGGAGCAGGGGAAGCGACGCCGGGGCTTTGGACGGCATGGTGGGGTTGAGGTTTCGAGGAGGACGGCGGGGAGGGCCAAATCCAAGGGGAAATGGCAATGAATGTAAATTTAACAAACAAATTGGGTATAATGTAAACAAATATAACGGATGTCGGTTAGTTTTAACGGACAAATGGATGGGAGTTAACCAGAGGGTCTGCACGGTAATGGTTAGCAAGATTATGGGGTCTAGGGAGGAATATCGATGTTTCAAAGGTCGTAGAGGTAATTTTGAAAGATTTCAGGGTTCGCTGGGTAAATATCCCTTTTTTTTTATCTATGCAGAAAACGTGTGGTCACGTCCCACATTCATAGGGATCCAACCTCCCCCCTCCTTTCTCTCTCACCTCTCTCCCTTCTCAGAATTCTCCCTCTGCTTCAAGTACTCTCTATTCCCTCACAAGTTTTTCACCTACTTCTCTCTCACCAACTCACATTTTATTTGTAGTATGAAAGATATCACATTCACAATTCCTAAGCTATATACGGTGAACAACAGAGTCTTCCTAAAGTTTTCTAGAAATTTCCATCTTAATGTTTTTTACATTTCTCATAATATCAATTATATTCTTATTTTTAAATTAGTTTGCTTAAGATCATTACTCAATTTTTGTTCGTATATATTTACATATCATAATAAAATATTAGTAGGTCTGCCTGTAATAATTTCGAGAAAGATCGTAATATTGGTAAACTCAAAATGTCAAATATACTCTGTCTTTTAAAACTTTCAAATTTATTTCACCCGTTCTCTTCCTTGATATGGAAGATTTTGTAATATTACCATCCTTTTTTTAATCTCTAATTATTCTTTCCCCTCTCTCTTTTCGAAATATGTCACCCATTTTCAGTCTTTTCATTTTTTATAGGGATATTTACCCAGCGAACCCTGAAATCTTTCAAAATTACCTTTACGACCTTTGAAACATCGATATTCCTCCCTAGACCCCGTAATCTTGCTCCGTCTTACCCTATAGACCCTACCGTTAATTTGAGATTTTTTAAGTTAACTTGTTTGGGTTTAAGTTGAGTTAATCTAACCCTAGAAAATCCAAGGGCCTTCCTTTCTTCTTCTCTCCCCCTCCTCTCTCGCTCTGACCACCACCTTCATCCCCTCCCCCAAAGTCTTTCCTCTTCGCCGTCAACCTCCAGATCCCCTCCCGCTCCGACCACCACAGCGCCGTTTTCTACTTTGCTTCCGACGGCCCCCTCCCTGCCGGCTCCCTTCTCCACCGATTCGCATACACAGACGACGACGCCTTCCGTAACCATCGTTTCAAGCTCGTGAACCGTATCGTCAGAGGCCGTGGCTCGTCCGGGCCGCAGTTGGGAACCTCCTCCTCCTGCGCCTCCTCGCCTCCTCCGCTCCCCCTTCCGACCTCCCCTTCTCCACCTCCATCTCCCCCTCCAACAGCCAGATCCTCGTCCATGTCATTCACCGCGGCTCCCCCCCGCCAATTCTCCGCCGTACAGCTTGTCGCCATGCTCTTCTCCCACATCCGCTCCCTCGCCTCCCGCTCGCTCGGCCCCATCTCGGAATGCGTCATCGGTGTCCCCGTGTACTTTACCGACTCCCAGCGCCGTGCGTACCTCGACGCCGCCAACATCTCTGGTCTGCGTCCCCTCCGCCTCATGCAGGAGGTGATAAACGCAGATTTCAAGAGAGCCTAAATGGTGTCTCACACAAGGCGGAGACAACCGTCGCTGTGGCGACTCTCAAATGAAACCCTGTATTTAGTCAACAATTAACCCACACTGAAGATCAATAAATTAGAAATAATGTGGAGTTAAAATTTATTTTTAACTCTGCACAAATGGTGTTATAGGGACAAGTATGCAGAGAGTTCGAACGCAAGGAGCAAACAGGGTAATTCACAAAAAATGTGCACAAGTGAGTGTGTGTGTGAAGTGTCTACACTAAGCAAGCAAACAATGAAATTTTTGCGGGTTTTTAATTTTTATTTTTATTTTTTTAATTTTTTATTTAATTTTTAATTTTGTATTTTGTTTTTTAATTTTCTGATTTTTATAATTTTATATTTTATATTTTTGTTTTAATTTCTTTTTTTTTGATGTTGGAAACTAAAGACAATGTAATAAAAGACAAGATAAAGTATTTATAAAAATGTGCAAAAATAGCCAAAAATTCTGAAATAAAATGTTTTTGATATTTTTAGGATTTTTTATTGTTTTTGTGATTTTTGGGGATTTTTCTAGGTGTTTTTGGTATTTTTACTTAGCAAAATAAATCAAATCAGTGCAAAAGAGACTGGCTGGAGATAAAATAGGAATTAAAAGTAAACAACAGCCACAAAATATTTTCACACTAATTTTTAAATAAAAAGGTTGAAATATAGAACACACAGGAACTGAATTTGTAATTTTTGGAGTTTTCTTTGATTTTATAGATTTTTTTGAAGTTTTAGAGTCTTTTTGAATTTTTAAGGTTTTTCTTTTGAGATTTTTAGTGGGTTTCGGACTGACACTAAAATAGGATAAAATAGACAAAATATATTTTTTTTTGGAATTTTTCAAAATGTTTTTATAATTTTTATGGGTTTTCTAATGCAAACAGTGAAATAAATGCATGTTTTTGATTTTTAATAAATCTGAAAAAGCAATAAAATTAAAAACTAAAAATATGGGGACAAAATACAAGTTAGCAGGAGCTTAGACCCATTTTTGTGGAATTTTTGGAGGCCAAATGATAATTTAACTGATTAGAATAAGCATCCAAACATTAAACAATCCTGGCAGGGGTATATATGCAATTTCTCAAACATCCAGGGGCAAACATGCAATTTTCCACAAAACTTTACACTAAAAGTTCAACTTTTCGTACCAAAAACTAATTACCAGACCCGCAAGGGTATCTAAACAATTTTCCCACCAGGGCGCGTGACTTGCACGCGCCTGGCGAGGACCAAAATGTAATTTTCTAACAACCTAGGGGCCTACTTGCAATATTTCCAAAAGTATAACACGTGATAGCAGAGTTTTGGTACTAAAACAAAATACACAAAATGCCGAGGGTGCCCTTGCAAAATGCCCACACCGCACGTGAACTGGTCACGTGAGGTGACGTGGCGAGGGACCTAAGAGCAAATAAGAGAAACACGGGGTCCTACATGCAAATATTACAAAGTTTTTACACTACAGACGAAAGTTCTTAGACTAAACCATAAATACAAAATGCGCGAGGGTGAAGGTGCAAAATACCCTCGGCGCGCGATCCAACGGCGGTGAAGAGGCCACTTGACACGTGGCGCGCTACGGACGACCGATGACGCTTCGCTGGTGGACGTCTGAGATTAGATCTCGGCTGAGATCAACGGTGGCTGAGCGCTGATGATCGGACGGTCCACGTTCTAACTGGAGGGGCTCCCTTGATCGGACGGTGGCGAAGGCAGCTGGAAGAGCACGGCGGAGCTCCGGCTGGGCGAAGTTCCTCGAGCTCCTCCGGCCAGCTCCGGTGGCTTTTGGACTTCAAAATCGGGGTGCTGCCTCCTCAGGTCCTCCTCTATCGTCTGGAGTAGTCAAAAAGCCACGGCGGTGGCCGTGGTGCTCGCTGGTGGCTGGCGGAGCTGGGAGGCTTCGTTGGCTCCGGCGAGCTTCAAAACTCGCCTCCAGATGCTCTCAAATGCACGTTGACCTGCAAAACGAGTCAAGGGGTCCAGGGCAAACTGCCTGGACCCTTGGATGGACGTGGGGGAGCGTGGTTCGACGGGGAGATGATCGGCCGGAGGCGCGCTCCGGCCAAGTGAATAGATCTAGCGATTAAAGCGACGAATCTCGGATTTTTTTGGTGATTTTTAATCCTAAGGGTAAAAGGAGCTAAATACATGAAAGGAATGAGAGGGGAAGGGCCCTCGATGGCCGGAGCCAGAGGGAGAAGGGTTACCTCGACCGCCGGGTTGCGGGAGGTGCTGGGAGCTTCTCCGACCTCGATCACCTTGGCTGAAGAGCGTGATCTGGAGCTGTCACCTCCAAGAAGGTCTTGAGCGCACGAAGGTGGAGAGGGGTGGTCCGAAGGAAGTCCAACCGAGGATGGAAGTGGCGGAGCTCTATTTGAAGAAGGTATGATGCGTGAATTCGAGGAGAAGTCACGGGTGAGACATGAAGATCTGGGCAGATCTGGCAAGACGGCGATGGAGATGGATCAACAGGGATCAAGTTCCATGAAGGAAGCGGCGGCAAAGGACGAGAGACGTGGCCTCGAAAAATCCACCAAAGTGGGCAAAAATTGAGGCCACCGCGGACCCAGGGGTCAAGGACAGACTGTTGACCCGCCGGTCAACAGTCGGAGGCTCCTGGTTGGTCCACGTGGACCAACCAGGGAAAAGATTGAGAAATTATTTTATTAATTTGATAAAAAATAGAAAACAGTCGAATTAATTTTTGGTTATCAAAAAAAATGTTTAATTTTTTATGTAGTATTTTATTCTGATTTTTATTCATTTTTATGAAATGTATTTTTACAAGTTTACATTTATACCCCTATATAGGTATATTATCTATATATTTTAGTATTTCATTTTTATTTTGTACATTTAATTTTATTTATTTTGTTTATTATTATGTATAATTATAAAATACTTTTATATACACAAATATGTTTTTATTTTAATTTTTTCTGATATGTTTTGTATATGGAATAAAATATAATATAAAATGTATAGGTATAAGTATAGGTATAATACCTGTATACCCTATATATGTATGTATTTTATTTTGAGTTTTATTTAGGTTTTTATTCCAATTTTAATGTTCATAATCATTATAAGTAATATTTACAACATTATAAAAATATAAAATCATAAAAATAATAATTAAAGAATAAATGGAACATTTTATTCTGTACACTTATACAATGTGGGTCTAAAACTCAACTTTCAAACCGTAGCTCCGCCAAATGCGAAACCACCGCCATTAAATAGCTTATTTTCTTCTATATACAATTAAAGGTGAGTATGCTGCATTTGGAGTTTTTATTTATGAGATACAAGTCTGGAAAGTTAGCATTTTGGAATTTTATTTAGACCATAACTTTTTATCTGTACGTTATTTTTCTGTGAAATCAATTTTGTATTTTTCCTCATTAAATTATCTACAACTTTCATGTACAAAGTTTCTTTATTTGATGTACAAAAGGTGGAACCAAAAATAGGTCCCAAAATGAATAAAGAATGAATATAATAATATGGGTATTTGACCCTTATCTCCCCCGACTTTATTCCTTGTCGACCTATTCATCAAGATGCCTAGGTCTCGGGGTTTTAGGTCATAAAATATTTACAATATTTTATTCTTTTTCTTTTCTTTTATTTATTCTATAATTTTGGCTTTAATTACATTAATTTATACACTATTTAGATGTACATGCATGAATGCTAAAATGATGGAATAGAGGCTATTTACAAGTATTTGCTAGGGTTTTTGGTGCCAAAATGATAGAATAAAGATGATGAAATGTGGATTCATCAGGAGGGTGCCGCCATTGCCCTCGGCTATGGGATCTACCGTGCTGACGCCACCTCTGCGTGGGGCACCGTCGTGTTCATCGACGTCGGGCACTGTGGCACACAGGTATCCATCGCCAGGTTTGAGCCTGGGAAGGTCGCGATGCTTGCGTACGCATTCGACCGCGACCTCGGTGGAAGAGACTTCGATGAGGTCCTGTTCCGGCACTTTACGGGGTAGTTTAGGGAGCAGCATGGGATTGAGGGGGACGGAGGGGGACGGCCACAGGAGGCGTCGGGAGGGCTAAGGTAGCCGAGGCGCGCTAGGGCCGGCGGGGGAGCAGGGGAAGCGACGCCGGGGCTTTGGACGGCATGGTGGGGTTGAGGTTTCGAGGAGGACGGCGGGGAGGGCCAAATCCAAGGGGAAATGGCAATGAATGTAAATTTAACAAACAAATTGGGTATAATGTAAACAAATATAACGGAAGCCGGTTAGTTTTAACGAACAAATGGATGGGAGTTAACCAGAGGGTCTGCACGGTAATGGTTAGCAAGATTATGGGGTCTAGGGAGGAATATCGATGTTTCAAAGGTCGTAGAGGTAATTTTGAAAGATTTCAGGGTTCACTGGGTAAATATCCCTTTTTTATCTATGCAGAAAACGTGTGGTCACGTCCCACATTCATAGGGATCCAACCTCCCCCCTCCTTTCTCTCTCACCTCTCTCCCTTCTCAGAATTCTCCCTCTGCTTCAAGTACTCTCTATTCCCTCACAAGTTTTTCACCTACTTCTCTCTCACCAACTCACATTTTATTTGTAGTATGAAAGATATCACATTCACAATTCCTAAGCTATATACGGTGAACAACATAGTCTTCCTAAAGTTTTCTAGAAATTTCCATCTTAATGTTTTTTACATTTCTCATAATATCAATTATATTCTTATTTTTAAATTAGTTTGCTTAAGATCATTACTCAATTTTTGTTCGTATATATTTACATATCATAATAAAATATTAGTAGGTCTGCCTGTAATAATTTCGAGAAAGATCGTAATATTGGTAAACTCAAAATGTCAAATATACTCTGTCTTTTAAAACTTTCAAATTTATTTCACCCGTTCTCTTCCTTGATATGGAAGATTTTGTAATATTACCATCCTTTTTTTAATCTCTAATTATTCTTTCCCCTCTCTCTTTTCGAAATATGTCTCCCATTTTCAGTCTTTTCATTTTTTATAGGGATATTTACCCAGCGAACCCTGAAATCTTTCAAAATTACCTTTACGACCTTTGAAACATCGATATTCCTCCCTAGACCCCGTAATCTTGCTCCGTCTTACCCTATAGACCCTACCGTTAATTTGAGATTTTTTAAGTTAACTTGTTTGGGTTTAAGTTGAGTTAATCTAACCCTAGAAAATCCAAGGGCCTTCCTTTCTTCTTCGCTCCCCCTCCTCTCTCGCTCCGACCACCACCTTCATCCCCTCCCCCCAAAGTCTTTCCTCTTCGCCGTCAACCTCCAGATCCCCTCCCGCTCCGACCACCACAGCGTCGTTTTCTACTTTGCCTCCGACGGCCCCCTCCCTGCCGGCTCCCTTCTCCACCGATTCGCATACACAGACGACGACGCCTTCCATAACCATCGTTTCAAGCTCGTGAACCGTATCGTCAGAGGCCGTGGCTCGTCCGGGCCGCAGTTGGGAACCTCCTCCTCCTCGCCTCCTCCGCTCCCCCTTCCGACCTCCCCTTCTCCACCTCCATCTCCCCCTCCAACAGCCAGATCCTCGTCCATGTCACCCACCGCGGCTCCCCCCCGCCAATTCTCCGCCGTACAGCTTGTCGCCATGCTCTTCTCCCACCTCCGCTCCCTCGCCTCCCGCTCGCTCGGCCCCATCTCGGAATGCGTCATCGGTGTCCCCGTGTACTTTACCGACTCCCAGCGCCGTGCGTACCTCGACGCCGCCAACATCTATGGTCTGCGTCCCCTCCGCCTCATGCAGGAGGGCGCCGCCATTGCCCTCAGCTATGGGATCTACCGTGCTGACGCCACCTCTGCATGGGGCACCGTCGTGTTCATCGACGTCGGGCACTGCGGCACACATGTATCCATCGCCAGGTTTGAGCCTGGGAAGGTCACGATGCTTGCGTACGCATTCGACCGCGACCTCGGTGGAAGAGACTTCAATGAGAACCTGTTCCGGCACTTTGCGGGGCAGTTCAGGGAGCAGCATGGGATTGAGGGGGACGGAGGGGGACGGCCACATGAGGCGTCGGGAGGGCTAAGGTAGCCGAGGTGCGCTAGGGCCGGCGGGGGAGCAGGGGAAGCGACGCCGGGGCTTTGGACGGCATGGTGGGGTTGAGGTTTCGAGGAGGACGGTGGGGAGGGCCAAATCCAAGGGGAAATGGCAATGAATGTAAATTTAACAAACAAATTGGGCATAATGTAAACAAATATAACGGAAGCCGGTTAGTTTTAACGGACAAATGGATGGGAGTTAACCAGAGGGTCTGCACGGTAATGGTTAGCAAGATTACGGGGTCTAGGGAGGAATATCGATGTTTCAAAGGTTGTAGAGGTAATTTTGAAAGATTTCAGGGTTCGCTTGGTAAATATCCCTTTTTTTATCTAAGCAGAAAATGTGTGGTCACGTCCCACATTCATAGGGATCCAACCTCCCCCCTCCTTTCTCTCTCACCTCTCTCCCTTCTCAGAATTCTCCCTCTGCTTCTAGTACTCTCTATTCCCTCACAAGTTTTTCACCTACTTCTCTCTTACCAACTCACATTTTATTTGTAGTATAAAAGATATCACATTCACAATTCCTAAGCTATATACGGTGAACAACATAATCTTCCTAAAGTTTTCTAGAAATTTCCATCTTAATGTTTTTTTACATTTCTCATAATATCAATTATATTCTTATTTTTAAATTAGTTTGCTTAAGATCATTACTCAATTTTTGTTCGTATATATTTACATATCATAATAAAATATTAGTAGGTCTGCCTGTAATAATTTCGAGAAAGATCGTAATATTGGTAAACTCAAAATGTCAAATATACTCTGTCTTTTAAAACTTTCAAATTTAAGTTTGTTACTATCTAAAGTTCCTACATATATCATTGTCCGATATTTGATGTCATTCATTTTGTACATATCACCCTATAGCTATAATATTTTAAAGGATTGTCCTCTATATTTTAGTTAAGATCACAAGGCATATGTTCCGTAGTATGTGTGTGTGTATGTGCGCGCGTGTGCGTGTGTGGGTGCGTGCGCGCGCGCGCGCGCGTGTGTGTGTGTGTGTGCGTGTGTGTGCGCGCATGTGTGTAGGTACTCATGTAAACATGCTATATATTATTTGTTCGCATTCCCTTTTCAATTTTTATTTATAACGGCTCTATAAATATCTATATAATAGAAAATATGATAAAAAATGGAGAAAAAGAAATAAATTGCTCTCCGACATGTATTCGTAATAAATTACAGGGTAAATATAGTTTAATTATAGTGTAGTGTAAATTAGCTCATTTTAAGCATTATGCGATTATATTAAATGTAACTCCTATTTCGGAGTTTCTATACTTAAATGGCCCTATAAATATTCAACATACTTCCGTATAGAGTTATCCATACAAACGACATAGTGACTTTTTAATTTTCCATATATGGCATTCTTACCCATACTACCATTTAAATATTTATTAAATTTCAGAAAATAAAGCGATCTAAATAATTTATTATAAATAAATAAATATATCAAAATTCATTACCCAAAAAATCATGCAAACTAGGCCAACATATTAGTGTATGCAAATCTAACCCAACAAGCATGATTATTCTCTTCTTACTAATAAAGCACACAACTATTCCCACATGCACGATTGCTCTATTCTAATTAATATCATAGAGTAAACATTTTTAGTCATCTGATTTCCATTTATTTATTTCACATTTTCGAACAAGTTATCAATAATCAATTTTCTTAGAATAATGCAATATCCTTAAATTTATTTCCAAGCCTTTCATTCTTGATAACATCTCACAATTTAAAATTAAAAGTGGTAGGGAGATTAGAAGTAATTATATGCATGTAACAACAAATCAGTACAGATCAAAATCATAATGCTTACATTTGCATATTTTTGTCATATTATCAATTCTTTTTTCACTAAAAACAAATTGCAAAGGGTCATTCGGATTAGCACCAATCAAAGACATTCATGGCACACATATTGCAAGAAAATCAAATTCATAGACTAGAAACTAAACTTTAAACTAAATTTTAAGCCAAACTAATCAATTCATGTAAGATTTAAATTTGGGTGTGGATAATATTGGTCATGTTTGGATTAGTCGAAAGTTCTGGACCCATTAGAGAAATATCTTCAGTAAAAAACCCACTATGATGTTAATGATGTTTGCAACAATGAGGTGGATGGGGTTTGAGGTGATCCATTCATTCATTTAGGCTTCAATCAAATATAGTGTGATGTCTCTGCCTTTATGGCATGAACTAGAATGTCTAAAAATCTGTCTAAAACAACGCTAGATTGACACTATTATGTGTGATTCTATCATAATTTTTTAATTTTTATATTTCCCACAAAAGAGAATGGTGAGTCGTATATTTATTCAGTCTGACATATTGATGCAACAAACAAAGCATGTCAATCATCTTTACAATTTATTAAAATTTATGATTTCAAGGTCTTCACAAGAATCTCAGAGTTTGAAGAGCTTTGATGACAAAATTGCTGCAGAAGGAAGTAAGAAAAGTTGAAAAGTAGTGGAGCAATTGAAAAAGAAGGGAGAAAAGTGTCTGTTGCAAGTGGATTCTTGGAAAGGAAAAGGATATGCACATGAAAAAATTATAAATAAATAGAAAATAAAGATAAGAAAATAGTTTTACTTTATCAAATAAACTGATTGTTTGCCTTGATAGGGTATTATGTGCGTGAACACTGTAAAATTTCATATTTTACTACGACAAGATTATCCTGGGAAGGAAAATTTTCTTCAAACCAATAGCAATGCTGTTCGAAACTTATAATGAACCCCCCACCATAGGCTTCAATATTTTCCTAACACAAACAAGAGGAAATCCAAAGGGTGTTCGTCAATATATATTTTTTAGATATCATCTATATTTCTTCCTTCACCGACCCTACTTAATTTGGAAAAAAGTTTTGTTGTTGTTATTATTATTGTCGTCTTATATATTTCTTACTTACATTTGAATATTATGATTTGTGTACTTTAAATGTGATCTTTAGTCTGTATTCATGTAAATGGAAGTTGAAAAGACAATACAAGCCACAAAACTTTAGTCTAACACTATGAAAGCTAGGATGGAGACTAGGTGACTAAAGTTTGATCGATAGACATTGAGTTAGCATTGATTATTTTTTGAGAGAATAACTAAATTTTGACTTCATCTTAGAGGTAAGTCACAATTCAATTCTAAACTAACATGCGGGAAAATTGGCCCATCTCAGCATAAGAGTAGGTATCGCACACGGCAGCTTATCCATAATCTTATTATTACACAGATTTATTTATGACTATATCATTGATATAGTTATAAATAAATATCACATTAAACATAACCATTTACGGCGATATAATTTGCGTCGCCGTGACCCATTTTATTACAATACCAATAGGTTATATCAAATGTATTTATAACCTGCTATAATACTAATAGATCATAAAAGCGTTATATCTCCATTAAAATAATTTCAAATATACAGTTGATTACATCATAAAAACTAAGACGTGCCCAAAGTAAATTACAATAATTACTACATGCAAATACCGAAATACATATATTTATGTGTAAAAATTCATTAAACATATTATATTGTTATGTACAATTTTGGAAATATATGAAGATCCGTCAAACCTATTACACAACTATGTATTTATTTTTAAATTAGCTAATACAAAAAGTTTATACATTACATCAATTTTAAAATCCAATTTACATGATAATATAATACTTAATAAGAATTGTGTATTTAATATTGGAGTTTTTTAGCCTATAAAATTTTTAATTCTTGAAGTTCTTTAAAACAAGTCTTAAGATTTCATACTACTATTTCATATATTATATTTATATTATTACAAATTTAAATATTTATATTGATATTATTACAAATTTAATTTCTCACCGCGAAGCGCGGGTATGCTCCCTAGTATACCATTATATGCAAGGAATGCGGAGGGAGTAAAGAGCCGAGCATTGACAACACATACATGTGTCGACAGACGGGAGAAGGCTGTGCAACAGCTTGCCCATGCAGCCTAAGAGAGGACATCATCCACGTGGTAGAAGGGAACGAAAAAATCCAGATTTAGTAGTATCAGGAGAGGAGATTTTTTTCCAGCCTCTTCCTTTTCAGCAACACGTGTCTGGCTCTCTTGCCATTTAGACTTTTTTTCGTCCCAATTCTCCTTTCCTCTGTAACTCTGTTCATGTTTCTCCCTTTCTTGCAACATGTGGATGCCCCCTTTTCATTATTACCTTTTTCTCTTCGCTCTATTTCCAATTGCCTCTTTCTTCCCTCATTCATCTTCCATCGACATCCGCTCTTAAATCTTACCACTGCTGCTCCTCTCTAGACATTTGTCTTTTCCAGACGATACCAAGTCGCTCCTTTTTCCTGCTGTAGACGACACCCATCTCGGGGTTTGCTTATCTAAATGGTACAGTATAAATGGGTTTGATTTGTTCTTTCCGGTGATCATTGTTGCTCATTTCTTCTCTCTAGCAGCACCAACATGTGAAATCATTCTTTCCGCGTTGTTGCTTTGGTGTTCCGGCTCCGGCATCGCTCCGGCGTTGAAGTCATCAAGAAGTCGAAGGTTTTCCATCAAAGGTATGACTGAAGTTCGAGGTTTGTATTTCCATTGTAGAGGTGAAGGCTTTTCGGGAGTTTGCTGTGAACAGTTTCGGAACGTTCACAGGTGGGTCTGGAGTCTCCTTTCTTTCTTCGTGATTTTTTGCCTTTGTATTTTACGTATCGAACAACACTTGCCAGAATTTTATAAAAGAATGTTTAGGTGCAGATGTTGGGAAAAAAGATTCCCTATATTCTTTTGCCGAAATAATTGTATTGTTCTGTTGTCAAGTATTTCGTCCCTTGAATTACCTTCCGAGTGTTAATCGGGAGGGATAATAGCTGTGTGATGAGATACTTTGATAAACACAAGAGTACATTGATTTATGTCAGAGGAAAAAAATTTATGGAGTCTTTGCCGAAATAATTTGGCATGGTGCAGTCCTAGACCCACATAGGCTCTCATGCTCCGAGAGCCCTCTCAACCGGTCTCTTACATCCGTCGGATGGCTCACGACATGGACCATGTTACTTCACAATCTGCAGGTGATGAGGCGCAAAGGACCTATAGAATGATGTTAAGTTGCAGCCTAAAGAATTAACAATAGTAATGCATTCACATAAAGACTGCATCTAAGATTAAATTTATATTTTTTGGCATTATATGGTGTTCAAGCTGCATCCAGAAGAATTAACAATAGTAATGCATTCACATAGGGTGCGTTTGGTTGGCGGGTTAAACTGGTAGAGGGTAACCCGTTTTTGTGTTTTGGTGTTTGGATAGATGGTTAAACTGGGGGTGGGTTAGAAGTGGGTTTGGGGTGATATGATTGTATTGGAGTTTGAAAAAGTAAGTAGTTAATGTGATGTGATTGTATTGAAGTTTGGAAGAGGGAGTAGAAGTGGAGTAGTTTATAATTTTATATGATATGATTGTATAATATATTATTTTTTGATAGGATTGATGATGTAAAATTGATTTATTTAATTTTTAAAAAAGGAATAAAGTGGGGTCCACGGGGAGAGAGGGGGATGTGGGTTAAGGGGGATAAACTCCCCTAACCCGCAGGTAACCCGTGAACCAAACGCTACCATAAAGATTGCAACTGAAATTAAATTTACATGTTGTTTACGCTGTAAAAAATAAATATTATATTATTAACAATAGTAATGCATTCACATAAAGATAAAGATTGCAACTGAAATTAAATTTACATGTTTTTTACGCTGTAAAAAATAAATATTATATTTTTATATGGATGTGTTATCATAGATTCATATGCATACTCATGATGGTTGAGAACATACCTAAGAACTTTGAACTCTCTACAGTATCGATGGAATCTTACATAAATGCTAACTACTGCCTTTTTATCCCATAACAATAGTAATAAGGAGTGGTTATCTTTTTCATCACACAACTATAGCAATAAGGAGTAATGATGCTTATATATAAAGTTACTTTGTTAGTAAGGAAGGAATAACAAGATATCATTACGTAGGAATAATGATTATACTTTTGAACATATTTTGCTGGTTTCTGAGTTATACGGAGAATTCTCGGTATTTTCTTTCCTTTGTTTCAACTTCATTCTGTGTGTCTACTTTATCTTTAATGGAGATTTGGTCAAAATTACCAGTTATACTTTGCTTTTGCCTTCCTCTATAAACTGTTTGAAGAGTCTTGCAAAATATATGAGTGTGAATATATGGTTCTTTACATGTGTTTTTCCTTTTATTTTTAGAAAAAAATAGTTGGTATAATTTGTTGCTTTCATTGGTGCCCAAAATTTTTAGTTACATAATGATATCAATTCGTTGGATATTTTATCACACAACAATAGTATAAAGAGTAACAATGATTAATGGTTTTTTTTTAAATATGAAGTTACTACGAAGGAAAATTATTGTTTTAACTTTTGCTAACAATTAAAAGTTCATATGTAATAACAAGGATCTCATATGTATATGTACATATGTAATTACTTCTGTCAAAAGCAACGGTAGAAAGATGCAAGGACGAATTTTAATGCATCAAATTTCCTAATTAAAATATAATTATAAATGATTTTCATGCTAACATAGCTTATTGGGATATTTACACCCATAACCCTGAGTAATTGTGTAATTACCCCAAGAACCCTCGATAATCACTAAATACACCCAAGACCCTCTATAATCATTCCGTTCTACACCTGTAACCCTCCGTTAGTTTATGGCATTAACTCAACCAGATGTATGAGTTAATCTAACCCATTCGTGATCTAACGGTCCACATTAATTAAAAAAAGGAGGACGTGGCTTTGGAGCTTGCACAGGCGGCTGATGCACGGAGAGCTGGTGCGGGAGGGGAAGAGGCCGGGGGTGGCGCGGGAGGGGAGGAGGCGAGAGGCAGCGCGGGAGGGGATGAGGCGGGGGGCAGCACAGGCGGGTGATGCACGGGAGGTGGCTTTGGAGGAGGGCGGCGTGGGAGGGGAGGTGGCTTTGGAGGAGGGCGGCGTGGGAGGGGAGGTGGCTTTGGAGGAGGTGGGCGCGGGAGGGGAGGAGGCGGGAGGCGGCGCGCGGAGGGTGGTGGTGGGCGCAGGGACGAAGGGCGGGGCGGGGGGGAGTCGGAGGGCTGCGCGGGAGGGGAGCGGCCGAGGGGGCGGCAGGGGTGGGGAGTCGGAGGGCTGCGCGGGAGGGGAGGGGATGGGGGGCGGCACAGGCGGGGTGATGCACTGGAGGTGGCTTTGGAGGAGGGCGGTGCGGGAGGGGAGGGGCGAGGGGCGACGCGAGAGAGCGGGTGGGGGGAGGCGGCACGGGAGGGACCCCAAGTGTGTGGCAACTGGAGCTTGCCCGGGTGGATGGGGGGCGGAGGCGACCAGACGCAAGGGAGGGGGGGTGGCGGCAGGATCAAATCCGGAATAGCGGAGCACCCGTACATGGAAATATCTGGAGAATCGAGCTGCAGTTCGATCAACGAGCAGCTCTACCCGCTTCATCGAACCGCTCATCTGAAGCTATTGCAATATCTGGACACGTGAACGTTCGAGTAGCAGAGCAGAACACCATCGAGGATCGAAGTATCATCTAGAGGTCGGATTGATCCGCGTCGGACTGTTCTCCTTGTTCGAGCAGCAGAGCAGAACATCATGTAGAGGTCGGTTTTCCGAACGAGCCGGATGCGGAGCTTCCTGGAGCTTCCGAACGAGCCGGACACGAGAGGGGGGCGGCGGGAGCTTCCGGGCAAGCGTGGGGAGGGGGGTGTGCTGGAGCTTCCAGACACGGGAGGAGCATTCTGGCGAGCGAGTGCTCGCGGGGAGGACTCGTCCTGTGCATACTATAAAGAGATGGCATGATTTGTAAATATGATTGAGCATTAGGGATAATTTCGTCATTTGTTAACGGAAACCGTCAAATGTAACGGTCATGTCAAACAGAACATAACACAGGGTCATGTCATGTAAGAGTTAAAAATTATTCGGGGTTATTCATGTAATTCGTGATTATTGAGGGTTCCTGGGGTAATTATGAAATTACTCAGGGTTATGGGTGTAAATATCCCTAGCTTATTTTATGTTGTATTACAGCTGAAGAATAATGATGGATAAAGATTCAAAGTGAAGTTCATGGATAAATAGTTCTACTACCATATAATAGGAGACAATAATTTAATGTATCGAAAATATCTGCATGATATTTTCGTAAATATTTTGTAAAAACACTATCTTACGTTGGTTTTTTTAGTGTTTTTTAGGTATATGTTTATCTTATCATACTTTTTGTAAAGGGAAATATGTACATATAACGTACATCCGTAAATATTACATATGCATAATGTAAATATTTATTTACAAATTTGCTGTAACTTCCTTCATATTTTACAATATAGTTTTCTTATTAGCGGTCAAATGAACCGCATCGAAGCATGGGTATAGTCTCTCTAGTATGTAATTAATACTGGAGCCTTGTAATACACTACAACCTCTCTAATCTAATTAACTCCTACATTACCATACTTAAAAACATCGATATATATTCTGATTAGGGATGCAAAAAGATAAATACGGATATAGGTGTTTTTCGTACGCTTATCCATTTTTAAATGCGAACACACACGTGAATATCGATTTCGATGGACATTAAAGCTATATTACTATATCTTTAAAAAACAGATACAAGTATAAAACGGATATTGATAGCATACGGATAATACTAAATACATCCTAAAGATTAGCATCAATATACATATATTAGATGTAATGCACATGATATTAACATAATAAATGTACTTATATCATAATAATTATACCAGATATGGGGAAAGAAAGTGTAAAATTACGTTAAATATGGTTAAATATAAGGGTTTTTATCACATATGCTCTTAATTTCTGCAATATCAATCATGCCCGTCCTATTTTTAAAATATCAATTGTGCCTTTACTTACAAAAATCAAAGTTTTGTCTTCCCATTAAGGTAAAGTAGGAGCATAACTGATATTACGAAAGAGAAGATCTGTGAACTTTGTAAGAATATAGGGACACAATATATGTTCCAAAAAAGGAAAGAGGTATAACTAATACTGCAGAAATTAATTACTGCACAAGAGAAAAACTTGAAAATTAATTTTACAACTATACTTATACATGCAAATGGATATATTGGAACAACCATACCCAAAAAAATAGTCACACATCTAAAATTCACGAAGTTGGTGTGGTTTATAAGTGGTGGATATTACTACTTGACAACTTGAACTTAAGCATTTTGAGTGGTTGTTAACGGATCTATTTGAACAAGATACCAACAAGTTGTCAGGATTAGTTTTCCACGATAACAGACTTAGGACTTAAACCTACGACGCTACATGTATTTGCTGATATCATACCAATACTCATATCCGTATCGATTTTTTTAAATATCACAGGTACTACTAGGATCGAATTGAAATGTGTTCACTCCGGTTGGCTGAACCGGGCCGCTTTTTCAAACTGGTCCACATCCCCTACAAAGTTTGCATCACCCCCACGATCGAAAGGGAACAGATCCTCTGTTGTAGGGAGGATTGCAGCAGAAGTGATGTAATCCTCTCTAGGCTATTTTTATGATTATGATTTCAAAATTTAACCTTATAGATTGAATTTTAGTTTAATTCTCTACCTAGTCTCCAAATTTCGTCTAAATCCAAGCTTATTTGCTTATTTATCTTAATGGTAAAACTCGGTTATAATCTAAGCAACTTAAATTCGATTTAAAAAAATACTAATGTTTCATTAAGATAAAATAACAAATGAGCTCGGATTTAGACAAAAATTGAAATATATATAGAAAATTAAATTAATATTCAATCCATAAGATTACATTTTGAAATCAAAATCTTAAAAATAACTTAAAAAGGATTACAACTGCTGCAATCCTCCCTAGGGCAGAGGATATGTTTTTCGATCGAAAGGCCCCAAAACCAATGGGATCATCGAGCGGGATCCATCCGCCGACATGACATCCACCGCCCACTATACCCGCCCGCAACCGCAGAAGTGGGCCCCCACGAGAACATCACGTGACCATTCCCTGCCCCACCCGACCGTACGCTCCATCCGACGGATGGGGATCGCCCGTCTGCATCGTAGATCGGACGGTTGGGGGCGATCCGTTCAAACGCCGGCGGCGGTAGCCTGTCGGGAACAGTTGCGAATTGCGAGGATTCGATCCCCGGCAGTCAGAAGAGCGTTGGACTCCCTCCGCCGATAATAGGAGGCGGTTGAGATTCAGAGACAAAGGTTTGTTATCCATCAATGGATGCCTCTAATGTCTCGCTTGACCTTGTCTTACGATCATCTAAAAAAGCACCAAGAATCTCAATGGGTTCATCGCAGAACTGTTGCATTTCAAACCAGAAATCTCTGGTTCTCTGTGTTATAAACACCTGATATCATCAGAGTCGTCGCATTTTTATAATAAAAAATGTGACAAATTTGCATATTTTCTGCAGTTTTAAGGATATGATGACATGCTCCTTCTTTCCGAAACGGAAGGGATAACATGAGTCGGTTTCAACTTGAAGACACGTATTTTTGGAGTATTTCTTTATTTGCTATTTTTGTAGTCCAAAAGCTAAGGCTGCTGGAAATGACTTGTATGCCCCTTGCCATGCGAGCTCCGAAAGAACGCAAACAGACACCCATATACGACGTGTAGTCGAATTACATTGCGAAAATTATTCCAGATCGTCGCGATCTACTTAAATTCTGGTCGCAATATATATCCATTGTACGGCATTTCTTTCCAAAAAAGTAAATCAACTCGCAATTTAATACGACCCATCAGATATCTGAAACTTCTACTCCCCGAGACATTAATGGCCCTTTCCGGATCTGGCAAAGTTGTCTGTCGGATCAAGGGGCACTTCCGTCCAATCATCTCACCTCAGTGGCAGAGTCCCGTAATTTCCTTCTTCTGACCACTGCCTCCTCCCCACCCCCGTCCCCGCGACTCCCCCACCCCCCCTATAAGTACTATCTCCGTAACAGCGCCAACGACAACAGCGCACGAAGACGAAGTCCACAACAAAGCTTTGCTGCGAACGCCTCTCGCCAGAACCCTAATGGCGAATCCGACCTCGGACGACCGGAGGTTACTGGACGCCGCCTTCTGGAAGGCCTGCGGCGGGAGCTCCGTCAAGGTCCCCGACGCCGGCGTCCCCGTGTACTACTTCCCGGAGGGCCACGCCGAGCAGGCCACGTCCCCGCCGGACCTCTCGTCGGTCCGCCGCCGTATATCTTTCTACTTCACATACGCCGTCGACAACGTTCAGCTCCTCGCCGATCGCGACACCGACGAGGTCTTCGCGCGGATCAGGCTTGTTCAGGTGGGGATGCTCCCGCCGCCGCCGGAGGCGGCGGCGGATGAAGAGACCGCTGTGGGGTGGTACGCGAAGGTGCTGACACCGAGCGACGCGAACAATGGCGGCGGGTTCTCTGTGCCGCGGAGCTGCGCAGACAGGATCCTGCCACAGCTCAACTTAACGGATCGGCCGCCTCTGCAGATCATAAGGGTGAGAGACGTGCACGGGACGGCGTGGGAGTTCCGGCATATATTCAGGGGGACGCCCCGGCGGCACCTGCTGACGACCGGTTGGAGCAAGTTCGTCAATAGCAAACGGCTGATCGCGGGCGATTCGGTGGTGTTCGTTAAGAACAAGGAGGGGGAGCTGTTTGTGGGCGTGAGGAGGGCGGCGAGGGTGGGGAGCATTCGCTCGGGTGAGGATGTATTCGCGAGGTATGGTATGGGGACGCCGCCTAGGATCCGTGTGGAGAAGGTGAAAGGGGGGTTCTCGAGAAAGGGGAGGGGGAGGGTGGCTCCAGAGGCGGTGGTGGAAGCAGTGAGGGCGGCGGAGATGGGGAGGACGGTTGAGGTGGTGTACTATCCCAAGGCGGGGTTGCCGAACTTCGTGGTGGGGAAGGAGGATGTGGATAGGGCTCTGGTGTTCCCGTGGCGGGCCGGCGTCAGGGTGAGGATGGCCGTGGAGACGGAGGAGCCGTCGAAGGCGTTGTGGCAACAGGGGACGGTTATGGGCATCAAGGTGCCGGAGCAGTGCCCATGGGGCTGGTCGCCGTGGAGGATGCTTCAGGTTTGTGCTTCTTTCCCTTTTTTCCCCTCTGTTTCTTGTTTGGTGTTTATCGTTATTGCATTCTTTTGTTGGTCATTTGGCATGCGAAGGTCTCTGTTTTTCTTGTTTGGGAGCAGTTCCTTGTCGAGTGTTTTGCTGTAAGCATGGTTTTATCATCGCTTGTTGCTAATGGGTAGAACATCAAACTTCTGCTATTTGACTCTGTTAAAATGCTCTTATAAAATACCAACTACAGATGGCGTGGCTGACATGCCCGGACATTCAGTAGATATTGTGGTCAAGTTGCTAAATCAAACACCTTAAAAAAAGTGGTTCAATCATTAGAAAGTGACATATGGGATTAGGTCTTTATGTTTAGTTCGAGAGAAATCTAAATACCGAGAGATGAGGTTTTTTGTCCATTCGTATTAGTTGTAGTGCCTAAAGTGGCAAGCAGCCTGATATTGACTTTAGTTTAGACAGGGTAAGGAACTTTCTGTAAGTGGACTTTCCCATTTATGTATGCCTCCCTGTTCCCAGTGTAGCTTTATACGTGGAAGCCACTAGGTTGCTTTCTTTGTTATTTCTTGGCATGTTCCATATCAGTGCTGTTTGATTTGTAACGGAAAATTTCAATTAAATGCTTCAATATCACAAAGCTTCATTGAGCCAGCTGTTTCTATGTAACATCTTTTATCCATTAAATGCTAAAGCTATTAAATGTCCTGAAATCAAGTGCGGTTGTCATCCTTTGAACTAGAGCCGGAAACAGGAGTGGTGGAGGTAATGAGGTGGGTGGTGAGCGGGAACGAATAATGGGCGGGGTTTGATCTTTTATTCGAAATGCTAGTGCAATGTAAACTATTTCCATCTTTGATAAGGATATAATGCTCCTTATTATGTGATAGTTAACACTGTTTGCCATACTGAATGGACGGGGACTGAATTGCCATCTTTAATAGAACAGGAGCACGTTGTTACTGGGGATAAAGTTCAGGACCTTCTAATTTACTTGCTTTTAACTTAAGATCGACCAATCTGGACAAGCCGGAGTTGACCCTTAATTTATATCTCATTTACAGTTGCAGAATTAGGTTATTATTTTTATTTTTCAAACCTCTGTTTCAGACGACCCTTGCGCTTGGAATATTTCTACATTCTTTTGCATGCATCTTTATCATGTTCATGATATCTGCATTTAAACTTGTGAAATTTGGTAAATTTTAATTACTGCTCTCTCCATCTCAGATTACATGGGATGAACCTGCGCTTTTGCCAGAAAGTGTTAACCCATGGCAGGTAGAAGTTGTTTCAGAAACCCCTGAAATTCCACATATTGTCAAAAGGCTCAAAGTAAAAGGTGCTGATTTTAAAGATATAGAGCAAAACATGCCTTTTCCTACATCTGGAGGAAGCTGTATGAGTTCCATTGGGTACAATACCTTTCCTGCGGGCATGCAGGGAGCCAGGCAAGATATAACTGGTCATTCCAGTTTGTCAATGATCGGACCTTACAATATGTTTAACACAGAAAACAGTGCAGAACAAGTGGTTCCACGGAGGTTGGACCATGTTTCAACTGAATTGAGTATTGGGAGCCCGTCCTATTCCGAAACTGCATCACCACCAAGTGCAAATACCGTGTTGTTTTCATCTCCCACTTTCTCATTTCAGTTGTTTGGAACAGCTATCGAGATCGAACGACCTGTGATTCATGATGATAAACTGAGGCATGCTGAAAGAGGAGGGGTGACGGATCCTCATAGTGCTTACCCTCCTTGTTCACAAATCCAACATCACGAGGTTGACCGTCGTGGAACATCTGCTTTCAAAGCATGGTCTAATTAAACTCCAGTATTGCTATCGAACACAGCAGGTAAACCTTGAGAGGCAGGGATGATGTTTAAAAGATTCTTTTCAAGTTAATCATCAAGAATTTTTTTGATATATTTATATAATGAAAGTCTGAAATAATGGATCTACTTAGTAGCATTGGAATTTTTATTAATTTTCTGATTTCTTGACCTGGTCAGTCAGCCTACTATATGTTAAACAGCATGGTTACTGTTTTTTTATAAATAGCTGTCTTGAGAATTTGGATTCCAAGCTATTGTTTCCATTTGAAAGTTGCTTTAACAGTCATTAGAAAGTTATTGTGTACCTTAAATATAATTCAAGAATTCCACCTCTATGAACATTTTTTATATAATGTTGATTTTTTTCTATAATGTGTATTTGGTTCAGGAACTGTAGCAGAAACTGAATATGTTCCCATTCCATTCTTGATATATATATATAAACCATCTTCATTATTTAAGAAAATGGCACGGCCTGGGTTTGAATACTCCCAGAACCCAATATCGGGCAAAGCTATGATTAATTTCTGCTAATGCCAGGATTCTCTGCCCTGATAATTGTCATTTTTATTTTATTATGGGCACTGGGAAGACAAAATTTTTATCCATTGTACTGGTTTTTATGCTTTAACTATGGTAGGTGATATCTCCCCCCTAATCCTGTCTTGACTTTCTTTTTGCAGGTACCATGTGGATGACTGGTAGGGTAGCAGCTAGCTTAGCTCTCTTAGTTCCAGGATTGTTGAAGCATCTGCTTTGGCACAACGCGATGCTGACGACAGACAGTTTAGCTTGTAGTCCTGACTTATTCAAGCATTTGCTTTTAGCATAATGCCGTGTCTAGACCTTCGCAGACTTCTAATTTGATCCTGCCATTTAAACTTCTTTGCTTGCATGTCATGGGCAATGGCTGATCATGATTGCTCGGCCATCGACATCATGGCATTGTTGCTCTAATGACCTTCCTTTTACTGTAAACCAGGTTTTATGTGGATCTCCCATGGATCAGCTTTTTGGTTTCCCGACCATTAACTACTGTTCTCTATTGTTTCTAACTTGGTTACTGTTGAATCGGGGTGTTGAAGAGATCGTTTACCGCAGGTTCTTGCATGTCGGCTGATCTCTTACTGGGAAGGTCTCCGACGTGTGAAACAGCGTGGATTTTGCGTGCATGGTTTTGAATGCAGGTTTCTGTCATATTCATTCATATTTCTTAGAAATGCCTGTTGCTGTTATTTATCTTTAGTTGCCAACAAACTAGAAGTTGTTTTCTTTCGTCAGTAGTCTCCACACTGCCATTGACAATTTGAACCTTGTCGTTGACAAGGATTGTATACAACAATGGTGTATGGGAACCGTCGAGGTAAGATTGCCTACAAATGCACATTTTCCAGTAGTGATGGCAACTCGTTGATGAATGTCCATTCATTAGTCAACAATTCTACAACCTTACTTTGGACGTCCTCGTTTTTATATAAACAAACGCCAAGATGAGGAAGCATACACAACAACGAAACATTTTTCTTCCACCTATCTTTCTCTCTTTGATTTTTCTCTTTAGGTGTCGATTTCATCCGTGATTGCGAAGCGCATCGAAGGTTGGAGTGGAATGTGAAAGCATGTGAATATCGACAACGGTTCCTTTAGGACTTTGTTTTTTTCCCGAAATTGTTAATGTTCTTAACAACGAGTTCAAATTATGATTCTAAATGTACTATTTTTTTATCTTATTTACATTTGTTCGATTCACCACAGATAAACTGTTCGAAGTAGTTAATATTTAAATTAAGTCTAATTGCCTGTAAGTACTACCGCGGTTTTGGAATAAGCATGAATAAGGATGACGAATAAGGAGAATAAAGATTTATATTATGTTTGGTTGAAAAGATATGAATAAGGAGAATAAAGAGGAATAAGGGTATGTATCGTGGAATAAAGATATGAATAACAATGGAGTAAGGTGAAATAATGTGATGTGGATGAGAATAACCATACTCTTTAGGAAGTGTGCAAGGTAGAGAATTGACCCTTTATTCTAGTACTTATTCTCCAAATGAACATGACCTGTGAAAATCTCTCTCCTTTGTGTGAGTTGTCTCATTAATCCGTTCACTAGATGAATATTTATTCTCCCTAAGCAAAAACCTAATTTAATTTCTTATATGTTTGACATATATGTAAAGTATATTATAGAACACAAGTAAAGATTAAGGCTACTAATTAAACTGAACATGTTCGTATTCGATTATAGTTTATTTGATAGTAGTTTAAAAAATGTCCGTTCATTTCTAAACGGACTAAACATGCAAATTTTAGTTCGATAGCTTAATTGTAAAGCCTTGAACTTGGCATATCTCGGATCCTATGTAATAAGATCCGGCTCGTCAAGAGGAAACCAACGGAATTTGTTTTGTGTGAATCGGACTTCGTTTCGATTCGTTATGAATTAAGAGAAGGAGGGTTAAGACGTCATTAACTCATAATGACTATCATTAAGACTAATTAAACATTATTAAAAAACTAATTACGGATTGAAAATCATTAATGATCATTAGCAAACACTAATCAATAGTTAGCAAAAGATAAACGTAAGCCGCTAAAGTTAAATCACGATTAGTTAAAGTTAATCACGATTAGTGTTAATTAAGCGTCATTAGCGAATCTAGAATCCTCTAAAATGTTCTAACTTAAGCCCTAAGTTTGGGATAAGTCTTGGCCAAAATCATGAGCCACCAAATCATGGTTAATGTATAAATCATGGTTTCTTAATCATGGTTAGTGGTTTTCTGGGGCCTATAAATAAACCCCCCTACACATTCATTTTTTACGATTTCCACTACTACCACCATCCCAAGGACTATGGTCGAGAGGTCGGGAGGAGTGGGAGGCGAGAGGGAGCGCTAGCGAAGCGCTGCCGGGAGAACGATGAGGAGAAAGGTATGATCCTCTCTTAGTTTGCTTCGTAAGCTACGCTTTCAATTCATCCTCTTGTTCTTCCAAGTATTGTTCTTGATTCATCTTTCTTTCCGATTCGTTTTCCTATTGTGGTTCGAGGAGAAATCTGTGTAACACTCTACTTAGGTGCGGGTGGCTATGCACGTCAGTGAACCCTGTGATTCGTCACACGTTCACTCATCTAAGACGCGCGGTGTATACCGATTCTCCATCGCTTATGTTTCTATTCTTTCAATTATGCTTTTATAATTATTTTGATGGAGAAATCTGTGTAATACCCTACTTAGGTGCGGGCGGCTATGCACGTTAGTGAACCCTGTGATTCGTCACACGTTCACTCACCTAAGATGCGTGGTGTCTACCAATTCTTTATCTCTTGTTGTTTGAGTATATTCTTTCAGTTTCGTTGTTATTTTCCTCTCGATTGGTTTTATATAGAAAATTATTTTCGTTTTTATTTTGAAATATGTCCCGATATAAGGAGAAACTCTGCCGAGATTTTTTGAGAAATATGTCCCGATATAAGGGGAAACTCTGTCGAAATTTTTCTACAAATATCACCCTGTATAAGGGGAAGCTCTGCTGAAATTTCAAGAGAAAATATGTTCTTCGCGTTCTTCGTGTTCTTCGTGTTCTTCTCGTTCTTCGTTCGTTCTTCGCGTTCTTGACACGTTCTTAGCATTTTTGATACGAAAATGAAATTCAATCTTTTCAGGAGCCTTAAAATATCATTTCTAAAAACGAAACACGATAAAGCCTTGCATACACGAGAGAGAGCTCGATTAGGTAACGAAATCCTTCCTTTTGCTGTTGGGTTTTCATACGAGATTATTGAAATTCTTGATTTTATGTTCTTTGCTATGAAGAACCCTAGTTTTTGGCTATTTTTGAAAAGTCTAAAGAGTTGCTTTGTGATTTCTACTAAAATAAGATTTAAGCATCAAATTGATGCGGTAGTTTTAAAAGTTAGGGTTTTGTAGTTAAAATAGGCATAAACACGTGTATATATATATGCATATGAATAATATATATGTGAGTCTATATTAAGTATTGCTGATTATGCAAATCGAAGACTTAACGAAAGAATTACATCATGTGAATTGATGTGGCTTGAGTTGGATCCTGAAAAGGATCATGTATCACGTTAAGGATGACTGGAAGTAGAACTACAGGTCGGGCATGCAACCTGTAGGTTTGTCGGAAGGAACCCGTATTGGTGTTTCCCTACCTAGGTAGTACACAGTTGTCCTGTTATGTTAAGTGCGCACGAAATGAATGTTTTGCAACGCGTGGTACCGGGAGCCAATATCTTCGGGTTGAACGACGGAAGATGTGGTCGTGCCATGTGAAGGCACGGGTGGTTCAATAGCGGCTGGGTCACGATAATATGTATTTAAAGCGCTAGGTTATATGATTAAATGTTAGCCTAAAGTTTTTAGTAACTGAGTCCTCGAGGACAATGTGTTCATTTATTTTACAGGCTGAGGGTTTGAGACCATGTTTAATAAAAAAAAGAAAAATTGTCATTGTAGTATTGGAGGATTGATTGAGACGATGTGCGGCGGCATAAGCTTACCAAGATCAACGCAATCTCCAATCTCGAAGTGTCCACAGCTTCGGAGTCCTTATAGTGGTAAGGTACTTCCCCTGAACTAATCCCTGAAGTGGAATAGAAAGGAGTACGACTTAAATTAACAAGAAGGAATGAAACCTTTGGTGATAACAAGTCTTGTAAAATTACACAATTTGTTTGTTTTTCTCTTCTTCGTTACTTAGCATTTACTAATTTTTATCTTATGATTTATGGAAAACCCAACAGATGTCGGTGAGCCATCACAAGGACTTTAAAAATCCGTCCAGCTTACATACTAGATATCCAGCCATCCATAATAGCCTTACTTTGTAAGGTAGTTAGTAATCTTTTGTGCATTTTCCTTTCAAGCTGATGTACATGTAAATGATTGTAGTGGGACAATATATCATCTGAATTTTATTTTGTGAATGGCAAAGTGTTGAAATACTTCCTTTTGCGTATTTTTATTTGCAGTCTGTTTCTGAATGTTAGTTGTGAATGCTGAATGAATTATTGTCGAGTAAACAGATCCGATTATGGGAGGATCCGACAACCCGGAATTGAGATCGTGAAAGATTGATATTAGAGCAAGGTTACTCTAGTAATTTATTTAGTAATTAACAACTATGAGCGGTATTCAGAAAGTAAGGTTGTATTAAGATCCTTTGATCTTAATAACTGACTACAGTATCATTCACAAGTCATCGTTGTAACACCCCGTAATTTTCGGATTTTTCTGAAGTTTTAAAACCTATTCAATATTATACTCAAAAGAAGCGTCTTGTCGCAAGCTTTCCAACGAGCCCAAAAACGCGAAATTCCGAGTCCGGATGTGGGAGATATGCCTGTTTTAGTGAAGAGGGGTCATGGTTTTTGAGGGAATTAAGGGTTACGGGTTTTGGTTAATTAATTTCGAATTAGGGTTGTTTTGGGGTTTCTAAAACTAGGATTTTAATCTCCAACTATATAAAGACCCCCACCCTTCATCTCCCCTCATTCCTACTCCTTTTCCAAAGCCTAATCCATCTTTTCTTCCTCCCCAAGTCATTCTCTTATCTCTTTTTCCATCTCCTTCTTCAGAAAATCAGGGAGAGAACGGTGTCACCACCGTTATCAAAAACCCTCGAAGTCTCGTAGACTCGCGACAAGAAGAAGACGAGGAGGGCCATCGCAAGGGAAATTCAATCCTCTCATTGGATTCGTGATCGGGCGATCGAGCACGTGGATCAAAGACCTGCACGAGTATAGGTAACGGATCTTCGACTTTCTCCTTATTTTATTCGTATTGCTCGCAATACATGGAGATTGTCATTTTGGGGGTTTATGCCTTTTCGATCTTCCCCGAGATCTCCTTTTGCTGTTGGTACTTCGTGTTGTTTTCATTAATCATTCCGGTATCTTGTTGGGTTTAAGAGTGGATAAGTTTTGTTCCGTCAATGGCAAACCAATCTCATGGCACTACTCTCTCGTCTTTTTGACACGGTGGTAATACGATACAATGACGAAAACTTTAAGCCATGATATCTTTCTGATCTATTATTATACGGATTCCACATTACATAATATTTATTGCAACATCTTAATAATTATCTCGTGGCCAGATCGCGAACTTCCAAATATCTATATTTAGACTTTCTTGTTTGAGTTTTAATATCAATAGAATTGTTGTGCTTGTGAGGACTTTCAACCTGGAAAAGTATTAAACCTTCGATCCTTTGTGTTCACGAGAATACCTTCATTACTTGCTTATGAGATACTTGTAGTTATATACCATAAACCCATTTCCCCCTTTTTTCCCTTTTAATATACATGTGCCTATAGATAGATATTCGTTACCATTTCATTGGCATTCAACGGATGACTTTAATTTATGGAGAGACAATATGTTTCCCTATTTTAATTAACATTGTGATATAGACGCATGCTAACCTTGTTATATGTTAAATCATTATATAACAGTAATTCCCAATTTTATCTATATAGTGACATAGTAATTCAAGCATGATATACCTTTGTATAAATATAACCCACGTAAATCATGTGGTTATAATTTAAGGACTTTTAGAATATTATTAATCAGAGTTTGACATTATATATTATCTTGTTAGAGTGTGTTGCTATTTTTTTATTATTATTTTCTAAAGACCAAGTCCCCCATCCTATCTTATGGATACGGTTACTCTATTTTTAGGATGGATGATTATCCGTCAAGGATCTGAATAACGAATAATTATAGTGAGTGAAATATTACCCGCACCATACCCTTTACTTTAAAAATAATAGGTAAGAATGTTGCAATAGCTTGAATTATTTAAGTGAAGTCCTACCACCTGTTAGCATCTGAGTATTACATGACAAAGTTGTCATGACCATGATCTCTTGATTATGTAATTCAGGGTACACGTTGTATACTGAGCAGCTCCGTGATTTGTGAATTTGGTTACATTTCCTATGATTTTCCTACTCACAATCAATATAGTTGTATACGCCTCGATCCTCTTTAATTGTTATACTCTGTAAACACATGAAATTATACAAGTAATCAACTTTAGTTGTTATATTCTATTCCTAATTATCATAGTCATGGGAATGTCTCACTTTAGAGACTGAGCTTATGCACCAGAGTTGTTGAGAAACCACCTTTTAATCATAGAAACATATGATTGACAACACTATGTATGTTGGAAATACAATGTGATTAAATAAATATCTTAGAATGCTATGTTTGTAAGTATGCTTTCTATCATACACGTGAGTTGCCTAGATATCTTGGTACCTCTCTTCTAACACGTGATGAAATGCTAGGAGCAAGGTGTTGGACTTTCTATTATTATAAACATGGGCTGCATTGTATTCTTTATGATTACCAATACGGTTTTTTTTTAAAAAAGAATTTGATGTATTGGGGCTTACGTTGCATTGCTTGCTTGGGAATATCTTAGAACAACTGTAAAGTGTAAGAAATGAGCATGAGTCCTAAATAGTACCAGGCCGGTCATATGGTTAATGAGAATACTTGTCGTATCTCAAGTTAATTGCTTACGAATGTATTATATACATTGAGCATGAAAATATAAATACTACAAGGTGGGTGCACCCCCTTGTGGTCCGGCCAAACCGACAGTGAGTCACCCCCACTCGAGGGGCATCACAGAGTGGGGTGGTGGTAGATACTCTGGTGGGATTGAGGTGGATGCACGCGTGCATTGCACCATGCAGATCTTTGTTGTTGCACTTATTTTGGAGCGAGCGAGACTCCTCCGGCAGACTCGATTAATAATAGTTACGACTATTGGGCTTGTATGCCCTATCTCGAGTGTCAGAGTACTACTAACTAGACTGACTGAAGGATCGCACTTGCACACAGGTTTAAGGCTGCACTTTGAATGAAGTGTTGCAGGCTTCATTCCTAGCGTAGTCTTTCTCCTTTGACGAGCGAGTCCGGGATAAGAAATGAAATTATGAAGATAGATATGTCAAAGAATTGGTTTTGATTGCGTGCTTGTTAAATGCCTAGAATATAACCGATTGCTTATTACTAGATGTTGTTAAGTTGTTCTCTTCTAAACTTGCTCAGTTACTGCAGTTGTGTTGCCTATCTATACTCTCTTGATTTATAAATTACTTTATCCTTACTGAGTCAGTTGACTCATGAGTTACATTCTTTGGAAATCCAACAGGAAGTGTAGAGGAGGAGACAGAGGCTCATATTTTTGGTGGTGCATCTGCAGGACGTGGTTAAGGTTGAGGACTATTTTCTTAGTAGTTGTTGCTATCTTTCATTTCCAAGTATTTATGATGTAATAAAGAGACTCTGAGGATTTATTGCTATTCCTATGTGGACTTTTGTTATCAATGAAAACTTAGATTTTCCTTCCTATGCTTTTTTTTGTATAAATGGTATATCATGCAGGTTGTTTATGACTGTTGTTGGGTAATAATGTGAATGGGTGTTGAGATGCGCTCCTGTCGAGGTGGGGCGTTTCAATTGTCCCTTATGTACATCATGTTAAGACATATAGGATCTGACCTTTGACCTTGACTCATCCCAGGATCATGGCAGACCAAGATGTGTTTAGGCAATTAGCGGCTATGATGGGAATGCTCCAAGACATGGGGCAAAGGCAGCAAGCATTGGAGGAGAGGCTTAATGCACAAGCTAAGAGAGTCGAGGCATCTAAGCCTGCGAATTCTAGGATTGAAGGTTCTGTCCATCTTTCTGAGGAAGAATGTAGTTACCATCTTTCAACTGAGTCTCCTCCTACTCAGCTGAAGGAGCAATGGAGAAGGTCATTCTTAGACACCAAAAATTACTATATAATTACCGAAAGGGAAAATTTCCTCGATTCAAAGGTGTAGAGACACATGTCAAGGCTGAATTATGGCTCGATGATGTTATTAGGATGTTGAGGATAATCCATGCACCAGTGGACACCTGGGTGCACTTTGCTGATTACTCCCTAGTAGATTACGCACGATGATGGTGGAGAGAAATTTTCAAGAAATTAGCAGTTCCTGTTCCATGGTATATCTTTGAAGAGAGATTCCGATCCCACTTCTGTCCCTCTCATTGGGAAGAATTAAAGAGGAAGAGTTGACTTCTTTAAATCAGGGTTTTAAGAGCATACGAGATTATTATATCCACTTTATTGAGCTACTACGTTACTCACCAGCTCTAGAAGCTTCACCACAAGAGTGTCTTACAAAATTTGTTAGCGGTCTTCAGGGAGATCTGCGAGAAAAACTTGCTGGTTTTAGAGCTACAACCGTAGATGAAGCAATGGACATCGCCTCTCGTATTGAGATGGAGAGGGATGAAAACCGCCAAAGAAGAAGTTTCCAATTTAATGGTGGACCATCCAAACGCAAGGCACATTATAACCGTAGAGATCGTCGCTATCATCCAGCTGGTTCCAGTATAAGCTCACCACAGACCTTGGGTCATGAATTATCAGGAAGAGGGGGTTTCTCTAGACCTCCATTATATCCCCGTAACTCTGCACCAGGAACTATTACCTCTATAGTTGGGCCTTCAGCTCAGACAGAAATGCGTGCATGTTATCACTGTCATCAAGAAGGTCACATTAGGAAGGACTGTCCACAATTGAGAGGTTCAGGGTTTAAACCAACCCCAATTAACAGTATAACATCCACTCCGAGCAATGGAGCAACACACTGAGGAAGACATGGTAGAGGTCGTGGCTCACAAGGAACGCCTCCTACACAACAACTACCACAAAGTGTTGCGGGTCCTATCTTGCCTATTCTTAATGGCCATCTCAATGCAATCACTGAAGAACAAGCATACAATTCAGGCACAGTCGTACGAGGTATTGTTACTATTCATGGCCTTTCAGTACATGCTTTATTTGATTCTGGTGCTTCACATTCATTTATTGATTGATGGTTAGTATCTACTTTGGGTAAGATACCAGTAGAAGTACAACAATCCTATCTGATCAAGGGACCAGGAGAACAAGTATTCATAATCCGAGAAATCCTGGATAATTGTATAGTACTGATAGCGGGACATCAGTTACCTGTTTCACTACTACTGATAGAAATGGAGGACTTTGATCTTATCCTAGGGATAGATTGGCTAGAAAGGCATCATGCATGTCTTGACTGTTTTCAGAAGACAGTAACATTTCACCTTCCTAACTCGATAGAGTTCCAGTTCATTGGAAGGACATCCAATGATAATGTCAAATATATCTCTACTTTGAAGGCACAACAATTGTTAGAGAAAGGGTGCCAAGGCTATTTAGCTTATGTATCCACTACATCAGAGTCAAAAAGAATGACAGAAGATGTGCCTATAGTGTGCAAGTTTCCTGATGTATTTTTAGAGGAACTACCAGGATTACCACCTGAGCGAGAGATTGAATTTGAAATCTCTCTTATACCTAATACTCAACCTATCTCTATCCCTCCATATAGGATGGCATCAGCTGAGTTACGAGAGTTAAAGGCACAGTTGCAAGAGTTAGATAAAAGATTCATTCGTCCTAGTACTTCACCATGCGGAGCACCTGTCTTATTTGTCAGGAAAAAGGATGGGACGATGCGGTTGTGCATTGATTATAGACAACTAAACAAGAGGACAATAAAGAATAAGTATCCACTGCCAAGAATAGATGATCTCTTTGATCAGTTACATGGTTCAATTGTGTATTTCAAGATTTATTTAAGATCTGGATACCATCAGTTGAAAATTAAAGATACAGATATTCCCAAGACAGCTTTTCGAACTAAATACGGGCATTATGAATTTTTAGTTATGTCTTTTGGACGAACAAATACCCCAGCAGCCTTCATGGATCTCATGAATAGAGTATTCAAGGAGTTCTTAGATCACTTTGTACTAGTCTTTATTGATGATGTGTTTATTTACTCCAAGGATAAATATCTACATGAACACCATCTCAGGCAGACACTTGAAACTCAAAGGAAGAACAAAATGTACGCTAAATATAGCAAATGTGACTTCTGGCTATCTGAAGTATCTTTCTTAGGCCATGTTATTTTTGGAGAAGGTATATCAGTTGATCCTATAAAGGTTAGTGCGATGATGAGTTGGGAACGTCCGAAGACTGTCACAGAAATACGATCTTTTCTAGGTTTAGCTGGATATTATAGAAGATTCGTGAAGGACTTTTCACGAATAACATTGCCAATGACTAGACTAACTCAGAAGGAGGTCCCATTCTTATGGTCTGATACATGTGAAGCTGGTTTTCAGACATTGAAAGAATGCCTAACATCTACACCAATCCTTATTCTACCCTCTAGGAGTGAAGGGTTTACAGTGTACACTGATGCGTCTAAAGAAGAACTTGGGGTAGTTCTTATGCAACATGGTAAGGTAATTGCATATGCATCATGACAGCTCAGGACACATGAAAAGAACTACCCAACACATGACCTTGAATTAGCGGTTGTCGTTTTTGCTTTAAAGATATGGAGACATTACCTCTATGGTATTACTTTTGAAATCTTCACTGATCATAAAAGCTTGAAAAATTTATTTGATCAGAAGGAACTCAATATGAGACAGAGACGGTGGCTAGAGTTGTTGAAAGACTATGATTGCACTATCTCCTACCACCCAGGTAAGGGGAACGTCGTAGCAGATGCCCTTAGCAGAAGAACCTATTCACCTGGATTGGTGAGTGTTATCCACTTATGGGGTTTACTTTCAACGTTAAGTGAATGGAAACCATTTTATAGTATTGCTGATACTATAATTATTCCTCACCAATACAAACCAGAGATCTGGGATAGAATAAAGAAAGGACAGGAGGATGATCCAATCCTTAAAGACTTGAGACAACAACTTGAGAAGAATGAGATAGAGGAATTCCATATACAAGATGGGTTACTGTATAACCATCACAGAGTTTGTGTACCAAACACACCTGAACTAAGGAAAGACATCTTGCGCACTGCTCAAGATTATCTATTCATCCAGGAATTACAAAGATGTATAAGAATATTCATTTATACTTTTGGTGGCCAGGAATGAAGAAAGATATTACTGAATTTGTGAATTCATGTTTCACTTGCCAGCAGGTAAAGGCTTCACACCAAAAGCCACCAGGATTATTGCTACCCCTCCCTATACCTGAATGGAAATGAGAAAGCATTTCCATGGATTTCGTTACTGACTTACATCAGACAACGGGTAGTAAAGATAGTATCTGAGTTATAATAGATCGTCTGACGAAGGTAGCACACTTTATTCTGATAAACTTATCTTTCACTCCAGACCAGCTTGCTGAGTTATATATTACACATGTGATTCGCCTCCATGGTATCCTAAAGGAAGTAGTTTCTGATCGAGATTCATGATTCACCTCACACTATTGGGAGAACTTCATGAAAGCCTTGGGTACACAACTATGCTTGAGTACAATATATCATCCACAAACAGATGGTCAGTCAGAACTTACTATTCAAACACTAGAGGATATGCTACGAGCGTGTGCCTTAGAATGGAAGGGATCATGGATTAAACATTTACCTCTTGCAGAATTTAGTTACCATATAAGTATTGGCATGGCACCATTTGAAGCACTTTATGGATGTAGGTGTACTACTCCTTTGTGTTGGCAAGAGGTCGGGATAAATAACCTTTATGATTCAGATACCCTGCAAGAGACACGCGAAATAATAGAGCTTGCTCGAAAAAGACTATTGACTGCTCAAAGCCGCCAGAAAAGCTATAGTGATACTAGACGAAGAGACCTTGAGTTCGAGGTAGGTGACTTTGTATTTCTCAAAGTATCACCTATGAAGAGAACTCAGAGGTTTGGTGTGCATGGGAAGTTAGCACCCGGGTTTGTGGGTCCCTTTGAAATTATTCAGCGCATTGGAAAAGTGGTATATAGACTTGCACTTCCTCCACATATTTCGGCAGTACATGATGTTTTTCAAGTATCAAATCTAAGAAAGTACGTTAAGGATTCAGAGTATAAGATAAGTTATGATGATTTACATGTTGAGCCAGACTTGACATACCAAGAGATACCCGTGCAAATACTTGACAAGGATATCAAGAAGTTGAGAAACAAAGAAGTGCCTCTAGTTAAAGTATTGTGGCGGAACCAAGAGTTTGAAGAAGCCACATGGGAACCTGAAGCGGAAATGAGAGAGAAATACCCCTACTTGTTTGAGTATTAACACTATGTGTTGTATATCTTTATAAATGAAATGGTGTTCATTCTCTTTAAGATTGTTATGCCTGCATTTCTAGTCTCGAGAACGAGACTTCCTTTAAGGTCGTTATAATTGTAAAGCCTTGAACTTAACATATCTCGGATCCTATATAATAAGATATGGCTCGTCAAGAGGAAAACAACGGAATTTGTTTTGTGTGAATCGGACTTCGTTTCGATTTGTTATAAATTTTGGAAGAAAGATCAGTAAGGAGGGTTAAGACGTCATTAACCTATAATGATTGTCATTAAGACTAATTAAACATGATTAAAAAACTAACTACGGATTAAAAATCGCTAATGATTATTTGCAAACACTAATCAATAGTTAGCAAAAGATAAGCGTAAGCCGCGAAAGTTAAATCGTGATTAATAAAAGTTAATCACGATTAGTGTTAATTAAGCATCATTAGCTAATCTAGAATCCTATAGAATGTTCTAACTTAAGTCCCAAGTTTGAGATAAGTCTTGACCAAAACCATAGGCCACCAAACCATGGTTAAGGTATAAACCATGGTTTCCTAACCATGGTTAGTGGTTTTCTGGGGCCTATAAATAGACCCCCCTACCCTTTCATTCTCTACGATTTCCACTACCACCACCACCTCAAGGGCTAGGGTCAAGAGGTCGGGAGGAGGAGTGGGAGGCAAGGGAGGAGTGCTAGTGAAGCGCTGCCGGGAGAACGAGGTGGAGAAATGTATGATCCTCTCTTAGTTTTCTTCGTAAGCTAGGCTTTCAATTCATCCTCTTGTTCTTTCAATTTTGTTCTTGATTCATCTTTCTTTCCGATTCATTTTCCTGTTATGGTTCGAGGAGAAAATCTGTGTAACACCCTACTTAGGTGTGGGCGGCTATGCACGTCAGTGAACCCTATGATTCGTCGCATGTTCACTCATCTAAGACGTGTGGTGTCTACCGATTCTCCGTCGCTTATGTTTCTATTCTTTCAATTATGATTTTATAGTTATTTTGATGGAGAAATCTGTGTAATACCCTACTTAGGTGTGATCGGCTATGCACGTCAGTGAACCATGTGATTCGTCACACGTTCACTCACCTAAGATGCATGGTGTCTACCGATTCTTTATCTATTATTGTTTGAGTATATTCTTTCAGTTTCGTTGTTATTTTCCTCTCGATTGATTTTGTAGAGGAAACTCTTTTCATTTTTATTTTGAAATATGACCCGATATAAGGGGAAACTCTGCCGAGATTTTCTGAGAAATATGTCCCGATATAAGGGAAAACTCTGCCGAAATTTTCCTTGAAATATCACCCCGTATAAGGGGAAGCTCTGCTGAAATTTCAAGAGAAAATATATTCTGGAAGTTCTTCGTGTTCTTTGTTTTCTTTACGTTCTTCGTTCGTTCTTCGCGTTCATGACACGTTCTTAGTGTTTTTGATATGAAAATGAAATTCGATCTTTTCAAGAGCCTTAAAATATCCTTTCTAAAAACGAAACACGATAAAGCCTTGCATACACGAGAGAGAGCTCGATTAGGTAACGAAATCCTTCCTATTGCTGTTGGGTTTTCATACGAGATTATTGAAATTCTTGATTTTATGTTCTTTGCTATGAAGAACCCTAATTTTTGGCTATTTTTGAAAAGTTTGAAGAGTTGCTTTGTGATTTCTACTAAAATATGATTTAAGCATCAAATTGATGTGGTAGTTTTGAAAGTTAGGGTTTTGTAGTTAAAATAGGCATAAACACGTGTGTGTATATATATGCATATGAATAATATATATGTGAGTCTATACTAAGTATTGCTGATTATGCAAATCGAAGACTTAACGAAAGAATTACATCATGGGAATTGATGTGGCTTGAGTTGGATCCTGAAAAAGATCATGTATCACGTTAAGGATGACTAGAAGTAGAACTACATGTCAGGCATGCAACATGTAGGTTTGTCGGAAGGAACCCGTATTGGCGTTTCCCTATCTAGGTAGTACACGGTTGCCCTGTTATGTTAAGTGCGCACGAAATGAATGTTTTGCAACGCGTGGTACCGGGAGCCAATATCTTCGGGTTGAACGACGGAAGATGTGGTCGTGCCATGTGAAGGCACGGGTGGTTCAATAGCGGCTGTGTCACGATAATATGTATTTAAAGCCGCTAGGTTATATGATTAAATGTTAGCCTGAGGTTTTAAGTAATCGAGTCCTCGAGGACGGTGTGCTCATTTGTTTTACAGGCCGAGGGTTTGAGACCATGTTTTAATAAAAGAAAAGAGAAATTGTCATTGTAGTATTGGAGGATTCATTGAGGCGACGTGCGGCGGCATAAGCTTACCAAGATCAACGCAATCTCCAATCCCGAAGTGTCCACAGCTTCGGAGTCTTATAGTGGTAAGGTAATTCCCCTGGACTAATCCCTAACGTGGAATAGAAAGGAATAGGACTTAAATTAACAAGAAGGAATGAAACTTTTGGTGATAATAAGTTTTGTAAAATTACACAATTTGTTTGTTTTTCTCTTCTTCATTACTTAGCATTCGCTAATTTTTATCTTATGATATATGGAAAACCGAACAGATGCCGGTGAGCCATCGCAAGGATTTTAAAAATCCATCCAGCTTACATACTAGACATCCAGCCATCCACAGTAGCCTTACTTTGTAAGGTAGTTAGTAATCATTTGTGCATTTTCCTTTCAAGCTGATGTACATGTAAATGGTTATAGTGGGACAATGTATCATCTGAACTTTATTTTGTGAATGACAAAGTGTTGAAATACTTCTTTTTGAGTATTTTTATTTGCAGTCTGTTTTTGAATGTTAGTTGTAATTGTTGAATGAATTATTGCCGAGTAACCAGATCCGGTTATGGGAGGATCCGACGGCCCGGAATTGGGGTCATGACATTAATAAATTGAACATGAATATAAAACATGTTCTTTCAATAAAAGTTCGAGTTCGATCTACATATGGATATGTGCATGTATTTCTATATTTAACTTCATATTTATACACAACGTACATTCTGGGTTAAAGAAATTACGGTATTTATTGAGTTTTGTACCACTTCAATTTGAATAATTTCTTATTTTATTCCTTATTGAACCTATTATCGAAAAACTTGTTCACATAAATAAGTTCGAGTTAAATTAAATCGTTAACAAAATATTATAGAATTGAACTTGAACATTCGATTTTTGAAGGAACTTGAACTCGAGCCTATCCTATCAAACATTTATCGAACCAAACTTGAACTTTCTTATCAAATCGAACTCGAACATAGGTCCATTTTTTACGGTTTGATTCAATTTGCCTTCCTAGTAAGGATGATGCATTCTCTCCTGAGCTTTGTCGAACCAGACTTTTCCATCTAATTAAAAAAGAAAAAAATAATTTCAGAATTAAAAATAATGATCTAAACCAATAAAAATAGGACTACTAATAACCGATTCAATGATAGTTACAAATAAGAAATAATAGGTATATCTCAAAGATATATACAATTATAGGTGTGGAGAAAAATAGATAATCAATGAAATAAATTTTATTCATGGGGTAAGGTTTCTTATATATTATGAAATGTTAGGGTCATATATATGGATATTACAAAATAACCCTTAACATGACTCGTAAACATAGAAGGGTTACAAATAGAAACAACTAAATAAAAACAAGTTAGAAATAGAAAATACATCACTGGATATTTTAGACTAATGGCGTCAACAATGCCCTTCAAGTTGGATCATGCCCAACTTGGAAGTCAACAATGAAATGCATTTTTTAGAAGTGTTTTAATAAATATAATAGCAAGTAGGAACTTGATGGAAATGCCAGAAATAGTGACCTTCCTTTCTTGCAATGTATCTTAAACAAAATAATAATCCACCTCAATTTGCTTGAACTGCTCATGAAAGACATGATTAGTAGAAATGTACGTAGCGGACTTACTGTCACAATAGAGAAGAATGAGGGTTATTACTTGGAGCCCAAGTTTCTGTAGAAAAAAAAGGTGAGCCAAGTAAACTCACATGTATCTTGAGCCATAGCTATGTATTCTGTTTCTACACTCGATCTAAATATTACGATTTGCACCTTGCTTCACATGTAACAAGGTTTCCACCAACAAACATGTCAAAAATAGTAGTTGATCATCTACCTTTAGGAGAACTAGCATATTCAGTATATGCATAAGACACACCCATAAAAGAGGCCATGTTTTGGGGAATCCTTCAATATCGAAAGATTAAAAGAACATCCTCCTAATGATTGTAATGAGGCTTCTACACGTACTGACTAGCTCTGCTCACTACGTATGAAATATCAGACCTAATGACAACTTGATATTTGTAGGGATGAAAACGGATCGGATATGCATGTTTCCATATCCATATTCGCTTCATCTATATCGAATACGAATAGGATACGGATATGATTCGGATATGCATTATGGAAACCATATCCGTAAAAATATGGATATGAATCCGAATCGGATATTTATTGAATCCAAATATGGATCGAATCAAGAGCATATCCGAATACGGATCGAATAAAGAGCGGATCCGAATGCGGATCGAATAAAGAGTGAAATCCCAATATGGATCCAATAAACATGAAATCCGAATACGGATTGAATACAAACCACATACGAATATGAACTGATTTTTTTATCAAATTTCATAATGATTTTAAAAATAGTAATGAAATATAAATAAGTTACGTCATGACAAAAGGGAGTGTCGACGTGACATGTATTCTTGACCGGAAGCAAAAAGGGGATAGGATTTCATAAATTTTGTTAGCGCTCATTCCGAAAGAAATAGAAATATATTAATATCGTTAATATATTGTATTATATAATGTATAATACTAATATAATATCATAAGGTTATAACTTATATTATATTGACTAATATATAAAATAGTATTAAATATTGTATTCGGATATCCAGATCCGAATCCGGATATTCAAGCTATTACCATATCCGTATCCGTATTCGGAAAATTTTTACAATCTATATCCATATCTGATCCGTATTCGATTAATATTCGGATACGGATATCCGTATCCGATAATTTTTCCAAACGGTAAGCGGATATTCGGATATATCCGTATCCGTTTTCATCTCTAGTTATTTACTAATCTTCTATATTGTATTTGGTATCTTCAAATATATTTTTGAGACGAGTCAGGATGGAGGATGGTTTACAACCAAGTAAACCAACTTTCATAAGAATATCCAAACAATACTTCCTTTATGACAAATGTAATCCTTCTTCCATGTGGATCACCTCAATACCTAGGAAGTGTTGAGGATAACTAATATCCTTCATGACAAATACCTTTCGGAGGAAGGCCTTGGTGTCAAGAATATATATCTTTTCATAACTAATGATAACAATATTATCAACAATTAAGTACCATAGTTCTTGAGGGACTTCATCTGATGATGAGTGAATAGTCTTATGCAACTCTATGGAAACCAAAGGAATTAATCTCAAAAGTGAGTATGTTAAACTATACCATGGACTCTGCTATAGGCCATAGACGGTCTTGTATAGTCAGCATACAAACCCTCCCCCTCAACATAGTATCTTGATGGTTGTGTCCTATACACCTCTTTTAGATCACCAAAAAAAGAATGTATTCTACACATCTAGCCAAGATATAAGACAATTCCTTTTTGTTGCAACCAATTGAATTGTGTGAATGAACCTCATTGTTTCCACGAGAGAAAAGATCATAAAATAGTCGAGATCATAAGTTTTAGTGAACCCCTTTGTCATTGGTCCAGGTTTTAGTCAATTGTTTGATCCATTAGGTGAATGTTGTAAAGACTCATTTGCAAGCAACATGAGACATGTTTAATGGACATGGTGCTACATGCTTATGAAAGTAAGTGCATCTATCTCCTCATCCACGGCATGTTCCCAACCATGGTTCTAAAAACCAGTGTCATGATCTCAAGGAGCAGTTGTCGTCATAAGAGCATATGTAAAATTCATGTCGAATCCGTATAAACTATTAATAGAGGTAAAATGTTACATGGAATATATCTTACATAGACTTTTGGACTTCAATTCTGAAGGAGCATCTAGATTTGCAGAAGTGGAGTAATAAACCATTTCCAAACATATCAATTCAGTTATTTGTAATATAATGGAGTTAAATTCGACTATCCAACAATCATAATAATTCAATAAATTTGTATATATGAGGAGAGTGTGGTCTACTTTTTTATTTAGTAAGTTCCAATGTTGAATACAAGGAGACAATGCATATTTTAGATGCAACTCGAATCAATTTAATGTATTTAATTTGTGCGAATGTACATCAATGTGTGATACAAATACAATAAGCAATGAGTTAAATGCGAGTTAATGCAAATATAAATGCGATGTTGTGAATGCACTATGTAATATAGATAGAAATGCTATGATTAATTTTTATGAATTCTGATTTTTTATATTTTTTATTTTTGATGTATATATTTTTATCCTTTTGATCTTGCAAAGTTTTAATTGATTTTTAATTCTAAAAAAAAGTAAATGAAATATTGTACTTATACAATAAATATTTAATGGAATGGATTGATGGTTTTAATTATTATAAATGGTGATAAAAATATAATAAAGTAGGAAACACACATTTTGAGATTTTGTGATATTTTTTATTATATTAAAAATACAAGAATATTATTGAAATAAAAATAAACAAAAATAAGTTTTGAAAATGATTTTTAAAAGGAAATATGACCATATTTAAATATTTTCATGATCATGAATTAAGCAAGGATTTCAAAATGTATGCTTTAGTACTTTTGGATTTCATGGGATTTATATGTGAATTATGCAAGGATTGGAGTATTTTTGTATTCTAAGGGTATATATGCAATATTCAAAAAAATCAATCTTTTTGAATGATGTTCATTGTGAATGCAACCTACTTGAATTTTCTAGAACTTTAAAGTTAATATGAATATAAAAAAAATGCTAATGCAGCTGTCCCTAGTTTGATATTTTTTATTTTTAAGACTAATAAATTGTAATATAAACCCTCGACAAATTACATATGATAAAGCTTGGTGTGGAACATCTAGGGGTATTCATTGTTTTCAAGATGTGATATAAAACACCCTAATAAAAATACAATAGAAAATAACCAATTAATTCCCATAGGGTCGACGAATCGTGAATCTACCCTTGTTAATCATGCGGAATTGACTTTTAAATGTTTTGTTGCAGTCAGGCAAATTCGTATTAATAAAGAAACCACAAATTCAATTATGTATATAATTAAAGCGAACAGTAATTATTTTTACTTGAGCAAGCCCAAGGTCGAACTCAGGGAGGACACTATCTCCTTAAGTTGATTTATAATCGACCTAGAAGTTATATTTTCAAAGAGACAATTTTTTTGTATTTTTTACAATAAATGAGTGAAATACAATTTTGACGAAATTCAGGGACTAAAATGCAAATTGCGATAAATTCAATCTTAAAATCTTCAAACTTGACCATAATGTGAAATGTGATGAAATTAGGCAATTTTTTGATGAACTATGAGTTAATTATGACTAAATAATGCAGACTAGGTGATTTTGGGTAATTAATTTTAATAAATAACAAACATCAATATTTTCTAGAAATTAATTTATACTAGATAAGTCCATGTGAGAGATATCTAGAACAAATTTTGATTCCTAAAAATAGTAAGTGAGGAATTAATTAAAAATAAATTAATAAAATCACCATTTCATTCATTGTGACCTCGATATACGTGCAAACGAGATGAAATTTGGCCACAATATGTAACATATTAAAATCTGCCAACTATGGTTTTTTGTAATTTTGAGATCAACGATTAATATTGAATTAATAGCACGCAATGGGTAAAATATTGTATTTTTCACCAAAATAATTATATTCAATATTTCATGGCTCACAAAAATGTAACCAATATCCATAATGATAGAGCATGAGTTGTTCTACAATGTGGAATTTTGAGATTATAGAAATGATGTCAAATGCAAGTTCAAATTAAGGTTCAAACACATGTGTATGAATGCAATTCAAGAAATAAAATAAGTGAAAGGAAATGTGCAGACTGGAATGATATGTGGACTTAGGGTGCACAAGGATCGGATAAAATCCGTAATCCGATCCAATCCGATGTTATGGGATTGGATTGGTTTGGTTTTGTCATTCTAATGGATCGGATCGGATTGAGATTTTGAAAATTCGTTAAATTATGGATAGGATTGGATCATTGCCCAAATCCGATCCGATCCAATCCGTTAATGTTGGAAATGCGAGCCCACGGCGAGCCATTATGCAATAAATGTTATTGCACATATCATTCCCTGATCTGAAATGAAGAATGAATAATTTGTATAATAGGTCCCTTAGTACAATTAGGGTTATGTACCATGGCCTTCTTGATGATCATACAGATGTTGATTCAACTATTGAATCATAGAGGTTGGTGCTTGGATGAATATCTAAAGAGTTAGATTGAGGACTCATCAAGCACCGTCAAATGATTGTTAAGAGATGATCTCCAGCCTGAGTAGGAGATGGCAATCCTTATCCCTAAAGGTTGATATCTGACCGACCTCTTGATGCAGGTCCTCTGCATAGGAATAGAGATTCGGAGGTGTCATATTAGTTAGGTCAAAGAGTTGACTTAACGAGATCGAGATAACCAAAGTCCTATATCGTATGCTGTCATGATATAGGCACGCATCCTCTGACCAGAGACAGATGTGTTGCTATATGTCTAAGTATGTACATTTGGCAGACCAATAGGTTGATGACCTAATCAAGGTCTATACACCGGCGTGCTGGTGTGCATATAAGGGCATATGAGTAATACAATCTCTCAAAGGGATCATACAGGTTCAGTTACTGAACCGGAAGACATGATCTCACTCATGAGATATTGGGAAGAATCAAATTCCATACGCATGGTCGTCTCGCTTTGGAAGCTTGACTGAATTTGTAGGTTTGATATATACTTTTAGTATATGATCAAGACCTAGGTATGATATACGCTTTTGAAAAGTGTATGATCGATACCAACTCCCAATGATCGAATGAGAAACTTACTGATAAAATCATGAAGTAGACAGTATAAAGTTGATCCAATACTTCGGGTTTATTCTGAGTCTTCCAGTATGCAGGATGTACAGGTATTGGGAATACCTGAGGGTGATTTGATCATAAACGATTGTATAACCATGACGCTTCCATTCCTAGGGAGTGATGAAACGGATCTGGAATTTAGTGACTCCTCTCAGTAGAGAAGTAATCTGATTTTAGTCCAAATATTGGACATTGATCTGAATGTGATTCAGATACAATGAGAAGATTAGATTTACGGTCTTGATTTAATCAAGCATCTATGGGAGGCCCACGATCTGGATTTGAGATATGATCTCAATATCCATGTCACTATACGTGGAACAGTACAGTCGCCCTGTCCTTATCTCCAAGTACCTGCGGAGAGATTACATTATTCTTGAAGGGTTCAAGAATAATTCCTTAAGATCTAAGCAATGAAGAGATGATGATTAAATGTGATTGAACCATATTGATGTGTGAAGAAATTATCCAATTTAATTAAATGTGATTTAATTAATATGGATAAGAATAATGTGGATAGAAATATCCAATTATTCATAATATATTATAAATGTGATTTATAATGTATTAGAGAGAGCTAATTATAATTGATATGTGTTGATTAATTATTATGTGTATTGGATACACATTGTGTAATTAATTGACAATGTAAATTATATGTTGTTTTGGGTTGTGAATATGATTCACAATTTTTCCATGGCAAGATTGCAATATTCTCAAATATAATTATGAATTATTTTTTAAGAATAAAAGCCAATAAAAGTTGTTGGAAATAAATAAAGGAGATTTTCAAGGATATATGCAATCTCATGGATTTCCATGAGATTGCAATCTCCATGGGAACCTTGGGCGGCACTTTGGAAGGCACATGGAGATGAAATCTCCATGTATCTTCTCTCCTTATTTATTGGGTTTGATTTAGGACTAATTTATATTTGATTTTGTCAAATATATTTTAACCTAAATTTGTTGGTTTTACCAACAACAATCTTGACCATTGGCTTGACATAAATCAATTTCATCCATTGATTTTATATGTCACATGGATTGAGATCCATGGATCCCAAAACCCTATAAATAGAGAGGCATACCATGCTCTCTCTTTACATAGAATATTGGAGCTCTCTCTTTCTCTCTTTCTTGGTACATGTCTACCCTCTCTCCCTCTAATTGGTGGCCGACCACCAAACCCTAGAGAAGAGGTTCGTCGACGGCATCGCCACCGCGTCGCCGCTTCGACGTTCTTCGGTTCTCCGTCTTCTTGGAGTGCTGGACTCATGAAGGAGACGTTCGATCTCGTGCGACGAGATCAGGAGCAACTACGCTTGGATTAACTTCTTGGATTGCGAGGACAACGCGGTTCATCCCCGCGCTCGCAAGCGGTCTCACCGACGATCGGACTTGAGATAGATGGTCTCTTCTCTTAGAGACTTGATCAACCACGCTTCAAGAGGTATTGCATTATACTTGTTGTGGTTATAGATGAAACGATCTGAGAATGGTTCTCGGATCATGTGGTTTCATTGAACAAAATTTTTTTAAATTCCGCTGCATCGAACAACTAGTGCGACTAGTCGTTCTTCGTCGTATCCGATACGACGATCACGCTTCCGTGATGTGCTTGAGGATAATTCCATATCCTTCAAGTGGTATCAGAGCCTTAGGTCGACGGTTTCGAATATGATTCAAAAAACTGAGGACGACTTGGGTTCGTTAAGGTCGCGAAAGTTTTTATCGCATTTGATTTCGCAGATCTGTTTAGTAAATAAATTCGGCACTGTTTAAATTATTTAAACACGAATTTAATACTTGTATTTTGTTTCCCGTTAAATAAGGAAACCATAGGATCTGAGTTTACGTAAATCGGATTTTGTATGCTCTTGATATGGTTGTTTTAATGAACATGTATGCACTGTTGCGGGAACTGTAGATCTGAACGTTATTAAAATATTAATTACTGTTTAGACTTGCCTCAAAATGCATGTAACATCACTTGGGTTATGTCCTAAATCAAATTAGCAATCTATGAAAATTGATTTTGTCCAATTTGGATTTAATATGATTGAGATATGCTAATTTTAGTAAGTAGGGGTCACTGCTGAAATTACAGTCCTAATTTAGAACCAAGTGATTGTCAATTAGTAATTAATTGTTAATTTCGTGAAATAATCATGAAAAATATTTTTGAAATATCGGAAGTTGATTATTTACATAATTGACATGGCCTCAATCAATTAATTGATTAGATTTGATCTAAATCTTAATTGGAAACACAATCAACAAACTTGATGCTTGTATAGTGACTGTCATTTAATAAATTAGTGAAATTAAATTGTTTAATTTCCTAGAATAATTGTGCATAAATATTTGTGAAATATTTGATGATAATTATTCCCTTAAATTACATTGCCTTAACTAATAATTGATTAGATGTGATCTAGATCACTAATTGGTTGCATGATCAACATTCCAACAAACATGTTGCTTGAATAGGACTTGGGATTTGTTTAGCAAATCTCATTATAATGTTAATCAAAAAAATTATTTTGATTATTATTATATGGTATAATTTCGGTTGAAGAACCGATGATCATCTCAAGTACAAAATGATTTATTTTGCATTATCCTTTCCCAAGGTGGATATGGTGTCTAGTCGGAGAGCATTGGGGTTGCGGGTTGCAACGTCTGTGGTCCATCCCACTCTCGTCGGTACTGGCCATGACAGCGGGTAGGGTTAGTATAATGCTTAAGAAATCATGATGTATTTCTAATTATTAAAATTCGAAATAATACGTATTTGAGATAATACCATAATTCAAGTAACTATTAAAATGTTTGTTGGATATTAATTGGATCATTAATTTAATATGATTAGATTAATTGGAATCCAATTAAAATTGAAACACTCTATTATGAATAGAGATGTTATTTCCCTTGGAAGAATTAATCATAATGAATGTGATTCATAGTGATTAATTAGAATTTGAATATGATATGGAGGATCACATAAGTGACATCCATGGTCTCCCGTCAAGGCGAAGGGTTCCGTCGCCAGGGATTGTATGTAGGAGACGCATGTCCGAAGTGACAGCTCCTGTATGCAAGCGCATCTGGATTGGGCTCTTTGCTTCTCGAAAGAGTAAGGTCGTATATGTAGTGACCCCAATATCGGATCCTCATATTATTGGGGCGATATTAGATTGCGTATAGCGAGTACTATTCCTATTGACGGTTGGTTCAATTAACGACGGGTCAACATCGCCTTAGGGGTGGTGGGCCCAGGTGTTAAAGACCGAATTGGGAAATGCAAGTTGGACTTGCAAAGCGGAATGTGTTCCCGCTTCTTTTTATCCGAGTTGCAGATTCTCATATTATTGGGATGTAACAAAGATAAGGAAGGAGATCCCAGATCTTGTTGAGATATAATGGTAAGTATATCTCTCACATTGAAAGTGATTAAGAGAATGAACTTTCAATGTTGGATAATAGGACTACAACCCTAGGGTTTGTATGTCTCTATAGTCTTGATCTCATTGGATGTACTTTGGAAGTAAATGTCGATGATGATCGCAATTGTCAAATAATCCTTATAAAAATCAATGAAGATATTCTGGCATGCATATGTGCTCTTGACATTTAATCATGAGTGACATGGTTCTCTGCATCATGCAGAATGGTAGCTCTATAAGAGGTGATGTATTCAAATTGTTTGAGTACCTACCTGAACCAATGTTTTAAGAGTTTAGATGGATGTAGATGATGAGTGTCATCATTCTACTATCTATACTCTAGTCATTCATGAAACGTCATAATATTCATATTGTATGAATTACATGAAGCATGTATAAATGTTGAAATGATCTTACATTGAATTCTTTTGAATTTAACGTAAGAGATCCTTAGTCTTAAGCAATGGTTGCTTATAGATAAAGGGAGCGCAGTGGAAGCATGGGTTGGACCCGAGTAAGAAGTATGGTCAAAGAGTTGACTGTACATCTATGACTTCCATATGTCATCCAAAGAGTTGGATGAATGCCAAAACTGTAATAAGTTGGTGTGTTGATAGTATGACTATCAAGTATGTCTAGAATCCTTAGAGAAGGACTCGGATAGAGCATCAAAATTATCTACATAAATCATTGAAATTGACTTTCTTATTTGATAAGATAGAGTCTAATAATTGTATCTCAATCTTCTGACAACACTTGCAATGGGTTGCATATGTTTTGGAAGACTGGAAAATTTGATCTTAAAGGTTTATAGTTATCCAGATGGACATTGATGCAATTGTTGCAACAATTTCCATTGGATCACTAGACTTCATAATTTCAGTGGGAGAGCCCTTAGTCTTAGAGAATGTCTCTATGACCTAGACATTAGAATACACGCATTGTTTGTTTCTAAATGTTGGAAATGAACATGAATTCTGGAATGGACCTATCATAAAGAGTTATGATAAAGATAATTCAGAAAGTAATCTAAAATGTAGTGGACTCCACTAAATTAGAAAATTAATGAATGGTTCATTAATATTTCTAAATACTAAAATTAAACCTCAAGATCAATAGGAGGATGAAGATCATTTGACAATGATCGAGCATCAAGCCTTGGACATTTGTCTATTGATTTGATCGATAGACTAGTAAGAGATGAAACTTTAGAATGTCTAAAATTTCAAAACTTACATACTTATGAATATTGTATTCAAAAGGAAAAATGTCCAATACACCCTTCTTTGGGAATGGTTTAAGATGTCAAGGTATTCGGGATCTCATACATATTGATGTATGCGGATCATCTATATCATAATAAACATTGTGGATATGTGATATCTATTGATGATTATGTATGATATGAGATTTCTTCTCTTCACTTAGAGACCTTTGAAGTGTTCAAAGATTTCACATAATTTTGGTTTACAGCCAAAGTCTGAAGGAAGATAAAAAAATGAATTTGGTCTAATCTAGGTAATCAGTACCTATTAGATGAATTCATGGTATACCTTATGGAGAAAGGAATATCATTCCTATCTCACTCCTCCTAATGATTCTAAACTCAATAGAGTTGTAGGGAGATACAATTGGATCATGTGTGACATGATCTTATCAATGATGAATTTTAGCATAATTATCCCTTAGTTTCCAGGTATATATGTGTAGTAGAGACTACAATGTATATCCTTAATATAGTTCCATGCAAGTAAACTGGAATTGAGCACTAAAGAGTGCTGCTTCATTAGGAAAATAAAGGATGGTATTGGATACCTACTTTATGACCTTGAGATTCTTAAAATATCTCATCTCTAAGAATGTAATTCTTAGAGGTTGAGACTCTTGAGAATCAAGATGAAAATGAAGTGTAGGAACTTATTTAATATTGAGAAGATAATGAGGCTCCTGAAATTGGAAACTAAGAGGACAATTAAAAATGAAACACTAATACCTCTTCAAATGAGTTTGAGGATGGATTCCATCTGTCAGAGAAATCTGACAATGATTGAACTTCATGTGATGAAGCTTCTGAAGATCATATCATGGATAGATGGATGTTAGCAATAAAAGTCTAATGTAGACTTCATATGCAAGTATTGTATATGGACCCTCGAGGATCCACCTATATGGGTAATACCTGCAGAGGTGTAAATGGATCTTCAAGAGAAAGGGAACCTGATGAGAAGGTAGAGACCTTCAAAGCACGGTTCGTAGCCATGAGCTACACACCGGAAGAGAAGACATTGCTTGCAATGAGACTTGCTCTTCGGTGACCATGCTTAAAACCATCAGAATATTGCTAACCTTAGCTACACGACTTGACTATTGCATCTTCAAGATGTAAATCAATATTGCATTCCTCTACGAATATCTTTTTGAGGATATTCACATGAAGTAGCCCCAGGGCTTCATGGTTGAGGAAAGCAAGGTGTGCAAGCTAAGGAATCCATCTGTGGACTCAAATAAGCTTCTTGAAGTTGGACCATAAGATTTAATGGAATTATAATTGTTATGATTTCAGATAAAATCTTGATGAGCCATGTGAAGCTTAGTGGGAGTGCCTTTGTGTTCATCGTGCTAAATGTAGATGATATCCTAATCATTTAAAATGATATAAGGATAATAATAAGTGTTTTATTATCTGGTTGTTCCATAACCTGAGATATTATCTCAAGCATACCTCTTAGATCTTACAATCTGAAGTTGTTCAGGAGCAAAGAGAAGAGGGTATTGGGACTGTAACAATAATAGTACATCTTGGACGTATTCCATTTTATGGAAAATTCCAAGAATGGCTTCCATTTCTTAAGATATGGTACTGACCTATCTAAAGGGACGACACCTCAAAGAGTTGAGGAAGTAAATGCTAGAACTACTTGCCCTTGGGCATCAGTTCTGAGAAGCCGGGTGTGTACTAGATGTGTACAAAAGCCAGATGGCTGCCATGCAGTGGGAGTAGTAAACTGTTACTAATCCTACTATGGAAATAAAACACTTGGTTGCAGTAAATGCAAAATCTTCATAGATGACAAGATTTTTGAGATAGTGAAAGTCTTATCTTCAAAAGCTTAAGATTTTGTAGATAGAGATCTAAAAGGTCTTAACTGTAGATACCTTAGGAGATAGAGATCTCCAAGAATAAGGTTATTCTGATAAGGATTATGGGAAATACTGGTTATGATAATTGTTAAGTTGTAGTGTCAAAGACACTGTAACTAACTAGATTGAGTATTGATTGCATAAGATGCAACATTCGCATTAGATGCGAGCACTGTTACTGGGGATACGCAAGTGCCGTAAAAGGACTTGGCCTAGTCTCGCAGGAACAGAGTGACTGATCAGCTTACCTAGCTATTTTCTAAATAGCCTATGATTGTCACATGAGTGCGGGTTTAAATGATTATCCCATTAATGGCTCTTTGGGCTAGTGGGAGATTGTTGGAAATGCGAGCCCACAGCGAGCCATTATGCAATAAATGTTATTGCACATATCATTCCCTGATCTGAAATGAAGAATGAATAATTTGTATAATAGGTCCCTTAGTACAATTAGGGTTATGTACCATGGCCTTCTTGATGATCATATAGCTGTAGATTCAACTATTGAATCATAGAGGCCAGTGCTTGGATGAATATCTAAAGAGTTAGATTGAGGACTCATCAAGCACCGTCAAATGATTGTTAAGAGATGATCTCCAGCCTGAGTAGGAGATGACAATCCTTATCCCTAAAGGGCTGATATCTGACCGACCTCTTGATGCAGGTCCTCTGCATAGGAATAAAGATTCGGAGGTGTCAGATTAGTTAGGTTAAAGAGTTGACTTAACGAGATCGAGATAACCAAAGTCCTATATCGTATGTTGTCATGATATAGGCACGCATCCTCTAACCGGAGACAGATGTGTTGCTATATGTCTAAGTATGTACATTTGGCAGACCAATAGGTTGATAACCTAATAAAGGTCTATACACCGGCACGCTGGTGTGCATATAAGGGCATATGGTAATACGATCTCTCAAAGGGATCATACAGGTTCAGTTACTGAACCGGAAGACATGAGCTCACTCATGAGATATTGGGAAGAATCGAATTCCATGCGCATGGTCGTCTCGCTTTGGAAGCTTGACTGAATTTGTAGGTTTGATATATACTTTTAGTATATGATCAAGACCTAGGTATGATATACGCTTTTGGAAAGTGTATGATCGATACCAACTCCCAATGATCGAATGAGAAACTTACTGATAAAACCATGAAGTAGACAGTATAAAGTTGATCCAATACTTCGGGTTTATTCTGAGTCTTCCAATATGCAGGATGTACATGTATTGGGAATACCTGAGGGTGATTTGATCATAAACGATTGTATAACCATGACGCTTCCATTCCTAGGGAGTGATGAAACGGGTCTGGATTTTAGTGACTCCTCTCAGTAGAGAAGTAATCTGATCTTAGTCCAAATGTTGGACATTGATCTGAATGTGATTCAGATACAATGAGAAGATTAGATTTACGGTCTTGATTTAATCAAGCATCTATGGGAGGCCCGCGATCTGGAATTGAGATATGATCTCAATATCCATGTCACTATACGTGGAACAAATCAATCGCCCTATCCTTATCTCCAAGTATCTGCGGAGAGATTGCATTATTCTTGAAGGGTTCAAGAATAATTCCATAAGATCTAAGCAATGAAGAGATGATGATTAAATGTGATTTAATCATATTGATGTGTGAAGAAATTATCCAATTTAATTAAATGTGATTTAATTAATGTGGATAAGAATAATGTGGATAGAAATATCCAATTATTCATAATATATTATAAATGTGATTTATAATGTATTAGAGAGAGCTAATTATAATTTATATGTGTTGATTAATTATTATGTGTATTGGATACACATTGTGTAATTAATTGACAATGTATATTATATGTTGTTTTGGGTTGTGAATATGATTCACAATTTTTCCATGGCAAGATTGCAATATTCTCAAATATAATTATGAATTATTTTTAAAGAATAAAAGCCAACAAAAGTTGTTGGAAATAAATAAAGGAGATTTTCAAGGAGATATGCAATCTCATGGATTTCCATGAGATTGCAATCTCCATGGAAACCTTGGGCGGCACATCATTCCTATAAGGAATGTGTGGCCGTCCACTTTGGAAGGCACATGGAGATGAAATCTCCATGTATCTTCTCTCCTTATTTATTGAGTTTGATTTAGGACTAATTTATATTTGATTTTGTCAAATATATTTTAACCTAAATTTGTTGGTTTTACCAACAACAATCTTGACCATTGGATTGACATAAATCAATCTCATCTATTGATTTTATATGTCACATGGATTGAGATTCATGGATCCCAAAACCCTATAAATAGAGAGGAATACCATGCTCTCTCTTTAATGGAATATTGGAGCTCTCTCTTTCTCTCTTTCTTGGTACACGTCTACTCTCTCTCCCTCTAATTGGTGGCCGACCACCAAACCCTAGAGGAGAGGTTCGTCGACGCCATCGCCACCGCGTCGTCGCTTCGACGTTCTTCGGTTCTCCGTCTTCTTGGAGTGCTAGACTCATGAAGGAGACGTTCGATCTTGTGCGACGAGATCAGGAGCAACTACGCTTGAATCAACTTCTTGGATTGCGAGGACAACGCGGTTCATCCCCGCGCTCGCAAGCGGTCTCACCGACGATTGGACTTGAGACAGGAGGTCTCTTCTCTTAGAGACTTGATCAACCACGCTTCAAGAGGTATTGCATTATACTTGTTGTGGTTATAGATGAAACGATCTGAGAATGGTTCTCGGATCATGTGGTTTCATCGAACAAAATTTTTTTAAATTCCGCTGCACCGAACAACTAGTGCGACTAGTCGTTCTTCGTCGTATCCGATACGACGATCACGCTTCCGTGATGCGCTTGAGGATAATTCCATATCCTTCAGTTAATCCATTAACAAATAAACAAATACTACATATAATATTTCATTCTTATCATTTGTGTATATTATATAGTTAAATATAATTGAAACCTCATTTTTAAATATCCAAAACTATCTCTTTTTAAATCTCCAAATTACCCCTTACATTTCACTATCCCGCCTAAGATTAGCCCCTACCCAGTTTCCAAAAACCCAAATCCCTCGTAATCTCCCAATTCCCACCTGTGAGTCCCTCCTAAATTCCCAATCCCTCCCTCACCCTCCCCTAGGTGACCTAAATTTCTCTCCCAGCGGCAACCCACAGCCGCAAGTCCCCCATCCTCCCATCCATGACCTAAAGCTCTCCCTTGGCAATAACCTGCAACTGCAAGGACGCTATTTCACCATCTCCCTTAGCAACGCGTGCGACAAAGCACTATCTCCCTCGGGCGTATGACGAAGCACCATCTCCCTTGTGTGTGCGACGTTCTCACGGCACAACATAACCTTGACACCTCCCTCCTCGTGTGTCACCGTGGTGCCGCCTCCCTCGCGCATTGCTATGGAGCTGTGGTACGTTCTCCCTCCCACGAGCTATCTATCTACCTTTTAGTCTTACAACTAATTCTTGACCTTGTTGCATATCCGTTCTATCCCATACTATATGGTTACAAGTGAACCATCTAACTTGGGGATTGTTAATTTGTTACTATCACAAATAATGTAAATTCTGACTGTGTCAACCACCTTGCATTAACTCTTTGAGAGATATTTTCGTTGTTCCTCTGTACATTAATCGGAGAGAAATATCTAAAAGTTCCCATCAATATATAGGATATCTAAGCTTTATCCTGTCACATCTTGAACTTGTCGTAGAACCAAATTCCATATATTTTATCTTGATGTGTACTTAATTAGTATCTCGATTAACTTGATGTGTGCTTAATTAGTATCTCGATTAACGGAGATTGTTCATTTGTTTACACGAATTAGACACATGGAATCCGTATATTTTCTTTATTTTGTTTGATCTTTATGTGGTGACAATATGTGAGTATTAAAAATTCGATAATCCGTAATCCGATGGATTGGATTGGATTGGATATATATTTTCAATGGATTGGATCGGATTGGAAAAATCTAAAATCCGTTAAGTATGGATTGGACATGGATTAAGCTAAAATCCGATCCAATCCGAACCATGTGCATGGAGAGAACTCGCACATAATATGTTGTGATCGCGAGGGGACAAATGCAATTTACCCCCTCAACCACATGCTTAGCACGTGTGGGGCCTTCTTTAGCTCTATTGGATCTTTGGGGAGGCGTTCTGCAAATTTCCCTCCCACTCTCACGCGTTGTGCACGTGAGATGGAGGATTAGTGTGATTGCAGGTTTGTCCTGCAGGCGAAGTGTTTTAGGGCGGACGAGTGATGACAGGCGGGCGGGCACGAGGGGGCGCTACAGCAACGTAGGCACGGTGTCTGTCTGGAGGCAGCCGGTGATGAAGCTCGAGGGTGGAGGAGACTGGCCGTTAGAGCGCTGCTGGAGGAGGCTGTTAGCGAGCTACTACAGTGTTGAGCAAGGAGTACTGCAGCAGCGTGTGCGTCGAGGCAGTTCTGATAGTCGATCAAGACTGTCGGATCAGGCGCTGCCTCAATCCTATAATAACGATAGCCCCATTCTTTGGATTAGAGTGGCTGGCGTAGCTTCTGCTTGAAGATTAAGGGGCTCCGATGCTGCTGTTTCCCACACGACGGAGCTCGTCATTTGCAGGATGATGAGTCCTCCTCCGACCGACACACGACCTAGATGGGGACATGAAGAGGGCAACGTCGATGGGGACATGAAGAGGGCGACGTCGATGGCGCTGCCGTGTGTCCAAAGGCAGGTGAGGAGGTTGAGATGGAGAAGTGGAACGTCCCGGGCTTAGGTCCCCGTTCCGTTATCGTGGAAAACTGATCTTGACAACTTGTTGGGTTCGGGCCCAATTGGACCCGTTGACAACCACCCAAAATGCTTAAGCTCAAGTTGTCAAGTAGTAATTCCCACCACTTATAACACTCCAACCCAAACATAGTGCCATACCTAAAACTCACAAAGTGTGGGTGTGGTATATAAGTGGTGGGAATTACTACTTGACAACTTGGGCTTAAGCATTTTGGGTGGTTATCAACGGGTCTAATTGGGCCTGAACTCAACAAGTTGTCAAGGTCAGTTTTCCTCGATAACGAAGCCCGGAACGTTACAAATGGTATCAGAGCCAATTTCCCTCTGATAGTGGAAAGGGCTACCCGAGAGGTGGAGCCACCCGTACAAAGAGGTTGGAGGAAAAGGCTACCCGGAGCATGCAGCCGCCACTGTCACTGGGAATAAGTGATGGGTCATGCCGCAACGAGGACCTTGCGAATATAAGTGGGGGAGGTTGTAACACCCCAACCCCAAACATAGTGCCATACCTAAAACTCACAAAGTGTGGGTATGGTATATAAGTGGTGGGAATTACTACTTGACAACTTGGGCTTAAGCATTTTGGGTGGTTGTCAACGGGTCTAATTGGGTCTGAACCCAACAAGTTGTCAAGGCCAGTTTTCCTCGATAACGGATCGGGGACCTAAGCCCGGGACGTTACAAGAACCACAGGTGCGGATGTTGTTTATGTAAGGTGCAGGGTCAGCTCGAGCTCCAATGGAGGACTCACATCCCGAGGGAGGCATGAACCACCATGGTGGATGTGATGAGGTGGTACGTCGCCTGAGGTGGAGCGAGGCTAGAAGTACGGGAGGCAGATACGCAGGCCGAGGCTAGCGGGTGTGTAAGGGGTGAGGCGAGTGAACCGAGGCTCCAGGGGAGCATCGAGTAGCGTCGGCGATTCATGAGTGCAGGTGAATAGGTGTAGTTGTGAAGGGGCAGAGACGCTAGTCGGGTGAAAAGGAATGAAAGAAGGAGCAAGGAAGCATGGGAATGGAGGTAGAAGGAGAAGAAAAGGAGAAGGAAGAAATAAGAAAAACTACCTGGAGGAGATGGACTTGTCACTTGGGAAATGGAAGCCTGGAGCTTCATAGTCATTGCTCACACTTCGACAGGAAGTGGAGCTCTAGCAGTTGTGGTCGGCGGCTGCAACAAGGACCGATGTTGGTCCATGGATCTTGCTTAAGATACGAGATGTCATCGCTCGACCCAATCGGATCTCACTATCGCCGAGAAGGATATGGGTGCTCGAGGTTCTTCCAGTAATAGAGGATAGGGTGCTCTGAGGTGGCGTTGCTCCTTTTATGGGCAATTGAGTCTTGGGGCAAGAAGTACGGGGAGTGGCGCACGTCAAGGTGGTGCACACGGGTGGTTGTGCAATCGCCGCATGGAAGGGGAGGCTGATATCAGTCGAGAAGAGGGAGGTGACCGGGTCTTGCAGGCGAGAGGGGAGAAGTGGTTGTAGATGGAGATAGGGTGGAGCATTGGGTCGGGCCGACCGGGACCCGACCCTGACCCGACCCGCAAAAGCCCGGACCCGGACCGAATCCGATGTACATGTGGGCCGGGCCCGGGTCCTAATTTTGTCGAATTTTCAAACATGGGCCGGGCCCAGCCCGAACCCGAGGTGGCCCCCTAAGACCCAACCAGGCCCAACATATTTGCATATGTGGGTTTTTGCATCACATGTAAACCCCCAGACTAACTTGATGCTGCAATTTAACCATTATTTCCATGTTATTATACATGTAAGCAGCATCCCGTCATACGACAGTTCTCAATTTATCACTTCTTATTCTGTCGATATGAGAGTCGCCACAACAAATGCTCTTATCCATGTAAGCTCCATAATAGACGTGTCATTTGGTGTAGCAATACCCAATTTCGCATTGGATATGTTAGATTCGTCGCTCGAGACGAAGTTAGCTAGCGCTTGCCTTCTCGAGCCCATTCTTCCGTAATCGGTAGCAATTGCAAATGCATGCATTGTTGGAACATGCATCGATACTGAACTGCTATTGAGCATAAGAACTATTGTCGACATCATGGGCCTATCGGCAGGCTGCTCTTGAACGCAAAGTAGTGCGATATGGATGCATATTTGAGCCTCATCATTCTGGCAATTTCCTCTAAGAGAAGGATCTAATTCTTGCTACAGATCCACTCGACCAATGTTCACATACCTGTAAAGGTCCGTAGTCATTCAGACATCTCACACAGGAATATTTTAAGATGTTGTTTCTAACCAGTATGTCATGTCTACATCTCATATCATCGTTACGGAGGTGGGTGACAAGCACTATTGTTGCGAGATCCATGCCCATATCTATATCGCACTTGGTAGAAATCAAAATGGGGACGGGCCGAGCCCGGCTCGAACCCGAGCCCAACCCTGTGGGCCTTGGGCCGGGCTCGGATCCTGGATTTGCCTAAAAAAGCGGGCCGCGACCCGACCCAAAGCCCGAAGAAATTTGTTGAGCCCGGGTCGGGCTTTCTCGGGATGGGCCAGGTTGAGCCCAATGCTCCACCCTAGATGGAGAGAGTAGTGCGTGTGAGAGAGGGAGTGGGTACGCATGGGTAGTGCATGGGGTTGGGACATGAATGGACCATGCACGAGTTTGCATGGAGATTTGAAGAGAGAGAAAGAGAGAGATAGAGAGGGAGATAGAGTGAGATAATGGAGTGAGGGGAAGGCACCATGTGGCACGGGGGTGGGGAAGGCGCCACGTGGCAGGGGGCTAATTTTTTAAATAAATAACTAAAACTAATATATTAAATAAAAATTAACGATAAAAATTAAATAAAATAAAGTTAAAATAATAATATTCAGTAAATAATTTAAATAATCAAAATAAAGGTAAATAAAATAATTAGAATAAAAACTAAATTAAATAAATAAAATAATAAATAAAGATGAAATAAATAAGTAAATAGCAATATAATATAAACAATTAAAATAATAAATAGGGGTGACACGAGGCGGCTCTAAGAGCTGCCACATGTTGCTCCTAGAAAAATGTAAAAATTAAATGTAAATAAAAAAGAAATAACAAAATGGGTCAAATGAAAAAGTGTTCATCACAAAATTTTCTCGTCTCGAGGAGATCTACAACTTTTGTGAAGGATTGGAAATCAAAAGAAGTCATCTATATAAAAAGTCTTTTTGGAGTACCGTATAGGTATATTTTTATCTTTTGCGGATTTTTATCATTTTTAAATAAGAGAAAAATCAAAATTAAATTTAAAGAAAAAAATGAAAGGAATATTTACAACTTAAACTATTTTTTGGATTTTAATAGTTAAGAAAATAAAAGAATAATATAAAGGGTAATTCGGTCAATTTGTACAATACAAAAAAGGGGCATGAACCCTAGTTTAACATAGGAACTCCGATTCTTTTGAATTTAGTCTTGTTTTGAAAGATATTTGAACATAAATTAATTCAAAAGTGAGTAGGAGTCAATAGGAGAATGTTTGAGAGAGATATTCACATTTTAAGGTCTTTAGTCTCAAACTAGGGTTTGAGTTTTATTGGATAATTTTGTAAGTTAGTATTTTTTGATATTTTTAATTTATTAATGTTAGTAATATATACACTATATAGTTATTTTTGTTGGATTTGGAGTTAGTATAAAATAGATACAAATAAACAAATTTGGTTAATATAGTTGTGAATATGTATAAGTGAATTTGGCTCCTTATTTAATGCAAATATGCATGGTAAAATGTGTGCATGAATACGAATAGTGCATAATAAATGAAGATATGCATATGCATCGAATTACTCGGAGCAAAGCTCTATTTTCGACTTTTAGAGTGGTGAATCACTGATTCATCAATCTCCTATACTTAAATCTCGCTCGTCCAATGCAAAAGTGAAATGATCTTGGGTTCCATACTAAGGTCATGAACAAAAGGTCAAAATGGAGCTCGACTCGACCTTTGGATTAATAATGTGGTTGAACCTTATTGGGAATTGAATTTAAGACCTAACAACCTTTGAGTCCCATAAGCCTCTATTCAAGTCGTCTCAACAGTCAGGACAGAACAGGCCCTCATACGTAAATTCTGATGAGTATGAGTCTTACTTGTACTGTGTAAGTGAAATATAACTCTCCGCATCAGAAATGGCAAAGAAACAACCTCCTCTAACTAGGTAACTCTAATTCATTGGTCTAGCAACTCTTTCCTCGAGGAGCGAGGTATTCCCTTCTAAGTTAAAGTGCAACCAGCTCAAGAAGAGGGGGTAGAGAAGAGAATGGACTATGATCACTGTAGTCACATATCCGTGGAGCTTGACCTGTGTACCCAAGTCTCCAGCTGCAGGCTTCCTGGTTGCTACCTAAGTTAGATCAAATTTATTTCACCTACCTTCAAACTTTGGTTCTAAACTAAAATTATGAAAATCTTTGAACATTTCAAAACTTTCTAAGGTGAACGGAAGAAATCTTATATCACAAATAATCATCGAATGATATCATAATACATCAGTGCTTATTGTGATATAGATGATCGACATACATCAATATGTTTAAGATCTTAAATACCTTGGCATCTGACACCATTCCCAGAGAAGGATGAATTGGACATTTTTATCTTGAATACCTTGGCATCTAACACCATCCCCAAAGAATGGTGAATTGGATATTTTTCTACTTTGAATACAATATTCACAAGTATGTATGATTTGAAATTTCAAACACTCTGAAGTTTCATCTCTTACTTGTCTATTGATCTTATCAATAGACTTATGTCCAAGGCTTGATGCCATATAATTGTCAAATGATCTTCATCCTCCTATTGATCTTTTAAGGTTTAATTTTCAGTATCTAGAAATATTAATGAACTATTCATCAATATTCCAATTTAGTAGAGTCCTCTAGATGTCAGATTACTATCTGAAATATATTCATCATAACACTTTGTGATAGGTCTATTCCAGAATTCATTTTTTATTTTTAACATTTAGAAATAAACAATGAGTGTATTCTAATCTAGATCATAGAGACATTCTCTAAGATTAAAGGCTCTCCCAATAGAAATATGAAGTCTATTTATCCAACAGATGTTGTTGCAACAATTGCATCAACATCTATGTGGATGACTATTAAACCTTAAGATTAAAATTTGTAATCTTCTAAAATATACGTAAAAAATTGCAAGTGTTATTAGATAAATGAGATGCAATTATCAGACTTTCATCTTATCAAATAAGAAAGTCAATTTCAACGATTATATGTAGATGTAGATTATTCCGATGCACTATCCAGGTAATTCTCTAAGGATCCTACATAGACTTGATAGTCATGCTATCAACACATCAGCTTGTTGCAAAATAGGCATTCATCCAACTTTTTAGATGTCATATGGAAGTCATAGAAGTACTGTCAGCTCTTTGACTTTACTTCTGACTTGGGTCAGACCCGTGCTTCTATTGCGCTCCCTTCATTTATAAGCAACCATTGCTTAAGACTAAGGATCTCTTGAACTCAAAAGAATTCAATGTAAGAGTATTTACAGATTTATACATGCTTCATTCAATTCATACAATAATAATATTATGAAGTTTCATGAAGGACTAGAGTCTAGACAATAGAATGATGACACTCATCATATCTACATCCATCTTAACTCTTAAAGACTTTTGGTCCAGAGATGTACTCAAACATTTTGAGTGCATCGTCTCTTATCAAGATACCATTCTGCATAATGCAGTGAATTATGTCATTCGTGATTAAATGTCGATAGCACATATGTATGTCAGAACATCTTTGTAGATTTTCATAAGGATTATTTGACAATTACGATCATGATCGACATGCCACTTCCAAAGTACATTCGATGAGAGATCAAGACTATAGAGACATACAAACCTTAGGTTGTTGTCCTATTGTCCATTTAATAGTTATTCCTCATTATTATGAGGAAACTTGCACATTTCAACCGCATACATTATGTGCCCAACTGCAAGTACAATATCTTGATCATGGATCCAATCCATGATATTTTACTGGTAATTATTGAGTATAGTATTGAGTGGGTCTAATGTGGATTATCTGAAATAAGATAGTTTCATATATATACACTATTTTACTTTGGTTTAGGAATTTTTATATCAAAGTTGTCTTGTCTTGTTAACATTGAAAGTTCATTCCCTTAATCACTCTCAGTTAAAGAGATATACTTACCATTATACCTCAAGTAAGATATGAGATCTCCTTCCTTATCTTTGTTGCATCCCAATAATATAAGAACATGTAACTCCGATAAAAAGAAGTAGGAAACATATTCCACCTTGCAAGTCCAACTTGTATCCCAATTCGATCTTTAACACCCATGCCCACCACCCCTAAGGTGATGTTGACCCCTTGTTAATTGCACCAACTGTCAACATGATTAGAACTCGCTATGCGTAATCCAATATCGTCCCACTAATATGATGACTTGATATTGGGGTCACTATGCATACTATCTTACTCTTTCAAGAAGCAAAGAGACCGATCCATATGCGTTTGTATGCAGGAGCTGTCACTTCGGACAAACATCTCCTATATACAATCCATAGTGATGGAACCCTTCGCCTTGATAGGAGACCATGGATGTTACTTATGTGTCTATATCATATTTAAATTCTAATTAATTATTGTGAATCATATTCACACAAAAATTCTTTCAAGTGAAATAATAACTCTATTCATAATAGAGTGTTTTTATTTTAATTAGATTTGAAATTAATCTAATCATATTAAATTAATGATCCAATTAATATCCAACAAACATTTTTTTATTGTTACTTAAAATATGGTATTATCTCAAATACATATTATTTAAAATTTAATAATTAGAAAATACATCATGATACCTTCAAACATTATCCCTTCCTTAACAATTGTCATGACCATTACCGATGGGAGTGGGACAGACAGCTCACGGAGCAATCTGCTACCCCAACGCTATTCGACTAGATACCATATCTGCCTCAGATCAGGATAATGTGAATTGATCACTTTGTACTTGAGATGATAATAGGTCTTTCATTTGAAGTTATACCATATAAAATATTCATCAGAACACTTTTTATAATAGTATAAGGATATTTGCTAAACAAATTCCCAAACTAATCAACTTTGTTTGTTGGAATTGTTATAATCAAATATGATCTAGCTCACGTCTAGTCAAGTTGGTTATGGTCAATGTTATTCAAAGAAATAATCATCGTCTTTAAATATTTCACAAATATTCATCAATAATTATTTCAAAAAATTAACCATAATTCTTATTAATATAATTTGAATGACAATCACAAGGTTCTTGATTGAGAAAGTAATTTTCAGCAGGGACTCCTACTTACTAAAATTAGCATATCTCAATCAATTTAATTCGAAATCAAGCAAACTAAATTTCTTTTATTTACCAATTTGATTTATAAAATAATACAAGTTATATTCATTCATTTATAAGCATTTTAAAATTGTAATTAACTCTTAATTACGTCAATATTTGCCATCCCCAAAACAATGGATACATGTTCATTAAAATGATCATAACTTGAGAAATCAGATTCCAAATCAAGCAAAATAAATCCCATAGTTTCCTTATTTAATGCAGAACATTATCATGATAATTTCATGTTTAAACACTTTTAAACACGGAGAAAATTACAGAAACAGGGATGCGTGAACAAAATGAAATTTCACATGACTTAATGAGCCAAAGTCGTCCTAGGTTTATGGATCGTATTCGAAACCTCTAACTTATGGCTATCTATACCAATTGAAGGATAGGGGAAAATCCTTAAGCGCATCACCGAAAGCGTGAGGATCACATCGAATGGGATCAGGAGTGACTAGTCGCACTAGTTGCTCCGGGTAGGGGACTTTAAATATTTTAATCCTATGAAATCACATGATCCAAGAACACTCCTCAGATCATCTAAACCAAAGACAAGTATTAGGTTTATCTCTTGAAGCGTGGTTGCGATCGAGTCTCTAAACAAAGAAACCTCCTATCTCAAGTCAGATCCAACGGAGGAGACGCTTGCGAGCGTGTTGATGAAACACATGCTTCTTGCAATCCATATTGATGTTTCCAAGAAGCGAATCTCCTCATCTCGTCACACGAGATCCTACATCTTCTTCACGAGGGAAATGCACTGAAGGGAGACCGAGATCCACGAGAAAACATTCTGGCAGTGTAAACGACGAAAATGCAGTAAGGGCAACTCTCTATAGGGCTCCATGGTGGACGACCATAATGAGAGCGAGAGAGAGAACTCTTGGTGTGTAGAGAGGAGAGAGAGAGGGAAGGGAGATCATACTTTCCATTATGTCAGAGGGACATAGAGGTGCATCTTCTTATACTGTTTTTGGGAGTTCATGGATCACAATCCATGGACTATATAAAATCAATGGATAAGATTGATAAATCAATACAAATCTCAAATTAAATTAATCAAGCACGGAAATTATGGAATGGAGTTTGTCTCCTTCCATAATATGGGAGTAGATGGCCACCTTCCCTAATGGGAGTTGGTAGCTGTCCACCCTCCCAATTTGGATGGAACCAGTCTAATGTAATCTCATGAGATTTCATTATTCCCTGAAAATCTCCAAGAGTTACAACACTTGTTGTAAATTATTCTACAAAAATAATTCATAATTATTTTGTGAATATTGCAATCTTTCCATTGGAAAATGGTGAATCACATTCACAACTAAAAATAAAATGTAAATTACATTTTCAATTAATTATCCAATGTGAATCCAAATCACATCAACATTTAAATTGTAAATATTATTTCTGGAAGTGTTGGGGATCCGTAGGTGTCTTCCTGCCTCAGATTCCCCAAGTTCTTTCTCTTCAATTCCTATAGGGTCAGAACAAGGAAACAAAAATGAAGCACAGTCGACTTTAGGTAGTGAGGCTGAGCGAAAATGGGGCAAGGCGAAACTCTCCGACGGACGGTGGAGATGGGAGAGTTGTTCGCATGAACTACACAAGATTAGGTTGAGTTAGGAGCCTGAGGCAATGAGGAATGGTGGGAAAGAAGAGGAAGGTGAAAGTGGGTCGACAAAGGGCGGCACACGGCGAAACAGAGGGGTTGGAGCACAACTCCAGCGAACGAAACTTTTGGATTTTTCCATGATTCAATGAGAAATTAACAGTATTAAATATTGATATGTGCTACAGCAATTCTAGGAATCAAAAGTGCGGAAGAAAAAGGGAAGTTACCTTCCTGAAAGGCTGGTCAGAAGGCCCGCGGCGGAGGAGATCCGGCGACGCTTGTATCAACCTCAGATCAACACCAAAACCACCCCCTAAAGCATGGAGTACACTCATGTTGTCACCAAGAGGTTCGATCGAAGCCTAGGATTATAATTTTGTAGTGGAAGAGGGATCAAGCATGAAAAGAAGAGAGAGGAGATACTTTATACCAGTTGGGGTTTCAATCGAGGGAGGCATTTGATGTAAAGGTTCATCGATCGAGGAATCATGTTGGAATGTAGGAGTTTCGATCGAGGACTAAGGTTGTAGAAGGAATTGATCCAAATGGATGAAAGGAGTGACGGGAAAAATCGAGGGAGTGGGGTCAAACAAGATTCTGATGTGCACTAGGGCCTAGGCCAGAAAGTTGACCTGCAGTTAGTTCGAACCGAGCCCTGATTAGGCCACCTAAGCACGCTAGAAGACAAAATAGGCTTGAAAAAGATAAATAATAAAAGATAAAATAATTAATTAATTAACTAAATAAATGTTATAAAATGAAACTTTTTTGTTATTTTATATAGTAGTTTATTAGGATTTTTATTTATTTTAAGAGTTAATTTATTATGAGTTACTTTTTACAAGTATAAATATAGGTATATTTACCTATATAATATGTATTTTATTTTTTAATTTTACATTTTGTTTTTATTAGTCTATAAACGTAATTTATGTATTTATATCTTATTTAAATATGAATAAATATATTTTTATTGATTTTTTGATGTCATTTAGACACTTAAATAAATACATGTGTTTATTATATAGGTATATGTGTAGGTAACTCATCTATGTATCTTAATATACTATTTTATTTTTGTTGTATTTTTATGGTTTTATTTTATTTTAATTATGTACATATACTATAAATATTATTTCAAAATTAGAAAAATATAAAATAGTGAAAAATATAAAGAATAAATAAATAATTATTTTATTCATGTATACTATACAATAAGGGTCCAAAACCTAACTTTTGCATCTTTACTCCAAATTAAAAGAAACCTCTTTCATTAAAAAGCTAATTAAAAATTATATATAATTAAAATTATTCTTATGAATTTCAAGTACATGTAGAGAAGATGCACATCTGTGGAGTTGGGATTTTATTTTGAGTATAGAAAGCAGATTGTGTATTTTTTTGTGAAATATTTTTTGTATTTTTCTATGTATTTTAGCAACAACTTTCTTGAATAAGTTTATTGATTTTATTTATAAATAATAAAGAATAAAATAGATCCCAAAAAATGAATTATTGAAGAATAAAAATAAGGGTGTTATTTCTTATTTTTTGTCCTTATCTCCCCCTACTTTATTCCTTGCTAACCCAGTCATCACGATGCCTAGATCTCAGGGTTTAAATCATTCAATACCTTTGGTATTTTATTTATTTTTCTTTTCTTTTCTTTATTCTTTTATTTCAGATTTAAATACAATATTTTATACAATATTTACACGATAATAGATGTTATTTTCTACAAAATAATGGTATTTGCATACATTAGCTAGGGTTTAAAGCCAAAATGAAAGAATAAAGGTGATTAAATGAAGATTCATCACATGTCGACCCTTGTCCATGTGTCGGCCATAGGGAGTTGACTAGGAAAATGAAGCCCCATGATGGAGCTACGACCACCACTCGATCAAGAACACAACGCATCATAGTCGTTCGTTTAGTGCCTAATACTGGCCATAGGATCGAGACTTCATCGACAGAAGAGATCATCCCCACACCTGATATCCAAGGCTCTTGCCTCGGATACATCGTGAAGCTCTCGGTGCAGCCACATGGAGAACGCACCCTTAGATTTCGTTATAACTACGCATGTCCCCCACGCGGGGGCTATTTACATTAGGCCCAGTTGGATTTCCAAATTGCATTCCAGCCCCTACAAATGACTAAATAGCAAACATTTTTATACTTTAATTATCATTTAGTTCTGAACCTTGGATTATTGATATCTTGAGCATCTAGCATCTGATTTCCACATTCGTTATATCGTTTGATCCATGTTTCATTATCTATCATATGGAACACTGAGATTGTATTTGGAGACATTATTTGGTATTGATTAATTAAGGAATTGATTCAATCTTTATGGACATTCTATTTGTTATCATTGAATTAATTGTTCAATAATTTGTGCATTTATTGATTTAATTATTTGGAAAAATTAATCGTAGTTTAATTGAGTATTTATTTGTTGAGATCGTATCACATGGGAGGCTTTGAACTGATTGATTGCTTTCACTTGCTTGGCTGGCTTTCATTTGAATTATCATTTCATCATCATGCTGTATCATTTAAAATTAATTAATTGCATTTATTTCACTCACACCATATAGAATATCATTATTTTCTTACATTAAAATTATTTTCAAAAGTCACACATCATAATCCTTTTTTGCAATTAATTACAACTCTTATTTAAATCCCCATAAAAATCTAAAAATACAAAAACATCAAAAATATTCTCTCTCTGAAAAGTTAATTTTCTAATTATTTGAATATTAATTCTAGACCTCATATTACCACCTTGAGTTCGACATTGGGACTTGATGAATCTCATATTCATCACTCTAAAAGTGATTAATTAAGCTCAAGTCCCCAAAATTCATCTACATTCTATCCATTATATTGCATAATTAGCATCCATGCATACTTAAATAATAATGTCATTTTATCATGCATAATTGCAAAAAATAAGAAGCCTAGAATTCCAACCCCCTTGAACTGTAAAATAAGATAAATTCCCTAATTTTTTTTAATTCATGCTAACTCTAAATCACTTGAAACTACCTCAATTGTGTACATATGTCCAGCAGGATTAAATAAAAAAATATAAAAAAATCAGTAACAGAAATTGAGAAATAAACCAAAAACCTAATTTCAAATCTGACAGACTAAAACGTTGATATCTTCCTTATACAATGTCTGATTTGATCATACTCACTTTTGAACTACTGTACATTAAATTACCCTCAAAATAAGGTCAAATTCAATGAATCAGAACTCATATGTGAAAGTTTGGTTATGAGCCTCTTTTCTACATTGTGTATCTTATCAATTTTTGACTTATTATTTTATGTATATAATTAAATCATTTATTTTATTTATTTTTCATTTTTTCTTTGAAAAAAGTTTTATTAAAATGTGTAAAAATCCAAAAACAAAATAATCTTGAAATCAAAGAAACTAATTGAGTCTGAGTCTTTACTAACAGTCTGTACAAAAGTTCTTGTTTTTTTATTTTATTTTATTTATTATTTTCTTAATTAATAAAAATCAAACAAATAGAGTAATATGTAAATATTTATCCTTGATTTTATCATATTTTTATGATTTTTTATTATTTAAAAGTGACTAAAATTTTGAAAACCCAAAAATCAAGGTGTTCTATATACATAGAATACCTCCAAAAAATCACTTTGTACAATTGACTTATCTTGGTTTTGATTTAATTATGAAAGTTGTAGATCTCATCGAGAAAAGAAACTTTTGTGAAGAAAATTTTTCGATCCGAGGTCATTTGCTATTTATTCTAAATTTATCTTTATATTTTTATTTAGAATTTTCTGGGACTGACACGTGTCAGCTCATGGAGCCACCACGTATCACCCATTTTTGGGATTTATATATTTCTTTTATAAAAATAATTAAAACTTAATTAAAAATAAATAAATACGATCACGGTCCAGCACTAGGGCCATCCGATCATTGTGCATCTTCCTCCTCGTCGCCTTTCCCAATTTAGGTGGTTGTCGCCCTGATCAACTGCTGCCCTCCATGGCAATCGACTGACCACCACCTTCCATATTCATGCCAATTAGATATCCATCACCCTCTCCATCCTCGTGAATCTCACTGACACCTGATCCCCTCGATCTCACGTCGCCTCTCTAGATTGATCCCATCGTGAATCTCTCAGGCCCTGCATATCTCTCTCTGATCGCCTTCCCTCATCAAACCCAATCTTTCCCACCTTCCATCGACGCCCCCTCCTCGTAGACTATAAAACACTCTACTGCCCCACCGTTGAGAATCATCCGTCGAGTCGCAACTCATAGGGGCAGCTCTTCTCCGGCTATGACAGCGTCGTCGACGACACCCATGAAGGTTGGGCGAGGTCCGGCCTTCTTCGGTCGTTGAAACATAGCCGTGATTCTTGTTGTCGTTGCTCCAGTTATCCCCAAGTCGTTGAGCCCTCTACGAGCATCGCCACCTCATATCCGTTCATCGAGCTTCACCGACTACATTGTTGCTCCGGCCTCCTCCTTGTCGTTAGGACCCTCCCCGCTAGTCTACAACGACAACATCTCACGCCCTCTTTGCCTTAGTTTGACTCCCCTTGTCAACAATCGGAGCCCACATCGGCGTAGGATCCCAATCGTCCTCCTTTGCATATCTCCTTCGTCGGGCACTATTGCAACGATTCCAACCTCTACCGGCGCACCCTCCAGCCAAGATCTCCACGCCTCGCCTCTAACCCCAGGACACCCACAACGCACTCCACTAGCAACTAGGAGCTCTCATCCATGCCACCACACTTGGGGGGCTCCATCTCTCCTCCTCCTTTGCTCGCTTCAGGAAGAGCCCCCTCTGCCTTCGACGGTCGGACTCAGCCCGAGACCCTCCCCACGTGTCACACATGTGCAGGGAGGGGACTTTTACCAAAAGCACCCTGATGACCCCCCATTCACCAGAAGACACCCGCATGCGTGACCGGCAAACTCCATCGTGAGAAATTTGCAAGGGTGCCCCAGAATATCCTTCAAATTACAGAAGTGACCCCCACCACCAAGGGAAATTGATGCTCATATTCGCCTTGGAAATTTTTAATCATGACCCCGTAGTATCTTGGTAATTCCACATTAGTCTCTCTCTGCATTTTCTAGTTAAATTCAATAATTGTAATATTGCAGTGAGACCCATGACTTTCATCTGTAATTTGAACAATATCTTTGCATAAAACAATACTTTGTTCTTCAATTAACTCTCTACATTATGGCATGATTCTTTTATTGTTATTCTCTGTGATTAATTAATAATTAATATTCTTGCAAAAAGTGTTGATTTTACCCATTCTATGTTTAGAAATTCATAAATAATTAATCATTGCTCAAAAAATTGCAAAAAATTCATGGATGGTAGAATTAATTGTGTTTTACATTGTATCCAAAAAGAATTGCATTTGCTTGCATATTTTTTCTATAAAGATCATTTTGTGCATTTTAGTAATTAGTTATAATAGGTATTAAACTTCAAATTTTTAGGATTTAGGATTTTTCTATGATAGTTCAATTATTGCTCTATTTTAGATAATTTTATTTCCTTAAAATAACTAGGTTTAATATTTATTATAATTGATTATTGATATTCACACTTTTTGCATTTATTAATTCATAAAATGTTCATATTGCATCCAAAAATTCCAAAAAAAAATTATAGTGTGCTTATTTCATCATTATTTACATCTTGGCCAAGTTTCATAATTTTTGGACATCATTTGATCAATGATAGGTTTTCTAGTCCTTAAAATTGTCCTGTATTTTTAATTGCATCCAAGCCCTGCATTTTCATTTGCATCAAAAAGTTACATTAAAAATACCAAAAATATTCCCTCTAGATAAATGCACACGAAATTTGATAGACATTAACCTAGGTTGTTCTTTTACGTCCTTGAGTTCAACCTCAGTACTTGCCCAAGTAAACAAACACAAAATCACTCGAATTGATTTAATTTAATATTTAAGTGATCTATATTGCCAGGCTACAACTTCGACATCATTATCATTAGATTAAAAGTGTCAACATTTGAATCATCATTTGTTTATTATAAATACAAAAAGATGCTTTTATTCCTTGTCCAAATGACAAAACCCCTAAAAATTATAAAAACCTCTTTATCTATTATTTACAACAAATACAAAAATTCCTAAAAATACAAAGTATAAAACCTAAACACTACAAAACCCTAAAAGACTAACAAAATTAGCAAAAGTTAAAGAAACAAATATAAGTTTATTTTTGTGAACTTTCTTTATTATATATGTTATATATTAAAAATCATGTTAGGTTAATTTTTAGGCTTATTTATATGTATTAAACTTAAAATTAATTTGGATAATTAATCTGTTCATTATTTTGATATATTTATTACTTTAAAAATTCATAAAAAAATAGAAAAAATTATAAAACAACTGTAAAAATAGATAAAAAAATAAAAATCACAAAAATATTTTATTTCATGTATTTTAAGTATATTTTGGTATAGTTAAAAATATAATACCATATATATTATATATATCACTTATACAATCTATAATAGCATCATTATTGTATTCAAGTAGATAATTTATTTTAAAAATAAAAATAAAAAATTGCAAAATTAAAAAGAAAATATAAAATTAGAAATTTTAAAAATGTAAAAAATAAAACAATAAAATATCCATGAGAATTTAATATAATTAAAAACCTACAAAATTATAAAAAGAAAAGACAAAAAGAAGAATAAGCAAGAAATTAATATTAATTAGCAATAATTAATCATTAATTTATCAATCTATCTCGTTTTCTCTCTAAGTTCGATAATATGCCATACTTTTCCATATAAACATCTATACTAGAGTTATAATAAATTTTAACTCACTTTGCATTCATCGCTTAATTTAATTAGTGGGTTGATTGTCGATTAATTGATAATTGGTCAACTCAGCAACTTGAGATCCGCCTTGTGAGATATCTAGATTGGCTCTTTGATTAAACAGATGGCGCCATTATAAGATTACCTCTATTGGTTTTCAGTGGACAAAATTAGATTATTCCATTTTTTGTCAAACGACAATCTTAAGATGTGGCATTAGTAGTATATGTTGATGATATGATAGTAACTGGTGATGACAAGGTGGATATTACTGAGACCAAGGCATTCCTTTAGAAGGTGTTTGTCACCAAGGACCCCGACCAAATTCAATATTTGTGGGCATAGAAGTTACACGTACGGACCATAGAGGGCTTACACTTATAACAAAGGAATCACTGCATTGACATTCTTGCAGAGGCAGGTTTGCTTGGATGAAAAGTTATCTATAATACCGGTAGAAGAACATAGGCATATCATCTCAGTTGATCCTAAGTTTGAGGATCCTACCCGATACAAAAGCTTGGTAGGTAAACTACTACTTTCTATCACTAAGCCTGATATCTCATATGATGTCAGTAGAGAAAGACATCACATGGAGAAACCTTGTTACATCCATTGGCAAGAGGTCCTCTTGATACTTCGATATTTGAAGAGTTCTCCAGAATGTAGCCTTTCCTATAAAGCAAATATTCACACGCACATCACCACCTATGTTGATGCATATTATACCCATTCTCCTAAAGAAAAAAAAATCCACCACTGGCTATGCAATGTTCACATGGCATAGTAAGAAGCATGTTGTTATGTCCAGATATAGTGCACAGGCAGAGTATAAGTCAATGGCCCAGGCTACATGTGAGACTACCTTGACAAAATTAGACTTCCTGCAAATACTCATGTTCCATTATATTGTGATAACAAATATGCTCCTATATAGGCACCAATCTAGTTTTTTCATGAATGAACCAAGCATATTAAAGTTGACTGCCATTTCATCTGTGATGTTATGTGTGAAGGTAAGATATGCATTCCACATGTATCTATTGATCTTTAACTTGTTGATATCCTCATTAAAGCCCTACCTAAGCAACGTGTCTCTTGGTTTATCTTCAAGTTGGGCATGATTGATAGATATGCTCCAACTTGAGGGGAACGTTGGAATTTTTGATATTCTTATTATGTGTCTTTATTTTAGTTAAGTCATGTAACCCCTCACGGGTATCCTTGTAATTTTTTCTTTTCTTTTCGCCCACTAGGATTTTATGCTATATGAGAAACCCCAAACCTATAGAATAAACAAGTCATTTCATTATCTCATTGATGAATATGTAATTCATCACTCTAAAAGTCGAAAATAAGGCTTTGTTCCCGAGTAATTAGCTGCATATCTTTATTTATTTTGTATTATTCTCATTCACGCATTTTATGATTAATGTCTGCATTTTAGCATTCATAATTTCATAAATAATAAGCCTAAAATTCTGTGTACACGTTCACTTGCATAATAGCTAACTTCACCTATTTGTATCTATTATATAAAACTCCAAATCCAATAAAACTAACTCCATTGTGGACATATTACTAACATGAATAAAAGTAAAATATAAAAAATACTAACTTGAAATGTTGGCCAATAAAATTCAAACCCTAGTTTGAGACTAAGAACCTTAAAACGTGAATATCTCACCATACAGTCTTCTACGACCCCTACTCACTTTTAAATTAATGTACATTCAATTACCTTCAAAAAAAGACAAAATTCAAAAGAATCAAAGTCTGTACGTGAAACTTGAGTTTTGGGCCCCTGTTGTATATTGCGCATATTGACCAAATTACCCCTTTATTTTGTTTTTTATTTTCTTAATTATTAAAATATAAAAAAAAGAGATTATGTTGTATATATTTTCTCTAATTTTTATTGATTTTATATTTTTTTAAAATGTCAAAAAAATCTGCAAAAGATAAAAGAGATTTTTACACCCATAACCCTAAGTAAATTCACAATTACAATCATAACACTATATAATAGCGAACTACACAAGAAACCCCGAGTAATGCTTAACTCTTACATGATATAACCCTATGTTATGTTCCGTTTGAGATATCTATTATATTTGACGGTTTCCATTAAAAAAAGACCAAATCGACCCTAACACTTATTCTTATTTGCAAATCATACCATTGCATTCTCTCTCCAAAGGACTAGGAGACATAGGCAAAGAAGGCTACTGGAGGAGATAGTCCGTGCGGAGGGTGGGGGTCGTAGGGAGGTGGAGGACAAGGGAGAGGTGGTGGTGGTCTATGCAGGAGGGCCTCCACCCGGAATTCAAGACAAGATCTCCACCGTTGATTTGTTGTTGGGACATCTCTAGGGAGGAAGGGTGAGGGGTTTCCTGGGGTCAGGGCCTGCATGCGTTGGTGGGTGCAGGGGGTTCTGGGAGTCGAGGCCTACAGGAGCGGTTGTGTGCAGGGGGGAGTGGTGGAGTTCTGGGGGTTGGGGCTTGCATGAACGGTTGGGTGCAGGGCCGCGAGATGCACATCGGGGGGGGTCTGCAGGCGCGGTGGAGTTTTGGGGGCCGATGCAGTGAGGTTTTGGGTGTAGGGGCTTGCAGGCGCGGTTGGCGCGCAGGGGAGTTCCAGGGGTCAAAGGGGTCGGGTGACAGGGAGGTGGAGGGTAGCACGCGGGGGGTCTACGGATGCGGTTTGGGTGCGGACGCGTGCCTGCAGATGTGGGGGGGCTCTGGGGTCGGACTTGCAGGGGGTCGGGACTCTGGCTTGGGGAGGAAGGGACTGGCTACGGGCGGAGGGGTGGTTGCAGGCGGAGGGGGTAGATGCAGTCGGAGGAGGAAGAAGGGGAGAAGGTGGATGTAGGCGGAGGAGGAAGAAGGGGAGGGGGTCAACTATGTTGCAACAGATGGAAGAGAAGCAGATGAAAGAGGAAGATTTTTTATTTTTGATTTTTTAAGAGCCGTTGGATAGACTGAGGGTTGGATTAACCGATTGATATGGTTAGGTTAAGGAGAAAACTAACGGAGAGTCATGAGTGTGAGATGGAGTGACTATATAAGGTTTCTCGTGTAATTCGCTATTATGTAGGGTTATGATTGTAATTGTGAAATTACTCATGGTTATGGGTGTAAAAAATCCCAAGATAAAAGGCGGTATTTTATACCTATAACGTACCCCTAAAAATACTTTTTATACATATGATTTATTTTGATTTTTGATCCTTCAATAAAGTTGTAGATCTCATCGAGACGAGAAACTTTTATTTGACCACTTTTCTTATTTGACCCCTTTTATTATTTCTTTTTATTTTTCTTTTGATTTAATTTTCGATTTTTCTGGGAGCGATACGTGGGAGCTCCTAGAGCCGTCATGTGTCACCCCCATTTATCTTTTAATTTTTTATATTATTACATTACTATTTACTTATTTATTTATTTTTTATTACTTTAATTATTTATTATTTATTTTAGGAATTATTACACACATAACCCTGAGTAATTTCATAATTACATTCATAACCATGCATAATCATGAATACATGAGAAACCTCGGATTGTCACTCTATCTCGCGTCCATAACGCTCTATTAGTTTAACATGTTAACTCAACCATACGAGTGAGTTAATCTACCCATTCTACACCTTACACTACTATTAACCAAAAAAAGAAAAAGGAAAAGACTCCCGACGGGGTACACATTGAAGTGGAACCTAGGAAGGAACACCAATATTGTCACATATTATTTGATCTTTGCTCTCATACTCGACGTGTCTCCCCATGGCCTCCAGACCTTCGGCAACAGCTCGGACAAGTCCAGCGACTGGGTGGGAAAGAACATCACCAAGATCCAGCTCTCAAAACATACTCCTGACAATGAAGAACATCTACAACGTCGTCGCCACGATCGGGTTACAAAACAACATCACGGTATCGACGTGGTCAACACCAACATCATCGGGGTATCATACCCTCCTTTCGCGGGAGCCTTCAGCTTCGTTACAGCGTAGTACATGGGACCTATCGTGAAGTTCCTGGCCAGTGTCAACTTGTCTCTCCTCTACAACATGTACCCTACTTATTGTACGTCGGTAACTCGAAGCAGATAGTAGGAGGGGCTGGAGGAAGGGAAGGTGAGGAAGAAGGGGGGAGGGGACTTCACCGGCTGGGGGGATCTTGATTGTAGGCAGCGGCGACAGGTGTCAAGGTGTGTGTGTGTGTGTGTGTGTGTGTGTGTAACGAGTGCATCGTGAGGGTGAATTTAGGCGAGAACGCGAGACTTCTGTTCATTGGGTCTGATGACGGGGGGGAGGGGAGGGTGGAGGGTGGGGGGGCTTCGACGGTCTGGTGGAGGGCATCGATTGCAGCGAGGGGGATGCTTCCAGACATGGAGGCGAGGTAGTGGCGGAGGGGACAGGGGGCTTAGATGGCCAGTGGGGGGCTTCGATTGCAGCGGAGGGAGGGGTGCTTCTAGACGACAAAGGTATGTGGGCATGAAAGCGGGGAGGCGAGGCAGCGACGGGGTGGGGGGGCTTCGAGTCCAGCCAGACAACACCAGATGGAGGATGCCTGCAGGGCTTCGAGTGCAGGTCAGGGGGACGAACACGGGTGGTTTCAAGCAGTAGAGGGATGCTGGCTTGTAGGGGAGGGGGCTGGAGGAAGGGCTGGCTTGGAGAAAGGGGACGCGGTGGGGGAGGGGGGAACTACTCATGGTTATGGGTGTAAAAATCCCTTATTTTTTATTATTTATTTTAATTTAATTATTTTAATTCATTTATTTTATCTCATTATATTTATTTATATTTATTTTATGCTGCCTACCATGTGGCTGCACCCATGTGTGCCATGTGGCCACCCCCTTTCCTCTCTCTCTTTCCTCTGCCATTCTCTCTCTACCCCTCTCTCTTTCTCTCTCTTCCCTCTCGTGCTCTCTCTCTCTCTTCTCCCATGCAACCCATGTGCCACCTATGCCCTCTTCCTCGCGCCCTCCGCCTTTTCCCTAACTCTCTCACTAATTACTCCCCGTAAGACCAACTATCTCCTCCCCATCCTGCGCCATACGCGACGGTGCGCAATCGCATGCCCGCATTCCACACCCAACTCGCCCCTCTCTCCCCAACAACCTTATCTCCCTGTAAAGAACTCGACGTGCATTGCTCTCCATTTCCCTCATTCCCACTTCCTCCACATGGCCTCCACCCACCTTGGCTCTCGCCAACGACCTATAAAACCCCTCTGCACGCCCTCCATCGAACCCATCCGCCATTTTGAGAGCATAGAGGACCTCGATCTCCCACCCTCCCTCGGTGACAATGAGAGAACCTGCCATTCAGAGATGATAGGTCCTCGCTGGCAAAATCTAAGGAATCCTAGCTACAACAGTTCCAGTTGTTGTGAAGCTCAGCCTCATCATGGCTTTGAGCGAGAATGAGGAAGCCTCAAGCTTCCCTCCCCAAGAATGTGACTCCATTCGCGGGTATCCTCTTTCTCCCTTCTCCTCTTTATTCTTATATCATATTCTTTCTATTAAAACTTTATGCAAAAGAAGTTATCTTTTTCTATTTTTGGTTTTCTATTATTTTTTGTTTTAAATATTATTTGCTTGTTTGTCAAGTTTTAAATAGTGGGCCACCTTTTGTGTAAGTAGGATGTAGTGTGTGTTGTGGGAAGAATTGTACATAGTGGGAAGTTAGGGATTCTATTTTTAGAATCCAAGTTGTTATTTAAGTGTGTGGTGTACGAGTGTTGTTTGGTGTGTCGAAAGTTTTTTTTCTCATTTCTACCGTTAATAGAGTTGAAAGTTTTTTATTTGTGCCCTCTCTTTGTGAGATTTTTAGTGAGTGCCCCAAATACTTGTGTGTATTTCCAACATTTCTGGTATCAGAGCAGGTTCCGATTTTGGGCGTATCTCGAAGCTACAGCAGATTATCTCGAGACATTTTCAGAGCTGCGACGTCTCTCCTCACATAAGGTTATCCCGCAGTTGATTTGCAATGTCAGGTGGTAATGGTATTCCGAATTTAAATACCATTAATTCATCACATGCGTTTGTGCCTATTTTCAATGGTGAAAATTATGAATTTTGATGCATTAAGATGAAGACATTCTTCATATCTCAAGATCTTTGGGATCTAGTTGAAAATGATTTTCCAGATGAGAAACATACTGCGAAGGCCACGCAGAAAGCCACGGAGAAAGCCACGGAGAAAGCAACAAGTGGGTTGAAAGAAATGCAAAAGAAGGACGTGAAGGCATTACTTGTTCTGCAGCAGGCTGTGACAGACAGTATTTTTCCTCGTATTACGGGAGCAGCGAAGTCCAATGATGCTTGGAATATTTTGAGGGAAGCATACCATGGAGATAGTAAGGTAACTACGGTAAAACTTCAAACTCTCCGTAGAGAATTCGAAACCTTACTTATGAAAGATAATGAGACAGTGCAAGATTTTTTTACAAGTGTTTCTACTACTGTCAATCAAATGAAAACATTTGGAGAAGATATTGCGGATAAAAAAGTAGTAAAAAAAATCTTGCGTAGTTTGCCTCGAAAATTTGATCATGTTGTTACCGCTATCGAAGAGTCGAAAGATATGGATCATTATTCTGTTAATGAGTTGATGGATTCACTTTTAGCACATGAAGTTAGATTGAGCAGATTCATTGAGAAAAATATCGAGCAAGCTTTTCAAGCTAAGGCAGATATTTCCGACAAGCAAAGGGGCAATGAAGCATCTTCCGGATTCAAGCACGCAAGCAGAGGCAGAAGCAGAGGTCGAGGTGCATACCGCAAACGTAGACGTGGTAGCGTGAGATCGGATTTCAATAATCAAAGGTTAGAATCCGGACAAAATTCCTATAAGAATAAACAGTGCTATTTTTGTAAAAAAAATTGGACACATAGAAGCGTATTGTTGGGAAAAGACAAAGAGGCAAGCTAACTTTGTTGAAAGGAAAGAGGATGATGGGAATTTGTTTCTCGCACATGTGACTCCATCGGAAAATTTTGCTAATGTTTGGTATCTAGACAGCGGTTGCAGCAATCATATGACAGGTCAAAGACATCTTTTCAGAAGTTTGGATGAGTCAGTAAAGTTGCAAGTTCGGCTTTGAGATGACAAATGTGGGCAGATTGAAGGCATGGGAATAGTTGCTGTTAATACAAAATCAGGTATGGAAAGAACGATTTCCAATGTTTACTATATACCTGGTTTAGCGCATAGCTTGCTAAGTGTTGGTCAATTAATTAGCAAGGGGTATACAGTTTTATTTCACAATGGAAAATGTAAAATCCGAAGTAAAAACAAAAATGTTCCCATTGGATATTTCGAGCTTTGATGATTGTGCCTTAGTTGCTAATGTAAAAGATGATTCATTTATTTGACATCTAAGATATGGACACTTGAATTTCAATGGCTTGCGATTATTGAATAACAAAGGCATGGTGTATGGGATGCCTAAAATTTCCGTAGAAAATGATGTTTGTGAAGGGTGTGTATACGGGAAGCAATATCGTAAATCACTTCCTATGGGAAAATCATGGCGAGCTAATAAACCCCTTGAGTTAGTGCATGCATATATATGTGGTCCGATGAGAACGCCTTCTTTGAATGGGAGTCGATATTTTCTATTATTTACAGATGATTTTTCACGCATGAGTTGGGTCTTCTTTCTTACAGAAAAATCAGAGGCCTTCAAAAAATTTGTTGAATTCAGGGTCTTTGCAGAGAAAGACAATGGGCACATATTGAAATGTTTACGAACAGATCGTGGGGGAGAATTTTGTTCTAATATTTTTGATGATTTTTGTAAGCAGAATGGTATTCGCAGGCAGTTGACGGTGAGAAAAACTCCAGAACAAAATGGTGTCGTCGAGCGAAAGAACCGAACCGTGGTGGAAATGGCTAGAAGCATGCTCAGTGGAAAAAATCTTCCGAATGATTTTTGGGCCGAGGCGGTAAATACGGCGGTGCATCTTTTAAATATCTCTCCAACAAAGGTTGTGCAGAATATAACCCCATTCGAAGCATGGTCGCAGCGCAAGCCTAATGTGAGTCATTTAAAAAATTTTGGTTGTCTCGCATATTCATTGATTGAGTCGTCTGATCGTTCCAAGATGGATAAGAAAAGTGAGAAATGCATCTTCGTCGGATATAGTGATGAAACAAAGGGTTATCGTTTGTATAATCCAGTTACGAAAAAAGTAATTATCCGTAGAGATGTTATTTTTGATAAAGAAAATTCTTGGGTGTGGGGGGTTGAACACCGTAGTCACTCTACACTTGTGGATCAAGAAAGTAAGGCTGGTGATGATCTCGGCATGCCAAGTTCTCCTTGCAAGAGCACTCCCATGAAACTAACAGACGAAGGTGGATCATCTTCCAAATGTATGGGTAGGACACATGCTTCTATTGATGAGGCACACGATGATGATAGTCCTCCGTAAAAGGTACGATATTTACATGATAATTACGAGTCTACCTTTGCACTTCTAGTTGTTGAACCGGTTTCATATGAAGAAGCATGCGGAAACATAGAATGAGAGAAATCAATGGAAGAAGAAATACATGCTAAAAAAATGATACATGGGAGTTGGTAGAATTACCTGAAGGAAAAATCCTTATTGGTGTGAAATGGGTTTACAGAGTCAAGTATGATGCAGATGGACATATTAAAAAATATAAAGCAAGGCTTGTTGTTAAGGGATATGCACAGAAAAAGGGGATTGATTTTTCTGAAACCTTTTCTCCCGTTGCTAGATTTGAAATGATTAGAATGCTACTAGCATTATCTGCACATATGAGATGGAAGGTTTATCAGTTTGATGTCAAATCGGTATTTTTAAATGGCTCATTATCTGAAGATGTGTATATTGAGCAACCACAGGGATTTATTGCTCATGGCGAAGAAGAAAAAGTGTACAAGCTTAAGAAAGCTCTTTATGACCTTAAGTAGGCACCGAGAGCATGGTATGGAAGGCTCGATAATTATTTGCATCAGAAAGATTTTCATCGCAGTGAAAATGAGCCTACTTTATATGTTAAGATGAAAGGTAAAAATATTCTCATAGTCTGCGTGTATGTTGATGATATAATATATGCAGGTTCTTCTGAAGAATTTATTGCAGAGTTCAAATCAGACATGATGAATGAATTTGAAATAACAGATTTGGGTCTTCTACATTATCAAGTTATGCAAACAGATGAAGGTATATTTATCTATCAAGAAAAATATGCCTTGGATTTGCTTGCAAAATTTCGTATGCAGAATTGCAAGTCATCATGGACACCTATGAATGCAAATGAAAAATTAATCTTTAATGATGGAATAGTAAAAGCAGATGAGTATCTATTCTGCAGTTTGGTTGGTAGCTTGATGTATCTAACACACACTCGGCCAGATATTATGTTTCCAGTCAGCTTGATATCCAGGTTTATGCATAATCCATCTATGCATCATTTTGGCACAGCAAAACGAATACTTCGTTATATCCGGGCAACAAACAATTATGGGATTTGGTATAAATCACTCTCTGATTTTAATTTAGTTGGTTTCACTGATAGTGATTGGGTTGGATGTGCAGTTGAAAGGAAAAGCACAAGTGGATATATTTTTAATTGTGGATCAGGTGCAATTTCATGGAACTCGAAGAAGCAAGCCACAACAGCATTATCATCTTCTGAGGCGGAATATATTGCTGCTTCTGCAGCAACTTCTCAAGCTATCTGGATGCGAAGGATTTTGAAGGACATGAAGCAACCTCAAGCCTGTGCAACAAAAATCTTCTGCGACAACAAGGCGACTATTTTAATGACACAAAATCCGGTGTTTCATGGACGGACCAAAGACATCGAAATCCGTCATCATTTCATCAAAGATTATGTCAACGAAGGAGTTATCAAGATGGAGTATTGCCCTACTACAAAACAAGTTGATGATGGCCTTACAAAAGCATTGCCTCTCGGCAAGTTCGTAGAATTTCGAGTCAGTCTTGGTATTTCGAATTTTGCATCAAGGGGGAGTATTAAAAATTGATGCAAAAAAGTTATCTTTTTCTATTTTTGGTTTTCTATTATTTTTTGTTTTAAATGTTATTTGCTTGTTTGTCAAGTTTAAATAGTGGGCCACCTTTTGTGTAAGTGGGATGTAGTGTCTGTTGTGGGAAGAGTTGTACCTAGTGGGAAGTTAGGGATTCTATTTTTAGAATCCAAGTTGTTATTTAAGTGTGTGGTGTACTGAGTGTTGTTTAGTGTGTCGAAAGATTTTTTTCTCATAGTTGAAAATTTTTTTATTTGTGCCCTCTCTTTCTAAGATTTTTAGTGAGTGCTCCAAAATACTTGTGTGTATTTCCAACACTTTCTCGCGCTCCATTATTTCTCCTCACTTTAACATTTGATCGGTTACACCCCTTTGCCACTCCTCTTCGTCGATCACCCTCGAATCCATCATCACCAAAGAAGAACCTTCTTTCCCCCCACACACAAGAGGTCCCAATTCCCCTTACAGGTCCATCTATTGCGCCTCCAGCCCTCTACGCAACAAACGCTACCTCGCTCCCTACAACCACTGCCTTCTACACTATCGGCAAGCAGAGCATCAGCAAAGAACACACCATCACCCTCCAACTACCAGGCACTTGCAGGACCCAGGTTTCTTCTTCGACTTTCGATCTTCACAAGACACCGCTACAGCTCTGCCCGCCCCTCCGCGCTCGATTGCCCCAAACACCCCCGAGCATCTCTAGCATTCACACTTGCGCTCCGCCGGTGCATCTATAACAACCTTCCTCCTCTCGCCTTCTAAGTTTACTCGCCACCGAGATCCACGCCCGCATTCCCCGCACCGCCTCACCACTCCACCTCTAGTCATGTGTCGACCGAGGTGGAGACCACCGCTTGATGTTTTCTCCTCCTCCATCGATGACCAGTCAGATAGCCATTGCATGTGAACCCAACAGAACCCCCGCGCCCTGCCTCTTCCGTCCATCCAGTCCAGCTAGGCACGTGCCTTGGACATGCCTATTGAAAATTTTACGTGAAGGCCCCTGCAATTTTGTAATTCTCAAGAAGTTCCTATAATCGGTGTTGTCATCTCCACACGCCACACATGTGGACTCCCTGGCACATTTGCATTAATACCCATATGGGTAAAGGTATTTGCATTTTAGCCCTTTTCCATGTTTATTCCGGTTTATTCATTTCTGTAATTTGTAATAGACCCTGCATTGCAGTTTTATTTTAAACCATCATTTTTCATCAATTTCATTTCCAAAAATTGAATGTTGTAGAGCAACTTATTCTATATCTAATGAGCATTTATTTATATTTTGTGATCAGTGGATTGTTTATTATAGTTAATGTGGTGAAAACTTGCATAGTGTAGCCATTTTATGATCTGAATTTTATTTTTAATTATTTGTTGATCTAAAAAATCCCATAAAATTACATTAGATAAAAATAATTATTTTCTATATTATGCCCAAAAATCACATTATTTACATACATGGTTTGTCGAATAAATCATTTTGTGATTGGACTAATTGATTTTTAATAGATTATAAACTCCACATTTTTGGGCTTTATAATTTTTTGTGGATAGATCACCATTAGATACATCTAGGATGATTTTATTTCTTGAAAATAATTAGGTTGCTATTTATTAAAATTAGTTAATTAAAGATCACCTAGTCTGCATATTTTATTCATAATTAATTCATTTTGCATCCAACAATTCCAAAAATATTACAATAGCTTAATTTCATCATATTTCACATTCTGACCAAGTTTGATGCTTTTTGGACTTGATTCGATTATAAATTATATTTTAGTCCCCAAACTTCGTTAAAATTGCATTTCACTCATTAATTGCATCTAAAAATATAAAAAAATACTACTCTGAAAACCTAACCTCTAGATCAACTACAAATCAACTTAAGAAGACAGTTGCCTCCCTGAGATTGACCTTAGATTTACCAAGTAAAAAATTAAATTGACCGCTTGCTTTTATTGACATATTAATTAAGTGATTTTTTATTAGTCTGAAATTGCCCAACTGCAACGAGCATTCAACGTTAGTTTCACATAATTAGCGAGATCATTTTCACATTCTTCACTCATCATATCCAAACTCCATGTACTATTTTTATTACTAATGGACCCTTGTACTTATATGCCCAATGTCATCCACTCAAATAATTAAGAGAGAGTCTCACTTAAAGAATATTATAGAAAGGAGAGATTGAGAAAATATCTATATATTTGTCCACCTCCCTCAAAATAAGTAGATATTTATACCGTAAAGTGAAGTATAGAAGATGATTCTAGTTCTCTCTTCCAAATATCTTCACTCACTTGAAGGATCTATAAATAACATCTAAGATGTCCTCATTTCACATCACAACAAGAAGCACATCACATCCACTACCACTACAATAGTCCATAAGTGCCCTCTCCTTCTAAGTATTGTAAGTTCTTGTTCCCTTGTTGTAATAATTGTAGTCCTCTTCTTGTAAAAGGTGAAGTCTTGCATTCAAGTTTCAAGTTATTAATGAGAAGAAGTTCTTAAGTTTTACTTCTACCTCGAGCATTGATACATACTACATCTCCCAAATTTTCTTCTGATACACTACCAATATTCCGCAACCCCATAAGGTGCTCTTCTTTGTTGAAATTCTTGATTTTGCTTATGTTTAATCATTTTCTCTTTCTAACCTTAAATTATACTAGCATCAGACTACAATGAACAAAATTTAAAACTCATGTATCATATTGTTATTTTTTACTTCTGATATAAGATCAGTATTTGATATATAATATAGTAATAAAAGTGTAAGTATACTTTGAAAAATAAAACAAGATCATGGCAACTCAAAAATTCAGATATAATACAACGACATATGATACAAAACAATTTACTTTCAAAAAATGATATAAAAAATGGTAAAAAGTGATCTAAATTGGTATTCAAATTGACACAATAGAAATCTGTTGCTGAATGTTACTATGTGATTTGTTTTCAAATTGATCCATACAATTAAAAAATGACCCAAAACAAAAGGCATTGCCTAATGGGGCTTGCGTCCCCGTCCAATGTGCCTGCTAATGAAAATGGTGCTCCACGCGGTCACATGACTATATCCCATGCCCGATTGCATGCACCATCCAACGGGTGGGGATCGTTCATCTGGAGCATGGAACAGATGGCTGGGAGGTCACCTTCTCAAGCACAAGGGTTGTCGGGTACGATTGTATTTTGGATGGGTTTGAGCCTCGATAATGACAAGGATATTGAACTCCCTCCACTCCTTTAAAACTGTCCCAATGACATGCATGGAGGAGAGAGATGAGGAGATGGAGATCCTACACCAAATCGTTGGGCGAGGAGAACCCTACTGTTGATCTTGCATTGAGGTAGTCAAATATGATGCTTGAAGTCGAAGATTTCTTGGCCGCACATGAATCTATTTTTGTTTGGAATAGGAGCGACATTTGAAGAAGAAAAATATGGAACAGTGAATCCAATATAACAAATAGGCTCTTCTGGTGTTCAAGTTCCTTTTATGTATTTTTAATTCTTTGAAACAGATATACTGCAGTTTTAATTTATCGAAGGGATGTAACGACACGCTCTTTTTGACTTGGTTTCATCTTACAATAACATGCGTGTGTTTTTTTAGTTCATTAGAGAATTGTTGTGTTAATAACTAGATATTTTCTGATGTTGATTATATCTGCATATATATTGTTCTTGTAAAAGGAAGATGGATAATAGGAGGTAGCTCGAATTTGAAGGCAAAGATTTCATATGATTTAATTTGCAATCCAAAGCAATATATGCTTAAAATGACTTATTTGCCCTTCCCATGCGAGCTTCAATAAAACACGAACAAACAATGAGACATGATGTATTATTGTATTACATTATGAAATCATTCTAGACAGGTCCTCTCGATTTATATAAGTTGTTGTCGTGTATATCCCCATTTAAGGACGGCCACGACAATTCTTGCCAAAATAAATCAACTCCCAATCTCAACATCACCAAAGTAAATCTAATATGGATAGTCATACTTCCAGTATATTTGCTTCTTGTAGTGTTGGTAGTCATCCAACTATGAGCACAATCAACTCTTCGACTTGTCTTCTTCTTATTATGGGTCAGGACCCAAGATTCCACTGTGCTTACCTTATCCTTAAATAATCATTGTTTAAGATAAAGTTTCGTTTTAATTGAATATGTTCTCAAAGGACTTCAGTTTGAGAGTATTTTGACATTTATACTTTTTGCTTCATCCGATTCATAATATGAAATTATGAAGCTCTATGACGAACTTGAGGAGAGATAGTAGAATAATGACACTCATTATATCCACATCCATCTCGACTCTTAAGACTTTGGTTGAGGTAGGTATTCAAACATTTTGAGTATATCATCTCCAATGGAGCCACCAATCTGCATAATGCAGTGAACCATGTCCTTCGTGATCAAATGTTGAGAGCGCATATCTTTTCCAAAACATCTCCATCATACCTAGAAGGTTATCAATAATTACAATCCACATCGGCATTTTACTTCCAAAAAACATTCGTTGATGGATCAGGACTGTAGCAACACATGAATCCATGATCGTTATCCTACCTCCTATGTAATTGTCTATCTTCGTCATTTTGAGGACACTTGCACATTGCAACTACATACACTATATGTTCAACTACAAGTAGTACATCTTAATTTTGGATCTTATATAGGATACTGGCTATGATTGTATATATATATATATATATTGAGTGGTTTTAAATGAAAGTTATTTAAAATAAGATAATTTGCACAAGTATTAACTTTGATTAAGATTTTTATTTTAAATCAAAGTTATCTCGCCATTTATTACTTTGAAGATCCATTCTCTTTGCACCAACCAAAGTACCTCAAAACGAGATTTGGGATCTACCTCCTACTTTTATCACACCCTAATAATAATGAGAAAATACAACTATTGTAAAAGACGCGGGAACTCTTTCCGCATTGCAAGTCCAGCTTGCACTACCCAATTCGATCTTTAACACTTGAGCCCACCACCCCTAAGGTAAAGATGACTCATTGATAATTGAATCAACTATTAATAGGTATAGAACTTGTTATGTGTAATCCAATATTGCCTCAATTGTATAGGAAACAACATTGGGATCACTACGAATACAGCATGTCTATTTCCAAAAGCAAATGAGCTCGGTCCATTTGTATTTGTACATTGAAGCTATGATTTCACATAGACGTGTCCACAATATAATCCATGACAATATCGTCTACCTTGACAAGAGACCATTGCAGTCATCATATGATCATCCATATCCCATTCAAATAAGTTGATCGACTATTTTGAGTCATTCTCAAAAAATTGTCCTTCCATGGGAATTCCAGACATTTTAGTTATAGAATGTGAATAGTTGGATCATTAATCTAATCATGTCAAATTATCAATCCATTTCAACTAACAAACATTCTTGTGTCGTATATATTATTGAACAGTATATGCCTTCACAAGTATATCTTATTCCAATTTTAGTTATTAAAGTATGCATTGACTTCCTCATGCTACTCTTCTTTGAAACCAGTTCAGCTAGAGGTTCATATATGGTGAGAGGAAGTGCTTCTTTGCCTTGCAAGATTTTTATTACTTAACCAAGTTAGCATACCCATCACAGACACCTTCTCCGTTTCAATTTGAGACAACAACACAATTGGATCAATTTGTACTTACAGTTTTATCGATCTTTTGAAAATGCATTATATTGTATATATAAGAGTATCTTATTATATTATGGAATTAATACCATTTTAGCAACCATAAATTTCTAATATCTCAAGCAATAATTTGTTTTTACATCTGTATTATCTAGCTACAACAGTTGTACTTCAAATTCGATTCCTATCATGACACACACATTCAAAGGTTGTTGGCAATTTAATATTTCTTTAAATATTTAATTTAACAATTAACATGATACATCTCATATTTCATGATTTATTTTGTATGATAAACACAAAAATATCAACAAGATGATCTAGTCATCCTCTGATCCTAGCCGACTAGATATTGAATATCTTTGGCTATCAGACTTGGAACCACATGAAATAAAATTGTATAGTTTGTTGATTTAATTTATAACATTTATGAATCTTTTAAATTTTCATAACGTGAAAATAGTAACAAAAAAATCATAATTATCAACTACAAAATTCATGTAAAATTGACATGTTGTGGAAACTTTTCTTATCTGAATCTTTGCCTAATCATAACCTAACTATTAGCTTGACCTTTGGGGCATATTTAGATATTCAAAATATGATTTTAAATCCCAACACATACTCATAACATGGACTAATAGAAACATCGAATGTTTGCAAAAACAACTCGTAATTGTACAATATGGAAAAAAATAATGTTTCCGTAATCCGATATCCATAGCCTTATCTTCCTAAGACTTTGGATCATATCCAAGACATCTGGTCAAGGTTATGATACCACTTTGAAGGAATGATTTATCACCTATCGCATCACAGAAGCGGAACCACTGAATCAAATTCGACAAAATAAAGGTTCATCATATGAACAACACAACAATTACACAACAAAAGGTGAAATAGAATATAATTACGAAACCATGTGGTCACGAAAACAATTTCTGAACCGTTTCACTAATCATATGAAAATAGGAACCATACCCTGGATCACGGTCGTAGTCTTCGTAGTAGAAGACCTCCTAGCTTAAGTATGATTCAACAAGGCTTGCACCCGTAGGCATGGTGATGAATAGTATTTCTCCTGTGAACAAGAGAGACGGTCCCTCCTTCCCACCAAACAGGTAGTTCCCCTCACGATTCTGGCAAACCACCGAGAAGGAGAGAGAGAGAGAGGAGGGTGTCCACTCAAAAAGTGAATAAGAAATAATGCCGCTTCTTCTCATGTTGAGAGAGATTAAATAATGAGAATTCGATATGTCTTTCAAGGGGAGCAAGAGTCCACTTCATATAGAACAATGTATGGTCCAATCATATTTTAGTTCTTCTTCAAATACAACTAGAAGTAGAGAAAAGAAAAGGAAAGAGAATACATATCCCCATTTCAAAAAGAGCACTCTCTCCACCAAAGAGGAGAGAGTGTGTGGACATCCACAAGGAATATATCATATTCCTAGTGTGGATGTCCACCATATTTATTGGAAATATTTCTCCTCTTCTTTATTCTTTCATATTTGGATTAAAAATAATAATTTGAATTGTCTATAATTAAATTATGATAGCTTTTAAATCATCCTCAAAAATAATGAATCATATTCATTAGCCAAAATGTAAATCTGGTTTACATTTTATGTTCAATGTGAATCCAAATCACATTAATATATTGTGTAAACTAAATTCACATCTAATTCTAAAATTAAATATGAATTACATTCACATTATTTAACAATTAATGTAAATTGGTATTTGCATCGATCTTACCTCTACTTATGTGAATCTTATTCACATTATTTATTCATGTAAATCTTTATTCTCATTAATCCAATATCCAATATATATGAATCATATTCACATAATGCCAATCAATATAAATTTTGATTAATCTCTCAATTTATGAGTCCTAATCCAACTAGAATTCATATGCAATATCTATGGATACTTGGAGATAAGGTCAGAGAGATTGTATAATAAATGCATGATGACTTGGATATTGGGATCCAATCCCATATCAATATCTAAAACATCTCTCAATGTTGTCTGATCATGTCATACAATGTATCACATCTTCTCATTCTATTTGAATCTAATTCAAAACAATGTCCAGTATTTGAACTAAGATAGGATAACTAATCCATTGATCAGGGTCACTAAAATCCAAATATGTTTAATCACTCTATCTGTATGGAGGTGTCATTAGGGGTGTAAACGGATCGAACCTGAGCGAACCTATATTTTTTAGGTTCGGTTCGTTTATTTAATCGAGCATCAACTTGTGTTCAGGGTCGGTTCGTTTATTTTCGAACCGAATCCGAATCGAAGCTCTTTTTAAACGAATCAAACCTAAGCAAATATTGAACTTAAGAATTCTTTAGTAAGAGGGAGTGAAGAGAAGAGAAATGGAAATATATGTGTATCTGCAATTACAATAAATATTCATTTAATTTTTTTCCTTTATCTATCTCATCTTCATCTTTTAAAAAAATAGACTAATAAGGATTTGTCTCTTTGAAAAATTATAAGTAAAATAGTTTTATATATGTTCATATGGGGATACGGAATAAGAATAATGTGGAGATGTCGACAAGTAATGTTTATAATTGTTCTGTTGATTTGAAGATAAAGAAGGGAAAAGTACTAGACACATAGATGATGGATGTTGTAACCACGATGTAACTATTTATTTTTGGATAGTTTTTACTGAGATAAAACCTATTTATCACGTAAATATTCAGTTATCTCTAGACAAATGTCACTTATCCTTAGACAAAATCCACTTATCTTAAAATAAGATCCACTTCTACTAATAATAATTTGTAAATATGTATATGTGTATGTTTATCGAGATTTTAACAAATCGAACTTAAGCGAACCTGTGATTTTTAGGTTCGGTTTGTTTACTTAATCGAACCTAAACTTGTGTTCAGATTCGGTTCATTTATTTCCGAACCAAATCTAAATCGAACTTTTAGCGAGTCGAACCTGAGCAAATATTGAACTTGAGAATTTTTTGACACCCCTGGGTGTCATGGTATACAATCAATTTAATAGCATGTTACCCTCGAGTATTACTAATGCCCGTACATTCTGCATACTAGAAGACTATGATTAAACCTTAAGTTCTTATATCATTTGAACTATATTCATCAGAGTTTTGTCATTAAGTTTCCCATTCGATCATTGAAAGTTGGTACCAATCGTATATTTTCCAAAAGTATATATCATACCTACAAATCATGTCTTATTTCTAGAATAAGACGACTGCCGATGGAATTTGATTTATCCCAATATCTCATGAGTGAGCTCATGTCTTCTGTTTCAATGGCGAACTTGTATGATCTCTTTAAAAAATATCACCCATACGATATGTAAACCTGTGTGTCATTATATAGACCTTCATTACCTCATCGACCTAACGGTCTAGAAAATGTACATACTCGGACATATGATGATACATCTATCTCTGGTCAAAGTATGCATGCATATATCATGACAGTATACGACATAGGAATTTATTATCTATATCACGTTAAGTCAACTCTTTGACTTAACTTATCCAACACCTCTGAATATCTATTTCTACGCATAGGACATACATCAAGGGGTCGGTTGTATGTCAAGCTTTGGAGTAAGGATTGCCACCTCTTTCTCGGGGTGAAGATCCTTTGATAATCACTTGACGGTATGATTGAATCCTCGATCTAACTCTTTAGATGTTCAATCATGCACCAACTTTATTCCAACCTTTGGATCAACAACTTTATGGAGTCAAGATGGCCATGGTACATAACCTTATTTGTACTAAGGGATCTATTATTTAAATTAGTTAATCTTCATTTCAAATTAAAGAGTGATCTGTAATAACTTTTATTGTATAATAGTTCACCATGGGCTCACATGTCCAACAATCCCATACTGAATGTGACTAGTCTACATGTCCATAATCAAAATAAAAGAGAATGGGCATAAAGATGAACCTTGATGCATATAGATGCTCATGTCAACATGTCGATCTCCCAAACTAGATCCTTGCAAGATGAAGCTCCATCATACATATCCTTTATAAAGTTAATGCACAAAACATGTACTTTTCTCTTCTCCAAAACTCTCCACGAGATCTCTTTTCTGGACTTAATCATAAGTCTTATTCAAATCAACAAAAATCATATAGATATTCTTCCTTTATATCTATAAATCTCTACTGTGCTTCTCAACAGGTGGATAGCTTCAGTAGCCAGATGACCTAGCATGAATCCAAATTTGTTTTCTATTACTTTGAAAAATACCTATTACTTTTGAGTAATTTACGAGAAGGTCCCAAGATTTCCATCCAATGTTAATGTTGCCCCCAAACTTACAAATGTAGTAGCCATAAATTGTTTTAGAAGTAATAATGTGCTCTCCCTTCATCCAAATCATGTTGCCTAAATTTAGTTGGGCAGGACCAATGGGAGACTATATTTCAACTTTAAAATAGTTTGGGACTTGAATCGTTATATTTTTAAATTTAGGGATTACATTGATAACAGATGGAAATCTCAGGGAATAAGAGCTTATGAAAGGACTTATATTTGAGCTCAATAGTCAACAATACTTTCATCTCAAACAAATATATGAGACTATTTTCCTTCCTTCTTTGTTTGTAAAATTATACACTATTACAAAATAGCTGTATTGATTGGTAGCTAATTATGATTTCCCTTTAATACAAAATCCATTGACTAATTGGTAATGAAATTTCAATCAAAAATGAATAAAAGGTAGAAAGTAGCCATTGCAAGTCTACAACAAAATTGATTTGTGACAACGAATATTTGGTGGATATATTCTAATGTTGTATTTATAATAACAAATATTAATCTTTGTAAAATTAATTTTGCTTTTTAAAATTTATGTGAATATTGTATTCATTATTATGGTGTTTATAATAAAACATACAATAATTACATTTGATTCTTTTGATCGGTGATGAGTATCGTATTCGTCTCTATACTGCTAGCAACACATCATATCATAATTATTATTCATTGACTTTCTTTTTTGATCTGTACAAAATTGACAATCTTAGTATGATTATTAATAAAAATCAATAAATAATCATTGTTAAATGAGCCTTTAGTAACGAATATGGCATTCATTGAAAGTTACAAAAATAAATTGTAATATTGCAATGAATAATATTCAATGTTATAAATTTAACATCCAAATGATAAATCAAATCATATGCTAATAGCGACTGATTTTTTTTGCAATGACTTTTGTTTATTTTACTCACATTTTTTTCATATATATATATATATATATATCACATAGTCATCAGTATTATACTGTAGTCATTTATATCATACTGTAAGCGTTTCACAATTTTATCCTTATTGCGATGAAATTTTATTACATCCTTAAAATTATAGTGATTTTAGTATTAATTTTTTGCAGTTTTATATTAATATTGTGTTATAATTCCATTACATTTTATTGTATTTTTTCTAATGTCACAAATATATTTATTTTATTAAAAATAAAATCGATTGCATCGTTGATCATACAAGATAAAAAAATCTGATTGAAGTGAAATAGTGCATAATTATAGAGGGTAAATTCAAATGACTAACTTTTATCCATTTATATTTTTTTATTAGACAAGATAAAAAATCTAATGAAATGAAATGTTACATATTAGATATTATGTAAAAAAAGATAAGATAAACTCAAATGATATTATTACTAATTTTATTTCATTCCAGTAGAGATGAAAAAATAACTATTATATGAACTTCGTATTTTATTGAAGTAATTTGATTATTAAAAGAATATATAAGAAATTATTTTTGTTTTCCCTTAAAATTAGTTACCATCCTTGTAATCGTGCGTGTAAATTCTATATATGCTCTTCTTTATTGAAGTTATTATTTTTGCTTATGTTTAATCATTTTCTCTTTCTAACCTTAAATTATACTAGCAGCAGACTAGAGGAAGAAAAAACTTCGAGCTCTAATATCATATTGTTACTTTTTAAAATTCTGATATAATATTAGCATTTAGTATGTAATATAGTTAAAAAATGTAATTGTCTTTTAAATAACAAAATGAGATAACGACATCCCAAAAATGAAGATATATTACTAAGATATATAATATAAAACAATAGTAAAAAATGGTTGGAATCGATAATCAAATTGAATATTATAGGAAACGGTTATTCAACATTATTGTGTGATTTGGTAGGATTTCATATTCAATTACGATTCGGTTCAAAAACATTATGGTATGGTTCAATGGCAAACCAGTTGGTCGAATCACCTTGTCAACCGGTCTACACGAATAAAAATGGCCCCAAAATAATGGGAATCGCCCAATGGGGCCCATATCCTTACAACTACACCTCATTATGCTTGCTAATGAAAACAAGGCCCACACAAGCATCGCGTAACTATATCCCACACCCAACCTTACACTCCATCCAACGGGTGGAGATTGTCCATCTACATCATGGATCGAATGGTCGAGAGGTGACCTCAAGCACGAAGCTTGTCAGAAACGGTTGCGATTTGCAAGGGTTCGAGCGGTGATGGTGACAAGGATGTTGGACTCCCTCCACTCCTCGACAATTGTCTCGACAACATGCATGGAGGAGCGAGATGAAGAGATGGAGATCCCATGACAAATCGATGGGCAAGGAGAACCCTACTGATGATCCCGCATACCTAGGAATCACTTGTCCTCTAGATTAGGACTTTATGCCACATTTCCAGAAGGGAAATATGGAACAATGACTCCAGTACAACAAATCAATCCTTCTCGTGTTCAAGCTCCTTTTACGTGTTTTTTAATTCTTTGAAACATATATATTATATAGTACAGTTTTTGTAACACCCTACCCCCAAACATAGTACCACATGGAAAACTCACAAAGTGTGGGTGTGGTATATAAGTGGTGGGGATTACTACTTGACAACTTGGGCTTAAGCATTTTGGGTGGTTGTCAACGGGTCCATTTGGGCCCGTACCCAACAAGTTGTCAGGGCCAGTTTTCCTCGATAACGGACCGGGGACCTAAGTCCGGGACGTTACAAATGGTATCAGAGCCGAACGCCCTCTGACAGTGGAAAGGGCTACCCGAGAGGTGGAGCCGCCCCTACAAAGAGGTTGGAGGAAATGGCTACCCGGAGCGTGCAGCCGCCACTATCACTGGGAATAAGTGATGGGCCATGTCGCAACGAGGACGTTGCGAATATAAGTGGGGGAGGTTGTAACACCCTACCCCCAAACATAGTACCACATGGAAAACTCACAAAGTGTGGGTGTGGTATATAAGTGGTGGGGATTACTACTTGACAACTTGGGCTTAAGCATTTTGGGTGGTTGTCAACGGGTCCATTTGGGCCCGTACCCAACAAGTTGTCAGGGCCAGTTTTCCTCGATAACGGACCGGGGACCTAAGTCCGGGACGTTACAGTTTTAATTTATCAAAAGGATGCAATGACATGTTCTTTATGACTTAGTCCTATCGTAAAATAACATGCATGCATTTCTTTGGTGTTCACTAGAGAACTAAAAGTTCTGGTGATGATTATATTTGCATTCATCTTGTTCTTTTAAAAGCAAGAGGGATAATAGGAGGAGGTTGGAATTTGAAGACAGAAGGTTTTACAGGATACATCTTTATCTTGCAATTTGTTATCCAAAGCCACGGATGCTTGGAATGACGTATTTGCCCTCTTCAATAGAACACGAACAGACAAGAAGACATGACGTGTTATTGGATCACATTCTGAACCCATTCTAGATAGATCATCTTGATTTGTGTAAGTTCTGGTGGCGTATAGTATATCCCCATTTAAGGACAGCCTCAGCAATTCTTTCCAAAACTAAATCAACTCGCAATCCCAACATCGCTATTAAATACGATCCATCACATTTCTGAAACTTTACTCCCCGAGCCATTAACTGCCCTTTCCGGATCTGGCAAAGCTCTGTCGGATCAAGGGGTATTCCCGTCCAATCATCCCTCAGTGGCAGAGCCCCGTAATTTCCTTCTGACCACTTCCCTTCTCTTCCCCTCCTCGCTCCCGTCCCCGCAACTACCTCCCACCTATAAATACTCCCGCTACCTCCGTAACAGAACCAACGACGAAAGTGCACGAACACGAAGTCCACAACATAGCTCCGCTGCGAATGCGCATTGCCGGAACCCTAATGGCGAAGCCCACGTCCGCCGACCGGAGGAAGCTGGACGCTGCCGTCTGGAAAGCCTGCGCGGGGAGCTCCGTCAAGGTCCCTACTGCCGGCGCCGCCGTGTACTACTTCCCCGAGGGCCACGCAGAGCAGGCCACGTCTCCGCCGGACTTCTCGTCTGTCTGCCCCCGGAGGTCTTTCTACTTCCCCTACGTTGTTGACAACGTCGAGCTCCTCGCCAATCCCGACACGGACGAGGTCTTCTCGCGGATCAGGCTCGTCCAGTCGCGGGTACACACGCCGGCACCAACGGCGGCAGCGGCGGAGGAGGAGGAGGAGGAGGAAGAGTCCGAGGTGGGGTGGTTCGTGAAGGTGCTGACCCCGAGTGATGCGAACAATGGCGGCGGGTTCTCGGTGCCGCGGAGCTGCGCGGATAACATCCTGCCGAAGCTCAACAAGAAGGCGGAGCCGCCGCTTCAGATCCTAACGATGAGGGACGTGCACGGGACGGAGTGGGAGTTCCGGCACATATACCGGGGGACCCCCCGGCGGCACCTGCTGACTACGGGATGGAGCAAGTTCGTCAATAGCAAGAGGCTGATCGCTGGCGATTCGGTGGTGTTCGTTAGGAATAAGGAGCGGGAGCTGTTTTTGGGCGTGAGGAGGGCGGCGAGGGTGGGGAGCGCTCGTTCGGGTGAGGATATATTCGCGAGGTATGGTATGGGGACGGGGGCGAGGACTAGCGTGGTTGGGGTGGAAGGGGGGTTCTCAAGGAGGGGGCGGGGGAGGGTGGCGCCGGAGGCGGTGGTGGAGGCGGTGGGAGCGGCGGAGATGGGGAGGAAGGTTGAGGTGGTGTACTATCCCAAGGCGGGGATGCCGGATTTCGTGGTGGGGAAGGAGGATGTGGATAAGGCGCTGGAGGTCCCGTGGCAGGTCGGCGTCAGGGTGAGGATGGCCGTGGATACGGAGGAGCCGTCGAGGACATCGTGGCAACAGGGGACAGTTATGGGCATCAAGGTTCCGGAGCAGTGCCTGTGGGGCTGGTCTCCGTGGAGGATGCTTCAGGTGGCGTTTCTTTCCCATTTCTCTCTGTTTCTGTTCCTTTCTCTTTTGAAAAATGTTTACATCGAATTGCGTTTCTTGTGGTTATTTGGTAGATTATTTGTCTTGTTGGGGAGCAATTTGTTGCGGTCAGCGTGATTTTACTATTCCTTGTCGCTGATTGTTAGAACATCAAATCTATTTATTTGACTGTCAAAATGCTCTTATAGAATGCGCCCCCTACAGATCTTGTGGCGGACATGTCCGAAAATTCGTTAGTTATTGCAGTCAAATTGATAAACCGAACACTTCCTCCAAAACAAGTTGTATAATAACTCGTTAGGATAATTGTTACATGTGGGATTAGGTTGTTATGATTAGTTCGAGGGAAATGTGAATATCAAGAGAGGCTTTTTTGGCCATTCGTATTAGGATATTCTGCACTGAGGATAATAACGTGAGTGTTTTGTTAAAAATTTTGAATCGGTTTTTTGCAGCATTTCGAAGGTTGTTTAGGCAGACAATTTTAGCTTCTAAAATGTCAAGCGGGCTGGAGTTGATTTCGGACGGGAAAAAATTTAAGTGGACTTCATTTATGCACGCCTCACTGTTCATAGTATATCTTCACAGCATAGCTTTATCACTGCTGTTGTATTACTAATGGGAAAGTTCAATGAGACGCTTCTATCTAAAATAGTTTAATTGGACTATTTGTTTTATATATCATCTTTTATCCTTTAAATGCCAAATTTCTCCAAGTTTCTGTAGTAAAGTGCACTTATTGTCCTTTGGACTGGGTCGGGAAACAAGGATGGAGGAGATGAGGTGGGTGGTGACCTGGAAAGAATGATGGGTGGGGTGGGGTTTGATTTTTGTTTGAAAGTAAGCGTAATGTGAAGTATTCCACCATTGCTAAGTGATATAATGCTTTATATTATGTGATGGTTAATGTTGTTTAACGCTGTTATGTATCTGTCTTGGCGAACTAGAGTGATGCATAACTAAACTGACGGATACTGAATTGGTATTTTAAAAAGAACATGATAGTATGGTTAGTGTGGATGAAATTCAAGGCTTTCTGCATAATTTACTTAAGATCTAACAATATGAACAGACAGAAGTCAATGCCAAATTTATATTTAGAATTATAGAATTGGAGACTTAGATTCTCATTTCTACTTGCTTTGTTACAACTTCCTTTTGCCTGCGCCATTATTGGCAATAATTCTATTTTCATTTGGGGCTTTTACAGGTTGTGATAGTTTGCACATTGTAATAATTGTTTCTTTACGTCTCAGGTTACATGGGATGAACCTGAAATTTTGCCGGAAAATGTTAGCCCATGGCAGGTAGAGGTTGTTTCAGAAACTCCTGAAATTCCACATCCTATTGCCAAAAGGCTCAAAGTACAGGGTGCCAACTTTAAAGATATAGAGCAAAACATGCCTTTTCCTACATTTGGAGGAGACTCTAGGAGTGCAAATCCACCATCCATTGGGTACAATACCTTTCCTGCTGGCATGCAGGGAGCCAGGCAAGATAAAACTAGTAATTCCAGTTTGTCAATGATCCGACCTTATTATATGTCATGGATAAACACAGAAAAGACTGCAGAGGAAGTGGTTCCACAGAGGTTGGACCATGTTTCAACTGAATTGAGTATTGGGAACCCGTCATCTTTTGAAACCGCATCACCACCAAGTGAAAATACCGTGTTGTTTCCATCTCCTACTTCCTCTTTTCAGTTGTTTGGAACAATTATTGAGATGGAACGACCTGTGATTCATGATGCTAAACTCGATGATGCTGAAAAAGGAGCGGTGACTGATCCTCATGGTGCTTGCCTTTCATGTCAACATCTCCAACATCATGAGGTTAAATGTCATGGAACATGTGCTTTCAAAGCTTGGTCTAGTTAACCCCAACATTGTTGTAGTGCACAGAAGGTAAATCTTGCGAGGTGGTAATGAAGTTTAACCATTTCTTTTTCCAAGATAGTTTTTATGAATATCCTATATGTATATAATGTGTATCTGAAATAATGGATCTAATTAGCATCGGAATATGCATATCTTTACTGAATTTTTGACCTGCTCGAGTAGCCCATTCTGGTAAACAGCATGATATACTGCTGCGGACATCCTATACCAGCTATCTTGACCTGATTTTGCAGAAATTAGAGAGTTATCATGCACCTTAAATATAATTCAAGAGCTCCACCTCTATGTACATATTTTTTATAATGTCAGTTTTTGTCTGTAATGTGGATCCAATAATGTGGATCCAGTCAATTATTTTTATACAACCCGTTTATATTCCAAAAAAGGTGCATTTGTCATTGGATTGGTGTTAGGCACCAGTTCAGGTAATGGATGTGAAGGGAATGCCTTCAAATCCCATTCTTGGCATCTACTAGGCGTCATGATTTTAAAAAAAAACCGGCTGGCCTTGGTTTGAGCACATCCAGAGCCAATATCGGGCAAAATTATGATAATTTTCTGCCAGATGCCAGAAATTTTTCTACCCTGATAATTTTTCATGTTCTCTTTTTTGATAATGGCTTTGACGCTATGTAGTTTATTCATCGTGGCAGTCATGCTTTAAATAGCGGTAGCTGATATCTTGCCTCTAACTGTCCTTTCTTTCATTTTTGCAGGTACCGTGAGGATGACTGGTAGGGTAGCTTAGCTCTCGGTTCCAGGCTTGTCGAAGCATCTACTTTAGCATAACGTGATGTTGACGACAGTTTAGCATGTAGTCCTGACTTATTCGAGCACTAGTCTTTAGCTTAATGCTGTTGTTAGGCCTTTGCAGACCTCTGAAGACTTTGATCCTGCCTTCTCTATTTCTTTGCTTGCATGCGATGTGGTAGCCAATGGCCGATCACGAGTGCTCGGCCATTGACATTGCGCCGTTGTTGCTCCAGGGAACTTCCTTTTATTGTAATCTGCTTTTATTCGGATCTCCTACGGATCAGTTGTTTGGTTATCCAATTGTTGACCTACTCTTAGTTGTTCTCTGTTATTTCTGACTTGCGGTTTCAGCTTGAATTCGATAATCTTGTCAGAATGATTTATCCTCACAGTATCAGTTATCGTCGAATCTTGGTGTTGAAGAGATCGTTTACTGCAGGCTCTTGCAGGTCGGCTAATCTCAGACCGGGACGGTTTTTGAATGCTGGTTTGTATGATGTTCATTCATGTTTGCTAGAAATACCTGTTACCGTTATTTATCTTTAATTGCCCACATCTGGGTTGGATTTGTGATGGGTGAAACAGATGTGTCGCCATCAGATCCAAGACCTGGATAATTGCTTGGATGTGAGTATGGATTGATGTCTTTTTAAAGCAGCAACCTCGTGATTTTCAGAGTACTCGGCTAGAATGATTTGTACGTATGTTTCGGCCATTTTTGTCATGCTATATTTTGAGTAAATTATTTGCTGAAACTGCCAAGGACCCATCATTCCCTGAGAGAATTTGAGTAACAACTGCCCGTTTATATTTGTACAAACCATTGATACACCCATCTACAAAGCTCACACCTCCATGGCCAGCATGGTGGGGTTCACAGTGCTCTCACTACGGTTGTATGGTGTATCTGGAAGGAGCGTAGATAATGAGGGTAATTTTGCGCTATCCCTTATCCCACTTTTTTATATATAAAAAAAGGTAAATTATATATTGGGTTCTAATCTATGGATCCAATTCCAACATAGGTCCTGATCTTTGAAACGTGACAAAATAGGTCCTAACTCTGTTTGCTAAGCCGGAGAAAATGCTACCTTCAGAAATAAAAGATGGATGGACTAAAGTACCCCCATTCGTCTTTGTTAACCCCAAACACTCTTGCCCTCTGTCCTCGTTCGTCCTCCAGCAACTCCCCCCCCCCCCCCTATCCCATGTTGACGCCCTAACCCCCTTCTCTTTCATCACCAACGTCACAGCCTCCACCCTCGTTTACATCCCCTATCGGCACGGACAACCCGACCCTCCTCCTACAGCAGTGACCCAACCCCCATACCTCACCTTCTCCTACGGCATCGACATACCTCTCCTCCCACATCTGATTCTCCTCCGGTGGTGGCGGAGCCCTTTCCGATGACAGAAACCAGGGACATGTGCACAAATTGAGACCTGCTATGAGCAGCAGCCTGCAAAACATGTCTCTAAAGAGAGGACGATCCAGGGGAAGGTAGTAGCAAGGGATGCCGTCTACAGCCATGAGAGGAAGCTAAGGAAGGAGGAGCTTCGCCATTTACGAGCTAAAAAAGTGTGTTGTTTTCTCATATGTTCTTATTGTCTTTGTATGAAGATTTGTGAAAAATTGACAGCTAAATTTTAGCAACGTATGAGGGAGGTCAAGACAAAGAGATGATGCCAGTCAAGCAGAGTCGTATTAGGACATCAACTCTATAATGCTTTCTAATTCTCTCTTCTCTGCTCTTTGTATTAACAAGGTGGGGACGTAGGATTGCATGTGTATTTTTCTATTGTTAATGGATAATCTTTCTTATTGTATGAATTGAGGCTATTCTTAGCCTAGGATTATTTGAACGGTGAAAGTTGTTAGAGTTGCATGGTTTTGATTACTTCTGTCTAGTTTGGGATAAAGACACGAATTTGGATACAACATCGGAAGTCTAATGCCACACGGGAAGTGCACCGCTACCACGAGGGTCGAGAAGTGCTCCACCACCATGAGCGGACAACCAGATGGGGGAGGAGACGTACGTTGCTACCGTAGGAGAAGATGAGGTAAGGGGTTGGGTTGTAGCTGAAGGAGAACTCCCGGGTTGTCCGTGCCGATAGGGGATGGGAACAAGGATGGCGATTGTGATGTCAGCGATGACGGAGAAGGCGGCTGAGGTGTCGACGGGGAGGGTTGTGTGTGTGTGTGTCGCTGGAGGAGAAATACAGGCGGAGGGATCGAGAGTATTGGGGTACATAGACGGGATGGGAGTACTTTAGTCCATCCATCTTTTATTTCTAACGGTAGCATTTTCTCCGGCTTAGTAAGCGGAGTTAAGACCTATTTTGTTAAGTTTCAAAGATCGGGACCTATGTTGGGATTGGGTCCATAGATTAGGACGCAATATGTAATTTAGCCTAAAAAAAATATAATGCAGTACAAGAATCATGCCAAAACGGGTAATGTTGCACTTTTTCCAATTCTATCCCAACAAAAATACCCAGACCTGACGTCGATCCCGATTCGAACTCGCAAAACGAGGTCAGGCTCACCTTTTTTGTAACGACTGTCGTCTTCTTCCTCACGCGACCCCCCCTTTTCCGTTAGGTTTGCCCCCCCTCTGCCTCTTGTCGCTCGTCCTTTTCCTCTCGTTGCCACACTGTCGCTCAAGTTCTCTGTTTTATTTTACCGCACTTCTGGGCTTCGGAATCGTCCGGACGCTCTGATCTCGATTGAAGCACTCCGGTGGCGTTTTGCAGGTGCTCGTGCCTTTTGACCTTGTCGACTATTGCCTGTTAATTACGCAAACGGTTCTGATGTTGATCCTTTGGCTCTATCTGATCGGCGTAGAGAAAGAAATTCGAGTCTGGGAAGTGGAGATGTGCTCACCATGTGGGTTCACTGCAGGGTTTTCGGAGGAATTCTCTTTGTTTCTCAAAGTATGGGTTTGGGGATTTCTATCGTCGATCCAACTTTTTTCGATTCACTTAAGTATTTGGATTTGTCAGATCCGCTCGTTTAAGGACATCCATTTGTATGGGATTTATACAAACTAAGGTTAGAGCTTTGTATCTCATTTTTTGTACCACTATTTTACCATTATAATCCCTTACTAAAGCAATTTGAATCATGCATCTTGTATAGACTAGATCTCGCCCTATTCCACACAAATAGCATTCAACGTGGTTTTTCATTCACAAATAGATGGTCAATTCGATTGTAACATTCAAACATTAAAGGACATGCTACATGCGCGTGTATTGAGTTTCAAGGATAGTTTGGATGAACATCTATCAGATATAGAATTCACATATAATAACGGATATCAAGCTAGTACTAGAATGGCTTCACATGAAGCATTGTATAGTCGAGCATGCAGAATTTCTGTTTGCTGGAATGAAGTAGGAGAAGGAAAACTGATCACCCCAGAATTGATACAAAGTTCAATTGAAAAAGTAGAAGAAATAAGGAGGCATTTGAAGACTGGCCAAGACAGACAGAAAAATTATGCATATAAGAGAAGTAGAGATCTGAAGTTTCAAGTTGGGGATCTTGTATTTTTGAGATATCTTCTTGGAAGGTTTTGATTAGATTTCATAAACGTGGAAAAGTTGGTCCAAGGTACATTGATCCATATGAGATTATGGTGAAAATAGGCGGTGTAGCATATCTTCTTATGTTACAACCATAATTGTCTAAAATACATAATGTTTGTCATGTTTCTACTCTTCAAAAGTATATCCCAGATCCATCTCATGTTACCAAAACAAAAGAAATGCAATTGAAGGATGATCTTTCATATGAAGAAGTTCCCGTACAAATTTTAGATACTAAGGTACAAGAACTATGGACAAAGAAGATATCTTTAGTAAAAGTGCTATGGAAAAGCCATGTTATATAAGAAGCCTCTTTGGAAAGATGATATGAAATACAATCTCAATACCCACAACTATTCCTAAACTGAATGAGGTACGTAAATTTTGAGAGTGAAATTTATTTTAAGTAAGGGAATATTGTGAGTTACTAAATTTAGGAATTTTTTATTACAAATAAAAAAAATACTTTTATTTTCTTTGAATTTATGATCCTAAACCTCATTACGTTGTTATATCTATATAAGTAATAGACATTGAAGTTCTCTAAATTTCAACTTAGATTTATTATAATATTCGTCTTTACGAGCAGATTCCAAAGGATCTTGATTCATATCAATTGGATGTTGTAATGAATTTCTATGAATTTTTGCATTGAGAATAGTTGGCACTTGTTAAGATCAAAATCAGTCCTTAGCTACTGTCATTAGAAAGAGTTAATCATGATCAAAGAACTTTTGATTAAGAACTCAACTATGGATTAATGTAGGCTAAATACAATTAAGGATTATTAATCTTAATTAGTACCAACTAATCGTAATTAGTCATAATTAATTATCATAAGAAAAACCATGGTTTATATGGTTTATATGAACCAAAACCATGGGAAAACTGTGGTCGTGGAAACCATGGTAATAGAGAAAACCATAGTACTGAAAAAAACCAGTGGTAGAAACCATAGGTCCTAAACCATGGATTTCACCTCTTAGAGGCCTATGAATGCTCCATACCCTCTCATTCTCCACACATCCATTCCATAGCCAAAATCCTCTAAACCAGAGGTGGAGTGGTTAGGAGAAGGCGAGTGGTCAGAAGCACATGGCGAAGTGTTACCTGAAAGTAGAGGTAGGATCACAATGCAAGTAGAGCGTGGCAAATTACAGGAGAAAGGTTAGTAGATCTAAGCAACATCTTCACATTTTTTAGCATATAAGGGAAAATTATGCTAAAACTTTCTTAAGAAATTTTTGGACTACCAAGGTCTTGGTAATCCATTAATGCAATAAAAGTTATTATTTTATCATGTTCATATGAATTGAATGATTGTGAATGCACTTAATATTAAGATCATTTTGTACAATAGGGTTATGTACCGTGACCATATTGAATACCATGGAGTTGGGAGGACACAACTGATGTTAACATGTTCTTTCAATAAAGATCTCTAGATTGAGAAAGAGACGTCAATCTTTCTCTAAAGACGGATTTCTTATCGACTGACTTCTTGATGCATGTCCTCTGCATCGTAATATAGATTCGAAAGTGTTGAAATAATCAAGTCAAAGAGTTGACTTAATAAGGACAAGATAAACTAATACGTGAATCTTAATTATCATGGTCATACATACATCCTTTGACTAGAGATAGAGATGCATCTATATGTCTGAGTGTACACATTTGACATACCAATAGGTTGGTGACCTAACCAAGGTCCATATACCAGTGAGTTAGTGTTCATATGAAGACATATGAGAAGTATAATCTCTCAAAGAAATCATATAAGTTCATAGTTGATGAATCAGGAAACGGAGCTCACTCATGAGATAATTTGGGGTCATAATGAATTCCATGCATTGCCGTCTTATTTATGATATAAGATACGAATTCGAGATATTAGTATGTGTTTTTTGAAAGTATGTGATTAATATTATCGTCCAATTATCAAATGAGAAATCTATTGGTTTATTCTGAAGAAGACTGTCAAACTAGGATTTGAACTTCAGATATATCAAAGTTTTCTAGTATAAAGGATGAATGAGTATTGGGAATACTCAGGGTTAAATCTATCATAATAGATCATCTATCGTGACACTTCCATTCCAAGGGAATGATGAAACATGATGGATTTTAGCGGTTCCATTTTTTAACTTGATGTTTTGAGAGTTAATTGGATTAAATCTCATCTCATTTGAATCCAATGTCCAATTCTAATTTCAATATCCAAATGCTGAAAAGTGAAATGATGATAGAAATGGAAATAAACACATCCTTTGAGCTCATTTTTGAACTTCAAATAGTTTGGACTTTGATTAGAAATGGTCAAGAAAGCTAAATTTAGATCATTGATACTTTCTTCAGCTCACAGAGAGCGTGATGTGGTTTGTTGAGCTCACTTAGAGTGTGAATCATTATAGCTTGAACTCAACGTTCGTAAGTGTTGCTTTTTTGATAAAAATGATATAAGCCATAAAATTGGGTAGGTATTCAATCAAGTCACTATATGTGGATAGTGTGATCTCCTCGACATTATCTCCAAGTATTTAATATTTCTGCTCATGAGTCCGAATTGGATTAGGACTCATACTTAATGATATCAATAATATGATAATAATTATAATTATCATGGATATGTGTATATCCAAGATTTTGTGGATATGATTTGCATCATATATATGTATTCAATTAATATGAATATTGATAATATATATTAATATAAATGAGTATGATTCATTTAAAATTATTTCAAGGCACATTGTAAATATGATTCACATTGATTTTTACATGTAAATTGTATTTACATTTTTATTTGAATTTATAGATATAATTTATAAGATATGAGGGATTTTCTCATAAAATTGCTAATTATGATAATTGGATTATCATGATTATTAAGCAACAAATTTAATCCTATTTTGGCAACAAAAAGAGGGCATGTGTTTGTGACATGGCGCCACCATTAAGAGTCCTACTCTCAATTGGTTGATTGATTTGTTGATGTATTTATTGATAATTAAGCAACAACCTCCATCCATATATGGAAAGAGAGGATGACATCTGCTGTGACACATGGCATCACATTAAAGAGTCCATGAATTGGATTGTAAATTGACTTTGTTGCCTAATTTATTAATTAATTTAATTGGTGATTAAAAGGATATAATTCTAGTCCTATTTCTTGGTGAACAAAAACAAAATCATAGCTCTTGATTTCTCATTCAAAGGTCATCATCACAAATGCACCCCATAAGAGTAAGACTCTAAGGGGAGTCTACAATGAGTATATAAGATAGGGCATGCCTATCTCTTTTTGACAACATTTGATATAAATGAATGAATTTGCATTTTAAGATCTGAAGTTGTCATGATCTTTGAGAGTAAATTATTGAGAATTTGAGACTCTCAAATGCACATCCAAGGCGCTCTCTCTACAGCCCTACGCGTCCACTGTTAAACTTGCATTTTCTCTTTATAGGTGTGACCCTATGAGAGAGACGATTTTCTTCTTTGTTGTGCTTTGTGTACATGCAATAAGACTCGATTTCGTGAGATGAAATTAGAAGCTTGAGATCTTCATGATCTCATCACTGGGTGGGAAACTTTAAGAAGAAGTAGATATCAAATTTCATGGGAAGTAATGTAAATCATCATTGCATCTGCGAGAGGAGAGTCCTCGGATCGAACGTCATTTGGGAGGTCTCTTGTTTTAGAGACTCGTGCTTTAAGAGGTAACCATGTTCTCTTCATAATGTTCGTTAGAATATTTGAAACCATGTTTGAAAACTATTTCCTTGAGTTTATGATTTCTATTTGCATAAAATTTCTTTTATGTTAAAATTAGCATTTATGTGATGAACAATTTGTATATGGAAATTATTTGTTATCTTTTCCACATTTCCTTGATGCAAAGTTCATAAAATATTTATTTACTTCCTTCAGAAATATCATCTTTTAGGGGAAACCATGCTAATATTTTCCTAAGAAATATCACCTTTTAAGGGGAAACTCTGTCAGAATTTTCTTAAGAAATATCACTTTAATAAGAGAGCAACTCTGCCAAATATCTATTAGAAATATCACTTGATATACTATGAAACTCTATCAAGAGAGATCATATATTTATTTTCGATAAGTAAAGACATGCATCTACAATATATCTTTATTTTGGATAAGTTAACACATGCATGTACACATATGGGTTAGTAGATTCCATATATTAGTTTTTCTTTCTACTACTAGGAGTCAAATTTGTTTGGTTGGTAAATAGAGATATTCTCGTTATGAGGTATAAACATCAAATTGAAGGTAAGTGGTCTCTCAAGCACTATTTTCAATATTCATCTATATTTTGACCACCAAATTTATTGTTATAGTTTTAGCTATTACACAGTTCTACATGTTTCAACTAGTTTGTAAATCAAATAATTTTATCTATGATACATGAAGCTTAGTATTCAGATCTTGTATCAAAGTAATACGACACTTCGATTTTATGTATGATAGAAAAATCTCAGTTTTCATATTTATATATAGTGAATGTTATGACACAACTTGAAGATTTGTGGTATTTAGTTGCTTTTGTAAGAGTTTAATGGAAGTTTCATATGCATGCAGTATAGCTTTTATGCAGTGATATGTTGCAGATATCATACACTTTTCAACTTATAGACTTGATTTTATGAATCAGAATAAAGAATACTTGAATGTTGAACACTACAAATGGTCCCATACAAGTCATAAACTAGCCATTAGATATGGCTATATCATTAGACATGACCCTATAACACACCATTAGATGTGACGAAGCCATTAGAATGGATACTATTAAATATGGATAAGAGGACTTTGGGTTCACAGTCTGTATATATAAAGGCTTTGGAATGTATGCAAGGTTTTCTTGGCCTTTGGGATTGTCTACAAGCATGACTCAGTTTGCTTCAGTGTTCATAGAGTTAGTATGGTTAGACACAACGGTGTTGCGAAAGAGCTACCATTAGAAATATTAGATTTGCAATACTTTTAAAAGTTATCTTTATATTATTATATTAGAAATATTAGATTCGCAATACTAGCTGGAGGGTACAAGGGATCCGTAAAGTCTGGATAAATGCTCCAGTTGGCCATCTCCGAAACAAAAGGAAATGGTCGGGAGAATACGATGGCCAACAAGAGATGTGAGAAAAAGGCACAAATGTGCGGTAGAGATCGAGTATGCATATAAACAATCACAAAAAAATATACACAAATCAAACCCCTAAATTCACCTACTCACACAATAAGGACCGTGAAAGTTTGATCTTTTTTTATCTTCTCGATTTTAGAGTTAGGTGAGAAGTACAAAGTTGTACAAACACTTAGGTTGACCTAGGATTTGAGCACTACTCCTTAGTGTACTTGTTGGCATATTAAATGTGAAGACAATGAGGTGGTTACTCTCCCCAAGATAAAGATTTTTCTTTTTGATTTATTTTAGGGTCAAGTAAGCTTAGTAGTCCTAATTTTATTAATTATCATTTTTTTTGGATTTTTAGTAAGAATGCACAAACATAACGAGGTATTAGTTCCTTTAGGTCCTAGGTGATCAAAAACAGAGGGAGAGAGTCGAAAAGGCAATGCGAGGTGAAATCAATGATGCATGCTAAATAGAAATGCTCACCTTGCCTCCAGCTCTCTTCATGCAAGGATGCTAAGCAGAATTGAAACCTATACTATGTGCAAATGCAATCCGATGAAATCATCCTAAATACAGAAATTGTTATTAGTGTGAAGCACATAATGTTAAACACCTGGAAAGGAACCAAAGGGTCCGATCTTGGAGCCTCATCGGTGCCTACCACAGTTGGTCCCGCAAATAGTGTATGGAGGGCTCTCACGACACGCGGTTTCGAGACTAAGTGAAGAGAAATTAAATTTTGACTAGATCCAAAAGAGAACTATAGGTACATGCAATTATATTAGGGCTTTGGACCTTAATATATTATCAAGCAATCCTAAAGGTACAGCTCAATCACACAAAACAAATAAAAATAAAAGCGAAAAATAAATAAAAATAAAGCGATCAAAACATGACAAAAACAACGGGGTCCCCAACGGAATAATCCCTCAGGTAATGGACCTCATGAAGTGTGAAAGTGTCCTAGGAGTCCTGAATTATTATAATAAATGTATCTCTCACTTGAATTACAAAAGTAAGTAAATAAATAAATATGCAAATTGGTATTATCTTCAAAAATCCTTCAAGTCTCCTTTGGTTCTCTCTCCTGGCAGCTAGTTCAGAAAGGGCACCGCCTCACATGGGCGCAGGCGCTCCTAGAAGAGCCTCCCTCGATCCACGGTCCCTCGCAACAAAGTCAACAAAGAAGAGTTGATTGGACAATATAATCTCAAATAGAAATGAAATTAAATAAATGTAAATAAAGACAAGCAAGAAGACATGGGTAAAATCCAATCTACACGACATTGCTCTCTGGCAACGACTCCATTTGAAATACAAGATTTTGAGGAGGTCTTGTCAATCCACGAGGCGTATCAACAGTAGTCAACGTAATCTCACACAAAACCCTGATTCAATCAACAATTAATCCACAATTGAGAATCAAGCAATGAAAGTAAAAGCGTGGAGTTAAAATTTATTATAACTCTACAAAAGATGTGTATACGTGAAAATATGTATCGAGTGTTGATCATTGTGAGCAAATGGGAGATCGAGCAACTAAATGCAAAATTGTGTGTTTCTTGTTATCTATTTAGTGTTTTGTGGGTGTTTTATTTTGTATTTTTATGGGATTTCAATTTTTATATTTTTATATTTTTTTAGTTTTATATATTTTTTATTTATATTTATATTTCCTGATTTTATTGTTTTTTTCTTTTTATAAAAGATATAAATAAAATATTATTAATATATATGGCTATATATACAATATAGGGTAATATATATAAATACTAACAAAAATAAACTAAACATAGAAAATAAAGTATTTTGGGGTTTTGAATATTTTTTCTTTTTTGTGATTTTTAAGTATTTTTTTCTAATTTTTATGAATTTTTAAAGTAAAAAAGTCCCAAATTAGGGATTTAATAAATAGGTTGAATTAAACTGAAGATTAAAAATAATAAATAGTATCCAAAGTTCTTAAAATCAATTTTAATATATAAATAATAACACAAAAAAATATAAAATGGAAATGATTAGTTTTAAAATTTTTGGGAAATTTTTAGATTTCTATTAAGTATTTTGAAGCTTTTTGATTTCTAGGAGTTTTCTTTTTATATTTTTAGTGTTTTTAGTCTGAAGTCTAAAAATACATAAATCAACAAAATATATTTTGGGGGAATTTCTAAAAAAGTTTTTATATTTTTATGGGTTTTTAAATTCAAAAAAGGTAATAACATGCCTTTTTATTTTTAATAAGTAATATAGTACCTAAAATTAAAAACAAAAAATGTGGCATGAAACTACAAGCAACCAGGCACCTTGTCCTATTTTTTGAGATTTTTTTGGAGCACGGATGATATATTCAATAAATAGAAAACAACCACAAAATTTAATGACCTGGAACGGAATTTATGTAATTATAATAAAGAGCAAGATTGTTTATGTAATTTTCCCAAAAATTTACAATTAGAAATAAAAATTCTTAGACCAAAAAAAATAAAATTACATGTAGGGGTTACCAGTAAAATTGCCACCTCAGTGGGACTGCATGTGAGGTGACGTGGACTGGACTAGGTAGCAAATAAAATAAAAGCAGGGGATTTTATGCAAATATTACAAAAACATAATAATGAAAAATGAAAGTTTGAGTACTGAATATTAAAATACAAAACTTTATTGGGTTTAGTGTGCAAAATACCCAACATAGGTGATGGTGGACGATGGCGATCTAGCCACTTATCCATGTGGTGTGCATCCAGCGATCGATGATGGTTTGGCATGGGCAGTGGAGATTAGATCTCTCCAAAGAGAGTGCGGGTGGAGATGTGGCAAGATCCAACGGTGCATGTGCGAACTGGGAGGTGCTCCTGATCTAACGGTGCTCGACGTAGGTGGAAGAACTGGGAAAGAACTCACGTGGGGGCGAGTTTTGATCTGGTGTCATGGGCTCCTCCGACCTCCCCCGCGTGCTCCTGCGAGCCTCCAGCATCAGTCGAGCTCCACAAAATGGCCAACCCCTGCCGGAGATGCTCCAGCGAAGCTCGACACATGAAGCTGGTTTCTAAATCTCGAAGAGCCCTGCAAAGGGGTATTCTCTTGATGTGTCCTGCAAGGAAACGTTATGGACGAAAATGTGATGCTCTAGAGAGCATCAGAAGGGGGAATGGGCGAAGATGAGTCGGGCGGAGCCCTCTGGCGAATGGCTAAGAAGTGAGGACCAGTACCTCGTTCTGTGCAAGAACAAGAGGAATGGAGGTGGGAGAATGATCAGAGGACGGAAGGAAATGAGAGTGATGTGTTTGGCGGGTCGGGGCACAAGCGAAGGACAATGGAACGGTTCACTGGAGCAAAGCTCCAGTGAACTACGAAGTTGGTATTTTAGGCTACAGTGACAAGCGAATGATTAATCTAAGAACAATAATAAAATGTGGGAATAAAACTGAAACTAAAACACGAGATAAAATACCTCAAATCGGTTGGAGCCAACGAGATGACCTTAAGGCGCTGGTGCTCCATCGGAGATGGTTGGAATCAATCGCTAATGCGCTCCTTCGATCAACCTAAGTGCTCGGCAAGGATGCTATCACCATCCTAGAGACATGGGGCGCAAAAAGTAAGGGAGAGAATGGACCAAGGGGATTTAAAAAGCGAAGGGAGCTCAGGTGGCGGGCGTGTAAGTGGGTGGATCGAGGATGAAAAGTGGAAGAGTAATCTTCCCAAAAAATCGTAAGATACGAGCCACAAAAATCGAAGAAGAGTGGGTCAAAGCTAGGTGATGAATCTCCCTTTCATCACCTTTATTCTATCATTTTGGCATTAAAAACCATAGTAAATGCATGTAAATACATTTAATTTACATAAATTAACATTCAGGCATTATTGTATAAATATTGTATAAAATATTATTTTTAATGCTAATATTATAGAATAAATAAAGGAAAAGAAAATAATAAAATATCAAAGATATTTTATGACCCTAAACCCTAAGACCTAGACATCTTAGTGACTAGGTCAACAAGGAATTAAGTAGGGGGAGATAAGGGCCATTAATTCAATAAAAATCCCTTTTATTAATTCATTATTTATTCACTTTTGGGACCTATATAATTTTCCTATTTTTATACCTCAAATAAAGAAACTTTGAACATAAAAATTGTATATAATAAAATATAGAAAATACAAAGTTGATTTCACACAAAAATAATCTACAGAATAAAAGTTATACTCTGAATAATATTACAAATTCCCAACTTCCCAGACCCATATCTCTCAAATAAAAATTAAAATATATAAAAATCCTCTTTAATTTTATATAAATTTTAATAAGCTATTTAATGAATGTGGTTTCATATTTTTTGGAGTTAAGGTGTGAAATTTAGGTTTTGGAGCCCTTTTATATAATGGACCTGATTAAAATAATCATTTTATTTATTCTTTATAATTTTACAATTCTATATTTTTATAATTTTGAAAATATTATTTATAATATATGTAAATATTAAAACTAAAATAAAATAATAAATAAAACATGAAAATAAAATAAAATATAAAAATAGATAAATGAATATACAATAACTGTACAAATGCAATTAATACGCCTATTTATTTAAGTATATGTATTATATCAAAAAATGTAATAAAATATATCTATGTATATAAAAATGATATATAATTATATAAAATAATGAAAGAAAATAATAAAATAAAAATACAAAAATAAAAATAAAATGCTCCAAAACGTAGATAAATATACATATATAATAGGCCCCTAAAAATTAGCTTGTAATTAAATACCTCTAAAAATAAATGAAAATTAATAAAATACTTTTATAAAATAATAAACATTTTTTTGTTTTATAATATAGAAATAATTAAATCATTTATTATTTTCTATTGAACTTCTAATTCTTTTCAGGCTGCCTTTTTCCTGTTCCGTCTACGTAGACAAACCAGGTGGTGGGGAGGGTTGACTCCGATCAACTCCTCTGATTCCCTGTAACCTGCGTCAGAACATTGTTTGACCTCTATTTCTCGATTTTCTACACTTTGATCCTTTCACCAACAAGCTTTGATTCCTGCTGAGCATTTTGGCCTCGATCATGGACCATTCACACTGGTGTGATTTTTGTAACGAGGACCACTACAGCGCCCGTCGTCCCTCGTTCTTCCCATCCACTCGACCATGTTGTACAAAATCCACATCCATATTCCATTCGAATTTTGAAACTCCTTTGGATGGAGCTTTGTCCTCTTTCGTTGTACTCCGGACCGGAGAGGTGACAATTCTCCTCCAGCCAGTCGTAGCGAGGTCGGGCGAAGGCCAAGGTGGTGTTCCACCTTCATCTCCGACCACTGACCATCAAGGTCTTTTCTTCCCGATCCAGGCCGGTGAGGTACATCTTTTCCTTACTTTCTTAGCTTAGCCTAATTCCTCAGATCATTTTCTGTTTTTGTTTCACTCTTTAATTGTGTGTTTTAGCTAAGAAAACCCCAAAACATAGTTCGCCGGAGCTTCGCTCTGACAAACCACACCAGCGTGCTCCCTCTTTGTTTCCTACATGACCTTCCACCCGCACTTCTCCCTACGCTTCTTCACACCAATAGCACTTTCGCACACCTAGATCCCTCTCAGATCTTGTCAACTGCTTTTCCCCATCGCCCTTTGCCGGAAAGCACCACCAGCGCCCCATTGCCCTTCTAATAGGGTCGAGGAATTTCGCCCTCGACCCTCTTTGCTTCTTGTGCAGGTTTGGACCTCAAACGCTAGCTAGAGGAGATTTTGGATTATCGTTGGAGGTACCTAGAGCCTCTAGGCTTCCTCGACCTCGTGGTTGTGCTTTGGTGTTCCTCCACCATTTTAGACATCCCCAGCTGATAGATGTGGCCACCAAGAACCTTTGAGACTCTTCGTGATGCCAACCATTGTTGGAGATGTGAGGGGGAGGAGATCGACGCTCGCCAGCCCTGGCATTCTTCCATGTTCTTCCTTCCTCGCTCCCCTCTGTCCGATCGACGAGGAGCCCCAGTCGCTATAGCGACCGTTGATGAACCATCGCCTCCACCATTGATCTCCTTTGTGCGATCTAATCTAAAGCGTTCATCAATTCACCGTCATCGAACTACGTGGGAGCGACACTTGTATTAGTGGATAGATTGCAACCATCACCACCCGCATAGTTGCTGGTATTTTGCACCTTTAGCCCAACCATTTTTTATTTAAATATTAGAATTTAAAGTTTCATTTGTCGTTTATTTATTTTTGTAATTTTTACAAGTAGGCCCCTGAGCTTCTCATGTTTACATCTAGGTCCTCCGCCACGTCACCTTGCGTGCCTGTGTTCGGGAGGTGCAGACATTTTGCTGAGGGCCCTTTGCGATCTTGGATATTTATATTAGATATGTTCAATATTTTTAGAGAAATTGTAGTGTGGCCCTTGAGCTTTATTTTATTTACAAAATACCCCTACTAGTATTGTAGTTTCTCTTTATTCATCTATTTATTTTAATTAGCATTCGTGCTTAAAAAATCTCAAAAAAATAAGATTAAGTGCCTGGCATGTTAGTTTCACGGTATATTTTTGGATTCCAATTTTAGGCATTTAATTATTTGATAAAAAAACATTTAGAGCATATTTTGGCCCTAACTGCAGTAGAAACCCCATAAAAATATAAAAATATTTTAAAAATTACAAAAATAATAGATTTTATATTTATTTAGTTATTTGACATCTTTAGACCAAAATCCATAAAAATTACAAAAGAAAACTCTAAAAAATATTTAAAATTCTTAAAAACCTTTATAAAAATTTAAAAAATCTTTCAAAACTCCAAAAATTATATTTTTTATCTCTGAATTTTCTATCTATTATTATTATATTAAAATTAATTTGGGAAATTTTGGACTTAATTTTATGTTTTCAATTTCTATTTCAATTTCGCCTATTATTAAATCCCTGATTTAAGGTATTTTTGACTTTAAAAATCTGTAAAAATTATAAAAATTTTATGAAAAATAAAAAAAGTAAAAAAATAAATTAAAACCCAAAAATATTTTATCTCTTTGATTTTGAATATTTTTATTAGAATTTATATCCATATTAGCTCATTTGTATATCTACTCTATATATAAGAGCTATAATGTATATTAAAAGGAAAAAAATACAAAAATATAAATATGTAAAAAGAAAATAAAAAAAGAAGAATAAAAACCTAATACAAAATTAAAAATCAAAAATAAAATATAAAAATAAAAACCCACAAAAATAAATATAGACAAAGAGTTCACAATCATCTTTTGTACTTCATAGCCCGATCTATCCTTTTCAGCTCCATGTATTTGACACTTGACATACTTGCACTATACACACATTTTGTATAATTGTAATAAATTTTAACTCCATATTTGTTTTTCATTGTTTGATCATTGATTGTGGGTTCATTGTTGTTTGAATTGGGTTTCTTGCGGGTGGTCACAGTGACTGTGCCTCTACCTTGGGTGAGACATATTTTAAACCCGCAAAAAATCCTCGTCAACACTAGGACTGACAAGGTTGCAGGGCGATGCCAGTCAATTGACTGAGGTCAGCTAACGGAGCAACCTGGTTGGTCCACATGCACCAACCCTAAAATTATTTGTAAATTGAATAATAACTAATAAATTATTTTATTAATTTAAGTTATAAAATAAAAATGTTTTTATTTTCTATCATATTTTAATATGATTTTCATTTATTTTATGAAGTTATTTATTACAAGTTACTATTTAGGGTTTCATTTATAGGTATATTTTTTGGTATTTTATTTTTATTTTATATTTTTGATTTTATTATTTTATTTTATTATTATATATATTTATAACTTATTTTTATACAATAATATTTTTATGATATAATATTTACATAAATAAATATAGGTGTATAGTTTATAGGTATAAGTATAGGTATTTCATCTATGTATTTTGTAAACATATGTTACATTAGTATTTTCTTTAGGGTTTTATTGTATTTTAAATATTTACATATATTATAAATAATGTATAAATATAAAATTATAAAAATAATAAAGAATAATTAAAATTAATATTGTATATATGTAAACAATACAATAGAGGTCCAAAACCTAACTTTCACACCTTAACTCCAAAAAATATGAAACTACCTTCATTAACTAGCTTATTAAAAGTTATATGCAAATAAAGGTGATTTTGATACATGTTGAGCTTTTGTAGGAGATATGGGTCTGGGAAGTTGGGATGTTAGCTTTTTATTTAGAGTATAACTTATACCTTATATATTATTTTTGTATGAAATCAATTTTGTATTTTTATTTGTATTTTTATCTACAACGTTCATGTACAAAATTTCTTTATTTGAGGCATAAATAATGAAAGGTAAAATAGGTCCCAAAAGTAACTATTGATAAATTAGAGAACGACAATTATTGGGGATTTTTGGCCCTTATCTCCCCCTACTTTATTCCTTGTCTACCAAATCAATTCGTGACTTGGACTCGAGGTTTAGGCTCATAAAATACCTTTGGCACTTTATTCTTTTTCTTTTCTTTATTATATAATTTTGACATTAAAAATAGCATTTTGTACACAATAAATGAATAATGAATGTTACTTTGTATAAAATAATGTTATTTACATGCATTAACCAGGGTTTTTAAGGCCAAAATGATATAATAAAGGTGATGAAATGGAAATTCATCATCTCCCTATACTTGTCTTTGCTAATCCCTAGAAAACACTTATGCAATAGGTGCAGAAAAATAAAAACAAAGAAAAGAAAAAGAAAGAAAGTATTGATTTTAATTCTCAAACTTGTCTTCACAAAATCAAAGTTTGGAGCTTAAGTCGGACCTTTGGAATTTACTGCGGTCGGAACCTTGTTGGGAATGGGATTTGAAACACAACAGCATTTGAGAGTCCCAAAACTCTTCTTAAATCTTCTCAATAGCCATATCAGAATACTTCAACTCATACGCAAACCCTTATGACTATGAATCTATCTTGGACAGTATGTGAGATATGTAGCTCTCCTCGACTGAAGCTGTAAAAGTTAGTCTTCTCCAACATAATGACCCTAATTCCTCAATCCAACAACTCTTTCCTCGAGAAGTAGGGTATTACCTTCCAAGTTTGAGTGACAACCATCTCAAGAAGAGGAGGTGCAGAGAACAATGGACGATAGCCAGTGTAGCTACCTATCCTAGGATGCTTGATCAGTGTAGCCAAGTCATCATGTTATAGGCTCACATACTATGACTTTGAAGGTCAAGTTTGCTTATTGACTATATAAATATGTACATGCTGCCAAGTTTTTTTATTTTCAATCACGCGTGTCCACTTTTTTGGAGTTTTTGGTTTTTTTGAAATACTATATACATCGGCATTTACATAAGGACTTTTTATTCTTGAGCCAGTAGACTATCCCTCTTTTGAAGCTTTATAGAAACCCACAACTTCTGTCTTTAGACCGTGTTACCATTGGATCGGGTTGGGTACAATGGCCACAAATGTGTGATTTCCAATATCTGCATTGGATTGTGTCTCATGCCGACAAATCCAGTCCTCTTCCACTTCAGCTGAGATGAGCAAAGTGTAAGGTGCAGGTGTACAAGCTAGGTCATTATTAACAAGAGTTATGTGTGTGCTCTGAAATATTCTACTTAGGCAGTCAAGATGACATTGAACCAAGTCTTATGATTCTCAAAGAATTAAGTCAACTAGACCTTAAGTACCTCAATTTCATGTTCCTGTGATTAGGTAGATTTAAAGTCTAACCAAGCTCCAATCTTCGGATTTTACTTAAACGTGTTCAATTATAAAACTCAATTCGAAAAAATGCAAATGCTATGCACTATGGAGAAAATATGTTTGTGATGCAATTTTCAAAATTTGAACTTTTTATGTATTATTTTAAAAAAGGTTTTGCAAATTTTTTGTACAATTTTTTAAAAGGATTTTTGTAAATGTTTTTTGAATTTGTAGTTTTCTAAATGTTTTTGGGATTTTTCAAAACAAAAAGATTTTGGAAAATAAATAGGTAAAAATATTTACACAAACATGCATCTCATATTTACAAGAATTGGGGTTTTAAGTATTTACATAAGGGATATGTTATTACTTTTATAGATACATATATACAGTTGGTAAAAGTGTTTATTTATTAGGATGATGTATATATTCCTCAAACTTATCTGAAAATAGTTTTACAAACAATTTTGAAAACTATAGTCTAAAATAATTTTTGCAAAAAAATTACAAACAATTGAAAATTATTTTGAAAAGGTTTTCCGAACATTATATATAGATTTTTCAAAATATTTTTGCAATCCTTTTCAAAATCATTTGCAAATAGGTTTTCAAAATATTTTTGTTTCACACAAAAAAAAGAAATTTTTACAAATAAAACATTTTTACAATGTTAAAATATTCAACAAAACATTTTCCAAATAGTTTTCAAAGGATTTTTCAAAAAGCTTTTCGAACTATTTTTCAAATATTTTTCAAAAAAATATTTTTCTTGATTTATTAATTAGTAAATACAAAAAATGAGGGATAATAAACGTATTTTTTAATTGATTTAATTAATTGAATGTGAATATATATAGTATTTTAGCCATACTTATTAAAAATAAAAATGTACGAGTTATGGCTAAAGTATATACAAAGTATATACAACCCCCCTATACTTAGCTTGAGTTATGTCCTCATAGATCAGAGAGAAAAAGAGAAGACATAACTCGTACTGACTATAGAAAAGCGTAAAGAATAAAGGAATGAAAGAATGAAGGGGGAGTGAATGAGAAGTCGATCGTCCCCCCTATACTTAGGATCAAATAATCCTAAGTATAGCAGATTATATATAACGTGGGGAGGGTCAAGGGTAGGAATGAACAAATCACAACTCGGCTTGTCTCCCCTTATACTTTGGGTGAGATATCCCTAAGTATAAGCAAGAAGAGGAGACAATATAGGGGATCAAAGAATGAAAAAACTCGAGGTGTGTACCTCCCTATATTAGGAAAAAGTACGCCCTAAATATAGCAGTGGTCAAAAAGGGACGACACCTTTTTGGTAAAAAAGAAAAATGAAAACAAAACAAAGAAAAGAAGAAAAGAAGAAAGACTAATCAACTCATCCACCTCCCCTATACTTAGGACAGAGTACGTGCTAAGCAAAGCAAAACACACAAAATGAGGTGGATGAGCGAAAAACGGGAGATGGAAGGAAGTAAAGCAAAAGCGGAACTGTCGCTATAATGATTGGTTGAAATTCACAAAAAAAATATTTTTATATTATTTACACTCCTAAACTAGATGGGTACAATGTCAAGTACGGGGCTGTCGAACTCAGGGAGGCAAAGTGTTTAGACTAAGGTAAGATAATATAAACCAAGGTTTGATAAGTTTCCTAATTTTTATTTATTTTTAAGGATTTTTCTGAAATATTTGATTTTTGTGAATTTTATATTATTTTTATGATTTTAAGTATTTTGTCTTTTTTATTTTAGAAAATAGTTTGTAATTTCTATTTTATTTTTTTTATTATTTTTGTTTTAATTTTCCTTTACCGTTTTAATGAATTTTAAGAGGTTTTTAGAGTTTTTATGAGTTTTGTGTTATTTTTAATATTGAAAAAATGTTTTGATTGAAACTGTGAAGTATTTTTTAAAAAAAAATTATACAAAAGATGGATGCACAAAGATCAAAAAGGTAGAAAGCGGACCTTCTTGCACGGTCGATGAGGATTAGACCAGATAAGGTGCAAGTCCATATCAAGGTCCTCGGTAAACACAAAGTGATAAGGATCGACCCGATAAAGATACTCAGTGGTACCTAAGTGGAAAGGCATGAAATAATCAGTGGAAGCTATGTGGTCATGTTCGGCCTTGGGGGTCTCAACTAGGCCAAAACAAAAAGGAACGAACTCATCTATGGAAGTAGTGAGGTCAAGTTCGTCCTGCGAGGCCTCGACTAGATCATCATCAAAGGACCCGAATTCATTTATAAAAGAAATTAGATCAAATCCAACCTCTTCAGTCTTAACTAAGTCTGCCCTCTACTATAAGGTGTCAATCGTGTAAATCCTATGGATGACATCAATGCCTCGCCACTCAACGTAAGAGGGAACTTCAACGTATATGTTTTCCGAGTCTTCCTCACCAAAGCTGAATCCTCGGGTCTCATAATCATCCATCACAAAGCAAATACCTATGATATCAGCATCGAGATCATAGTCCTCGGGGTTGGATAATATGGGCACACTCTCGTGGGATACAAGTCTCTGGTCAACAGTGGTAGGTGCAATGATCAACACATCACTCCCGGTATCAAAACAGAAGTGAATCTCTCCATATCCGTAATCAATAACGATTCTCGCAGAGGCAAGGAAGGGTCATCTCAAGATGATTGGAGGGCACTCTATAGGGGCAGAGATCTTCATGGGTAATACGACGAAGTTGGAAGTGAAGCTCATGCCATGAATATGAATGATAATGTTCTTTAGAATACCCTTCGGCCTCTTTATTGATCCATCAACGAATTAGAAAATCATCATGATTTTCTTGAGAGGTCTGAAATGAATAGAGTCTACCAATGAGAAGGATATTATATTAATCGAAGCACCGCCATCAAGGAAAGTGTTATCACAAGAATATTCATCAATCGCGCAACTCACAAGAGTTGTGATAGTATTCCCCTTCCTAGGGTGTGGATGATGAGAAATGGCATGGACAGTGGCCGTGGTCAAGATGTGTCGCTCAGATATGCTCCTTCACTTTCTCTTCTTGGGTTTAGGAGCAGATAGTTGGATCATGGCCTGGCGAAGTGGGGCCTAAATAATCTCATGAATAACTACCACCATTTCAGATTCTGTCAATATTTTTTGAAATTTTGGATCTCCTACATACAAGAGAGAAGATTGGAATCAACATCAACACAAGGATGACTAAGAGCAGTCTGTATAGTGTCCTCCTTGGGGTCAAAGGTGGGAACTGGTGTGAATGAGTGTGCGGGAAAATGATCTGGCATGGGTGCCATTTCCTCACCATCTAAATCAACAACGTGTCTCCCAAATTTTTTTTGTATTTTTAAAATTTTCTCATTTTTTTGTATTTTGGACAATTGCAAGCTCTCATAGAAATCCTCGAATGAACTCTTATCATCAAATGGTGAAGCGACATTGTAGCTCTTATTTATACTAGTGAGGTCATCAATCCTCTATCTCATATACTCCATCATCTGAGTTAAGTGCTCAAGAGTGGACTCCATGAGAAGTGACTCCAACACATCAGTCTTGAGTGAGTGGAATGGCGGAAGATGTGAAGGTGGAGGTGGTGGGTAAAAATTTGATGTCTGACACTTTGGTTGAGGCAGATAAGTACAAAAATAAAAGTTAGGAGTAAAGTCCTCCTGATAAAATGGAGATGGACCAGCTAGAGGTACGAGGGATCCGCAAAGTCTATATAAAAATCGCTTCAGTTGGCCATCTATAAAACAAAGGAAAATGGTCGGGAGAACACATGTCAAATTAAGAGATGTGAGAAAAAGGCGCAAATGCGCAGTGAAGATCGAGTATTCACACAAATAATCATAAACAACTATACACAAAGAAAACCCCTCGATTCACCTACTCTCAAAATGAGGACCGTGAAAGTTCAATCTTTTTTTATCTTGTTAGTTTTAGAGATAGGTGAGAAATACAAAGTTGTACAAACACTTAGGTTGGCTGGGATTTGGGCACTACTCCTCAGTGTATATGTTGGCAAATTAAATACGAAGACAATGAGGGGGTAATTCTACCCCAAGACAAAGACTTTTATTTTTGATTTATTTTAGGGTCAAGTAAGCTTAGCAGTTCCAATTTTATTCTTTATCACTTTTTTTATTTTTAGTAAGATTGCACGAACCTAACGAGGTATCAATTCCTTTAGCTCCTAGGTGATCAAAATCAGAGGGAGAGATTCGGAAAAGCAATGTGAGGCGAAATCAATGATGCATGCTAAATAAAAATGCTCACCTTGCCTCCAGCTCTCTTCATGCAAGGATGCTAAGCAGAATTGAAACCTACACTATATGCAAATGCAATCCGATGAAATTGCCCTTGATACAGAAATTGATATTAGTGTGAAGTACAGAATGCTAAACACCTAGAAAGGAAACAAAGGGAATGGTCTTGGCACCTCATTGATGCCCACTACAGTGGGTCCTGCAAGCGATGTATGGAGGGCTCTCGTGGTGTGAAGTTTCGAGACTAAGTGAAAATAAATTAAAATTTGACTAGATCTAAAAGCAAACTATAGGTACATGCAATTATATTAGGGCTTTGGGCCTTAATCTATCATCAAGCAATCCTAAAGCTGAGGGTCAATCACATAAAATAAATAAAAACAAAAGCGGAAAACAAAGAAAAATAAAGCGATGAAAACATGACAAAAACAACGAGGCCCCCAAGGGAACAATCCCTCGGGCAGTGGACCTCATGAAGTGTGAAAGTGTCCTGAGAGTTCGTAATTATTACAATAAATTTATCTCTCTCTCACTTGAATTTCAAAAGTAAATAAATAAATAAATATGAAAACTGATATTATCTTTAAAAATCCTCCAAGTCTTCTATCGTGCTCTCTCCTGGAAGCTAGGTCAAAAAAGTGACACCACCTCACATGGTTGTGCAGGCGCTCCTAGAAGAGCCTCCCTCAATCCATAGTCAATCACAACAAAGGAAATAAAGAAGAGTTGATTAGACAATATAATATCAAATAGAAATGAAAATAAATAAATGCAAATAATGACAAGCAAGAAGACATAGGTAAAAGTCCAATCTACAAGACGTTATTCCCCAACAATGATGCCATTTGATGAACAAGATTTTGCAGAGGCTTGTCAATCCACAAGGCGAATCAACAGTCATCGAAGTGACCACGCATAAATCCTTGCTTCAGTCAACAATTAACCCATAATTAAGAATCAAGCAATGAAAGTAAAAGTGTGGATTTAAAATTTTTTATAACTCTAAAAAGATGTATATATGTATAAATCTGTATAGAATGTCAAAACAGGGAGCAAACAGAATATCGGGCAAATAAATACAAAAATGTGTGCTTCCTGTTGTCTATTTACTGTTTTTGCGGGTTTTTTATTTTTTTTATGGGATTTTGATTTTTTTATATTTTTAATTTTTTTTAATTTTATGTATTTTGTATTTTCTTTTTATATTTTTTGATTTTTTAAATTTTCATTTATTTTTTATAAATAATATATAAGTTATATAAATAACATATAAGGATATATATATATACAATATAGGTTAAAATATATGAAAATGTATTTTGCTTATTTAAGTATTTTGAGCATTCTGACCAAAAACCACCAAAAATAGAAAAAAGAAAGGTCCTAAAAATCAAAAAGATAAAAAATTATTTATAAAAAATCTAAAATATTTCCCAAAAATTCCAAAAATAATCATTTCTAATTTTTAGTTTTTATAGTATTATTTAAATATTAAAATTAATTTGAAGAATTTTGGATATTGTTTGCTATTTTTAATCTTCATTTCAATTCAACCTATTTATTAAATCCTTGATTTGGGATCTTTTACTTTTAAAATCCATAGAAATTATCAAAATTATTTAAAAAATCATAAAAATAATAAAAAATTATTCAAAACCTAGAAATATTTTATTTTATGTATGAAGTTTTCAGTATATATTATGGTTTTTTAATTCAAACAGGGTAAAAATGTAATATTTCTTATTTTTAATAAATAATAAAAGTGTCTAAAATTAAACACAAAAAATATGGTGTGAAACTACAAGCAACAAGCCACCTTATCCTATTTTTTGTGATTTTTTGGAGCATGTGTGATATATTTAATAAATAGAAAACAACAATAAAATTTAATGACCTAGAAGGGCATTTATGTAATTAAAAAAGAGAAAGGTTATTTCTGCAATTTTCCTAAAAAGTTACAAGTGTAATTAAAATTTGTTGGACTAAAGAAAAATATAAATACCCGTAGGGGTATACCTGCAGAATCGCCGCCTCACATGGGACAACATGTGAGGTGACATGGATTGGACTAGATATCAAATAAAATAAAAGTAGGGGGATTTATGCAAAAATTACAAAAATATAATAACAACAAATGAAAGTTTGAGTACTAAATATTCAATATAAAAATTCGCTAGGTTAAGTGCACAAAATACCCAATGTAGGTGATGGCGGATGGTGGCGATCTAGTCACTTATGCACATGGTGTGCATCCAGCGGTCAACGATGGTTCGGCATGGGCGGTGGAGGTTATCTCTCCAAAGATATCGACGGTGGAGACGTGGCAAGATCCAACGATGCTTGTGTGAACTAGGAGGCGCTCCTGATTCGATGGTGCTCGAGGCAATGGAAGAACAATGAAAGAACTCGTAGGGGGCAAGTTTTGATATGGTGTTGCGGGCTCCTCCAACCTCCCCACGAAGCTCCACTGTCTCTATGTGTTCCTGCAAGCCTCTAGAAGCATCCGGGCTCCACAAAATGACCGACCCCCACCAGAGAAGCTCCAGCGAAGCTCAACATCTAAAGCTGACTTCTGAATCTCGAAGAGCCCTACAAAGGGGTATTCTCTTGTTATGTCCTGCAAAGAAATGTTATGGACAAAAACGAGATGTTTAGGGGAGCATTAGAAGGGGGAATGGGCGAAGGGAGGAGTCGGGCGGAGCCCTCCGACGGATGGCAGAGAAGTGAGGTCAGATTCCTCGTTCTGTACAAGAACGAGAGGAGTGGAGGTGGGATAAATGATCAGAGGACGTAAGGGAACGAAAGTGTGGTGTTTGGTAGGTTGGGGCACAAGCGTAGGATGGTAGAATGCTTCGTTGAAGCAGAGCTCCGGTGAACTACGAAGTTGGTATTTTAGACTATAGTGACAAGAGAGTGATTAATCTAAGAACGTGAATAAAATACAGGAATAAAAACTAAATTAAAAAGTGAGAAAAAAGTACCTTGAGTCGGTCAGTGCTCCGCTGGAGATGGCTGGAATTGATCGCTAACCAACTCCTTCGATCAACCTAAGTGCTCGACGAGGATGTTGTCACCATCCTTGAGCCATGAGGTGCAAAAAGGAAGGGAGAGAATGGGCCAAGGCGATTCAAAAATCGAAGAGGGCTCAGGTGGAAGGTTATGTACAGGTTGTGAAACTGCTGGAAAGAACGAGGCGGCAGACTCGAATCAGTGATCCATGACTCGAGGAATCGAGCATGCGTGTAAGAGGGTGAATCAAGGATGAAAAGTGAAAGAGGAATTTTCCCAAAAAAATCGCAAGATACGAGCCACAAAAATCGAAGAAGATCGGGTCAAAGCTATGTTTGACAAGGTTGCAGGGCTAGGTCAGCCAGCTGACCAAGCTCAACTGATGGAGTAACCTGATTGGTCCACGTTGGCCACTAGAAAAAACCAACCCTAAAATATTTGCAAATTGAATAATAAATATTAAATGATTTTATTAATTTTAAGTTATAAAATAAAAATATTTGTTATTTTCTGTTGTATTTTAATGTAATTTTTTATTTTTATAAAGTTATTTATTGCAAGTTAATTTTAAGGGTTTCATTTATAAGTATATTTACCTACGTTTTGGGTATTTTATTTTTATTTTTATTTTGTATTTTATTATTTTATTTTATTATTTTATATATTTATAACTTGTTTTTATATACATAAATATATTTTTATTGTATTGTTTTATATAATATTTACAGTTAAATAAATATATGTGTATAGTTTATAGGTATAAGTATAGGTATTTCATCTATGTATTTTGCAAATATATTTTATTTTAGTATTTTCTTTAGGGTTTTATCGTATTTTTAATATGCATATATATTATAAATAATATTTATGAAATTATAAATTTTAAATTATAAAAATAATAAAGGATAAATAAATATTTTATATAGTTAAACTATACAATAGGGGTCCAAAACCTAACTTTCACACCTTAACTCCAAAAAATATGAAACCACATTCATTAACTAACTTATTAAAAGTTGTATAAAATTAAAGGTCATTTTGATACATTTTTTGTTTTTTGGGAGATATGGGTCTAGGAAATTGGTATTTTGGCTTTTTTTAGAATATAAGTTCTACACTATATATTATTTTTGTATGAAATCAATTTTGTATTTTTATTTGTATTTTTATCTACGAACTTCATGTATAAAGTTTATTTATTTGAGGCATAAAAATAGAAAATAAAATAGGTCCCAAAAGTAACTTATTGACGAATTAAAGAATGGGAATCATTTGGGATTTTTGGCCCTTATCTCCCCCTACTTTATTCCTTGTTGACCAAATCAATTCTTGACTTGATCTTAGGGTTTTGGGTAATAAAATAACTTTGGAATTTTATTCTTTTCTTTTGTTTATTATATAATTTTGGTATTAAAAACAATATTTTATACATAATAAATGGAATAGATAATGAATGTTATTGTGTATCAAATAATGCTATTCACATGCATTAGCTAGGGTTTTTAAGGCCAAAATGATAGAATAAATGTGATGAAATGGAGATTCATCATAAGGGTATATTTGCAATTACTACAAAGTTTAGGGGCCAGATACAATTTCACCAGAAAATACTACACTATTAAATCAAAACTAAGGACTAAAATGAAATAAATAAAAATGTAGGCTTAGGTGCAAAATATCGAGTCCCCTCACAAGCACCGGAGATGACGTAGGTTGGACCTAAGTTTGAATAATGAGAGTATAGGGGATGAATTGCAAAATGCCCAAACCTTTTACGCTACAGAAAGATGTTTTACAAAAAAATAAAATACAAAATGCATGAGGGTATATGGCAAAATTACCCTCTCCCATGCGATCGAACGTCGCTTATGCTCCCACTTATCCACGTATCATCCTCGAAACAGTGAATGATGCTTTGACTTCAGATGACAAATTATATCTCATCTGCGAAATTGACGGCCCATGGCTCATGCATCCAACGACAACTGCTAGATCTGGACAAGGCTCCTAATCGGACGACTCATGTTCTTTACATAGAATAAGGAAGAACTCAACGCTCGGACTCCTTCGATTGGCTGAAGCATCCTTCTCCGGTGGTCTCAAATGGCTGCAAGGGGCTCAAATGGGAGCCGGCGCTCCGCAGCACCTACAGAAGCCTTCAGATCGTTCCACGAGCCATCGATGGGTTCTTGCAGGTCAGGGAAGAAATGGGTTCTAGGGTACAATGCATGTGTTAAAATCAACCTAAAAGGGGTCCTTTGGCCTTCCAGAACATACAGGAAGCTAAGGTGTACGAAAACAAGGGTTCTGGGGGTCTTGTTAGGTCAGGATGAGCAAAGTAGCTCGATTGGAGCCCTCCAACAGACAACAGAGGTAAGAGAGTTGATCGTCTGATCTGAACGTGATCAGGGTGCATGAAGGGGCTCGGGGAGAAAAGAATACGTTGGGGACCAACATGGTGGTGAAAGAGAGGGTGGAGCATAGTCGAAATGCAATGAGGAGGTTCACTGGAGTTCAGCTCCAACGAACTTTGAATATTTGATTTTTTGAATAAAAAACAAAATCAAATTAAACTAACACCTAATATATACTACTGTTTAATCTAAGGAATTGAAATACTAAGAAAGGAGGAGATTTACCTGACCTGGACCAGAACGAAGCAAGCTCGTGGCGGAGCAGGTGGTGGAGCTCAAACCGCTTCGATTCAATGCTCCACTATTATGAACCCTCCTAGGAATTCCTGATGCCACTGATATTCTCCTAGGTGTGAAAGGGTTAGGGTTTGGTGGTGGAAGAAGGACAAAAAGAAAAGGAACTCCGATGACGAGTATATGTATAGGCATGGAGTGTATCGGGAGATGCGCTCGATTCAAGGGACCTAATATCGAGGAAATGGATGGGCATGATAGAGCTTAGATAGAGGAGCAGATTTGGTGAAGGAATTAAGCCCAAAGAGTGAAAGTAGTGGCCTCCAAAATTGGGAGAAGTGAGGGTCCTATGTTTTGACAACGCAAGCCTATGAGGAGGGGGGAGTTGATCAAGGTCAACTCTGACCCGCTCCTCATTGGTCTACATAGCACAGATGAGGACAAAAACAAAATTAAATACCTTATTAAGTCATTTAAAAATAATAAATGATTTTACTATATTTAGGTTAAAACATAAAAAATGTGTATTATTATATTATTTTATTAATATTTTTATTTTACAAATTTATTTATTGTAGGTTACGTTTTACGAGTATATTTATAGGTATACTTATCTATATGTTGCACTTTTTATTTTTATTTTGTATTTTAGATTTTATTATTTTATATACATAGTTTATATAATTATAACTAATTTAAATATACACAAATACGTTTTTATTGTATTTTTTCTGAAGTTATTTGTGTACTTATAAAAATATTTGTATTTATTATATAGGTATATGTGTAGTGTATTCATCTATGTATAGAAGCAGACTTATTTATTTTAATGTCTTTTTGGTGATTTTATTTTATTCTAATTGTATGCATGTACTGTAGAGAATATTTATAAAATTGTAAAAATGTAAAATGATGAAAAATATATAGAATAAAAAATAAATAGTTTATTCAAGTATATTATACAATAGGGTCCAAAACCTAACTTTTGCATATTAACTATAAATTAAATGAATCCAGCTTCACTAAATAGCTAATTAAAAGTTATATACTAAAGGTGATTTTGATGCATTTTGAGTTCATATCGAGAAGATATCGGTATGGGACGTTTGGATTTTGGATTTTTATTCTGAGTGTAGAAAGTACATTGTTTATTATTTTAATGTGAAATATTTTTTTATTTTCCTGTGTATTTTTTTCTACAACTTTCATATACAAAGTTTATTGTTTTGATTTAGAAATAATAAAGAATAAAATGGGTCCCAAAATGAGTTATTGAAGGATAAAAATTGAAGTTTTTATTTTGTTTATGGGCCCTCATCTCCTCCTACTTCATTCATTGTCGACATTATCATCGTGATGCCTAGATCTCGAGGGATAGGGTCATCAAATATCTTTGGTATTTTATTTATTTTTCTTTCTTTCTTTTATTCTTTTATTTTTGGCTTTAAACACATTATTTTATACATTATTTACACAATAATAAATGTTAATTTATGCAAAATAATGATATATACAAGCATTTAATTGGGTTTTAAAGGTCAAAATGAAAGAATAAAGGTGATGAAAAAGAAGATTCATCACCCCCCCCCCCACACGCACACACTTGCCTTTGCTAGTCCCTAGAAAACACTTATGCTTATAAGTGCAGAAAAGAAAATAAAGAAAAAAAACGAAATAACTTGGATTTATTTTAATTTTCAGACTTCTCTTCCTAAAATCAAAGTCTGGAGCTCAATCGGACCTTTGAAAATTAAGTTTGGTCGGAACCTTATAGGAAAAACGATGTAAAACACAATAACCACTAAGAATCATGAAACCTAGCTTAAGTCTCCTCAAAATCTAGGTCAGAACAAGTCGACATCATACGCAGTCCCTTATGACTATGAATGTGATATGTAGCTCTCCTCGACCGAAGAAGTACTATAGAGAATATTTAAAAATTGTAAAAATTCTAAATGATGAAAAATATAGACAATAAATAAAATAAATATTTTATTCAAAGTATATTATATAGTAGGAGTCCAAAACCTAACTTTTGCATATTAACTCTAAATTAAATGAAGCCACCTTCATTAAATAGCTAATTAAAAGTTATATACTAAAGATGATTTTGATGCATTTTGAGTTCATATGGAGAAGATATGGGTCTGAGAAGTTTTGGATTTTGGATTTTTATTATGAGTGTAGAAAGCATATTGTTTATTATTTTAATGTGAAATAATTTTTTTATGTTCCTATGTATTTTGTCTACAACTTTCATGTACAAAGTTTATTGTTTTGATGTAGAAATAATAAAGAATAAAATAGGTCCCAAAAATGAGTTATTGAAGGATAAAAATTGAAGTTTTTATTGTGTTTATTGGCCTTTATTTCCTCCTACTTTATTCATTGTCTACCTTATCATCGTGATGCCTAGATCTTGAGGGATAGGGTTATAAAATATCTTTGGTATTTTATTTATTTTTCTTTCTTTTTTCTTTTATTTTGGCTTTAAACATGTTATTTTATACATTATTTACGCAATAAATAATGAGTGTTAATTTATGCAAAATAATAATATATACATGCATTTAACTGGGGGTTTAAAGGTCAAAATGAAAGAATCAAGGTGATGAAATGGAGATCCATCACCCCCCATACTTGCCTTTGCTAGTCCCTAGCAAACACTTATGCTTATAAGTGCAGAAAAGAAAATAAAGAAAACAAAAAATAAATAACTTGGATTTATTTTAATTTTCAGACTTCTCTTCATAAATCAAAGTCTAGAGCTCAATTGGACCTTTAGAAATTAAGTTTGGTCAGAGCCTTATAGGAAAAGGATTTAAAACACAACAACCTCTAAGAATCATGAAACCTAGCCTAAGTTTCCTCAAAATCTAGGTCAGAACAAGTCGACATCATACGTAGTCCCTTATGACTATGAGTGTGGTATGTAGCTCTCCTCGGCTGAAGCGGTACTATAGAGAATATTTATAAAATTGTAAAAATGTAAAATGATGAAAAACATAGAGAATAAATAAAAGAAATATTTTATTCAAGTATATTATACAATAGGGGTCCAAAACCTAACTTTTGCATATTAACTCTAAATTAAATGAAGCCACCTTCATTAAATAGATAATTAAAAGTTATATACTAAAGGTGATTTATGCATTTTGAGTTCATATGGAGAAGATGGGTCCCGGAAGTTTGGATTTTGGATTTTTATTCTGAGTATAGAAAGTACATTGTTTATTATTTTAATGTGAAATAATTTTTTTTATTTTCCTTTGTATTTTTTCTACAACTTTCATGTACAAAGTTTATTGTTTTGATGTACAAATAATAAAGAATAAAATGGGTCCAAAAAATGAGTTATTGAAGGATAAAAATTAAAGTTTTTATTGTGTTTATTGGCCCTTATCTCCTCATACTTTATTCCTTGTCGACCTTATCATCGTGATGCCTAGATCTCGAGGCATAGGGTCATAAAATATCTTTGGCATTTTATTTATTTTTATTACTTTTTTTATTCTTTTATTTTGGTTTTAAACACATTATTTTATATATTATTTATGCATTAAATAATGAATGTTAATTTATGCAAAATAATGATACATGCATTTAACTGGGGTTTAAAAGTCAAAATGAAGAATAAAGGTGATGACATGGAGATTCATAACCCCCTCTCCCCAATACTTGCCTTTGCTAGTCCCTAACAAACACTTATGCTTATAAGTGCAGAAAAGAAAATAAAGAAAAGAAATAAGAAATAACTTGGATTTATTTTAATTTTCAGACTTTTCTTCGTAAAATCAAAGTCTGGAGCTCAGTCGGACCTTTGAAAATTAAGTTTGGTCAGAATCTTATAGGAAAAGGATTTAAAACACAACAACCTCTAAGAGTAATGAAACCTAGCCTAAGTCTCCTCAAAATCTAGGTAAGAACAAGTCGACATCATACATAGTCCCTTATGACTATGAGTATATCTTCTACAATGTGTGTGATATGTAGCTCTCCTCGACTGAAGCGGTAAAAATCAGTCTTCTCCAATATGGTGACCCTAATTCCCCAATACAACAACTCTTTCCTCGTGAATCGAGGTATTCCCTTCTAAGTTCAAGTGCAACCGGCTCAAGAAGAGGAGGTGAAGATAAGAATGGACGGTAGACAATGTTGCCACCTATCTTGCAATGCTTGACTAGTGTAGCCAAGTCATCTAGCTACATGCTCACTGTATTTGACTTTGAAGCTCAAGCTTGCTTATTGGCTATACAAGTATATGCACACTCTGATGGGAATTGATTTTTCTTGTTTTTTGCTCGTCTTTTCTTTTTGAAGTTTTTGAGTTTTCCATTTTTTTCAAATACTATATACAACATCATGTACATAAGGACCTTTTCCTCTTGAGCCAATAGATTATCCCTCTTTCGAAGCATTATTACAACCAGCAAACTACTGTCTTTAGACTTAATGACTAGTGGATCGGGTTGGGGTATAATGAGACAAAAGTGTGACTTCTGATGTTTCCATTGGCTTGTGTCTCATGCTAGCAAATCCAGCCCTCTACCACTTTAACTGAGATGAGAAAAGTGCAAGATGTAGGTGTGCAAGCTAGGTCATTGTAAACAAAGAGTCACGCGTGCATTTTGAAATATTCTACTTAGTCAGTCAAGACGATACTGAATTAAGTCTCATGGTCTCAAAGAATTAAGTCTAGCAGACATGAACAGCCTCAATTCCAGTTATTTAAAGGTTCATGTTGTTAAGTGGATTAAGTCCAACGAAGCCCCAATCTTCAGATTTTATTTAGGCCAATTCAATTATCAACACTAAACCAAAAAAGGAGTGCTACATAAATGCTAGGAAAATCTTTTTGCGATGCAATTTTCTAAATATGAACTTTTAATAGAATTTTTGAAAACATTTTGCAAATTTTTATGCAATTTTGAAAATATTTTGCAATTTTTGATGGGTTTTTAATCTTACAAAATTTTAGTGATTTTTCCATAATAAAAGATTTTTAGAAAATAGTTATGTGTAGATATTTACATGGAGTGTTTTTTTATTATTTAGAATAGTTGGGTTTCAGGAATTTACAGGATTTATGTACATATTTTGTAAAGAATTTATATGCTTGAATTATGTATATAGTTCTAAAATTAATTTGAAAAGATTTTCACAAACATTTTGAAAAATTATTTGTGAAAACTAGTTTAAAAGTATTTTTTACAAACATTTATAAAATTTGAAAATCATTTTGTAAAAATTTTTCAAACAATATATATTGATTTTTCAAACTATTTTTGCAACCATTTTTCAAACCATTTGAAATTAGATTTTCAAAATATCTTATTCACATAACGAAAAGAAATTTTATAAACAAAACATTTTTACACAGGTTAAAAATATTTTATAAAATATTTTCCAAACCTGATTTATTAAACAATTTTATAAACAAAACATTTTGCACATATTTTCAAAATAATTTTAAAAAGATTTTCAAATCATTTTTAAAAACATTTTTAACCTGATTTATTAATTTGTATATACAAATATTTAAATGTGTGTTTTAATTTTTATTAATTAGCCATATTATTGAAAATACAAAAGTACGAGTTATGGCTAAAATATATACATCGTATATACGACCCCCTATACTTAGCTTGAGTTATGTCCTCATAGATCAGAGAGAAAAGAGGACATAATTCGTATTGAGTATAAAATGCCCTATACTATTACGACTAAAGAATGATAAATCAATGAATGAGAAGTCAACCATCCCCCCCCATACTTAAAATGAAATAATTCTAAGTATTACAGTTTGTATTCTACATGCAGGGAGGGATCACAACTTGGTTTGTCTCCCCCTATACTTAGGGAAAGATATCCCTAAGTATAGATAGAAATATCAACATGAGGGGAGACAGTTGAGGGGATCAAGAAAAGAATATGATAAAAACAAGAACACGTTAGGAGAATGTATGCATCACTACCCCCATACTTAAGATAAGCCCTAAGTATAGAAAACAAAAGAAGTAATGAAATAGAATGAAGAAGGAACACTCAACTCCTCCACCCTCATACTTAGGACGAAGTACATCCTAAGCAATGCAAACACACGGAATGGGGTAGATGAGCAAAGTGGTAGATGGAAGGAAGAAAACGAAAGCGGATATACAAAGTGGAGGTTATACATAGATCAAGAAGGTAGAAAGAATACCTTCCTACGTGACTGCTGAGGAATGGATCTAACAAAATGTAGGTTGATATTGAGGTCCTCAACTGACTCAACCCAATTAGGATCGACATGGGGAAGATCCTCAGTAATCTCAAGGCAAAAAGGCACGACCTGATCAATGGAAGTAGTGTGGTCAGGTTCGGCTTGTGAAGTCTCTCCTAAGTTTTCCCTCTACACTAAGGTATCTTTTGTGTAAATACGGAGGATGTCATCAATGCATCGCTATGCAGCGGAAGGGGGAACTCCAAGATCTATGATTTTCGAGTCTTCCTCACCAAAGAAGAACCTCAAGTCTCAAAATCATCCATGATAAAGCAAACCTCTCTAATATTAGCATCAAGGTCATAGTCCTTAGGGTCGACTAACATGGGTACACTCTTTTCATATGTGGGCCTCTGGTCGGTGGTAGGTGTTGTGATCAAGACAATGCTCTCATCGGCAGAATGAAAGTGGATCTCTCCAGACCCATAATCAATAACGACTCTCGTAGAGGCGAGAAAAGGTCATTCTAAGATGATCGGAGGATGCTCCATAGGGGTGGAGGTTTCCATGGAAAATTTAACAAAGTCAATCGTGAAGCCCATGCCATGGATCTGAATGACGATGTTTTCAAGAATATCTCACAACCTCTTTATTGATCCATCAGCAAACTAGAAAATCATCATGGTTTTCTTAAGAGAGCTAAAATGAAGAGATTTTACCAACGAGAAGGGTATTATATTAATCGAAGCACCATCATCAAGGAGAGTGTGATCAAAAAAATAGTTTGAAATGGTGCATCTCACAAGAGCTGTAACATTGTTCCCTTTCCTAATGTGTGGCCGGTGGGCATGGTAAGAATGTGTCTCTCAGATTTGCTTCTGCGCTTTTTTTTCTTAGGTTTGGGTGCAAATAATAGGTTCATGTCCTGGCGAAGTGGGACCCCAATAATATCATGAATATCTATCACCACTTTAAGATTGGTCATTTTTTAAGATTTTCTATCTCTTCCATACAAGGAAATAGATCGGAATCATCATCTACACAAGAATGACCAAGAATAGTTTGTATAGTGGCAACCTTATGGGAAAAAGTGGGAATTGTGGTGTATGTGAGTATGGGTATAGGATCTATCAAGGATGCCCTCTCCTCACAAACTGACTCGACTAGGAGTCTCATATAATCTTTTGTATTTTTAAATTTTCTCATTTTTTTATTTTGTACAATTGCAAGCTCCCTTATGTGTTTTATCGTAAATCCATGAATCCATAAGGTGAAGAGGCATTATGGCTCTTATTTAGGCTAGTGAGGTCACCTATCCTCAAGTTCATTTGATCCACTAAACAGGTCATGTAGTCAAGACCGGTATCGATAAAGAGGTGACTCCAACAGCTCAATCTTGGGTAGGTGAGATGGTGGACAATGTGATGGTGGTGGTCGTGGGTAAAAGTCTGATGCCAAAAACTATGGATGAGGCAGATATGTATAAAAAGAAAAGTCAGGAGCAAAGTCCTCCTGATAAAATGGAGGCAGACCGGCTCGAGAGGAAGAAGGATCCACGACCATCTTCGAAACAAAAGGTGGGGATCGGGAGAGCACGAAGGGTCAAGTCAAGATATGTAATAAAAATGTGCAATTGCACAGAGAAGATCGAGTATGCACATAAACAAACACAAATATAAACAAACAAAACCCTTAAGTCACCAACGCAATACAATGATTATCGTGAAAGTTCAGTTTTTTTATCTTGTCCAATTATAGAGTTAGGTGAAAAAAAGTTTTACAAGCACATAGGTAGGCTTGGGATTGGAGCACTAACCCTTAATGTGTATATATCAAGTATAAACTATGGAATACAATGAGGGGGTTACTCTCGCCAAAATAAGGATTTTTCTTTTTGATTTATAGCAGATCCAAATTTATTGGTTATCACTTTTTTTGGATTTTTAACAAAAATGCATGAATCCTAACGAGGTGTCAGTTCCTTTAGTATAATAGGTGGTTAAAATCAGAGGGAGAGAGTCGAAAAAGCAATGCAAGCATAAATCAATAATGCTTGCAAAGATAGATGGTGCTCACCCTACCTCCAGCTCTCTTCGTGCAGGATGCTATAAAGAATTGAAACATATTCTATATACAATGCAAGACGATGAAATTGCCTTAGAACAGAATTTTCTATTAGCATGAAGCACCAGATGCTAACTATCTAGATGTGAAACCTAAGATCTGATCTTGGAGACTCCTTGATGCACACCATAGTAGGTCCTGCAAGCGTTGTGTGGAGCCTCTCATAGCATGTCTTCTCAAGTCTAAATAATCAACAATTCAGATTTGACTAAGTCCAAGCGTGAACTATAGTTACATGCAACGTAATTAAGGCTTTGGACTTAATCTATCAAGCAAACATATTCTAAACTAGGTCTCAATCACATAAAACAAATAAAAGAAAAGCGAAAAACTCAAAAATCATGAACTAAAGAAAAATAAGAGCGAAAAAGCACGAGAAAATCTGACAAGGCTCCCAAGTAAACAATCACCCGGGCACTGGACCTTGTGAGGTGGGACAATGTTCAATGTCCAAAAATTATTACAATTAATTCTTTAAAAATAAAAGAAAACTCTCTCAAAAAAACAACAAAAATGCTAAAAGAGACGACTCAGTCTCCTTCTTCCTTTGCCTCCTTCTCCTGCTCTCTACTAGTTAGCTAGGTGTGTCAACTCCTAAGAAGTCATCATTGTTGTGCAGTACCTCACAAGAAAGATCAACAAGGAAAGAAGAGGTCTGAACAATCAACAAAATAAAAAATAAATAGCAGAAAATAAAAGAGAAAAAATAGGCAAAAATATACAACTATGTGCTACACTTTGTTGCTCCCTAACAACTGTGCCATTTGAAAACTTCACCCATGTGGTAGGAGGGAATACTCACCATTTGAAAACTCGGTTCCCTGGCAACAATGCCATTTGAAAACTCGATTTGTGCAAGGGTTAGATGGACTCACAAGGCGAGAACACGATCGTCGTGGTGACCTCTCATGAAAGCCGGAGTAATTCAACAATTAACCTACAATCAATGATCAAATAAATGCAAAATGTGTGGAGTTAAATTTTGTTTTATTTAACTCTACAAAATATTGGTATAGGTGCAAGTATGTAGAGTGTCGAACACACGTAGCAATACGTGGTAGCACGAATTATTATAAATAAATAATGAATAATTAATAATGGTATGGATGTACGATCACTCAATAACTTAACTAATTAATATTTTTGTGGGTTTTTTATTTTATTTTTTTAATAATTTCTTTCATATTTTTAAATTTTAAATTTTAAATTTTTTTCTTTGTTATATTTTCGGGTATCTATTTTTTTAACATTTAATATAGATATATTAGACATATATTTATATATAATAAAGGGTAATACAAGTATAAATACAACTAAAAAACAAATTTTGCAAAATAAAAAATTTTTACGCATTTTACTTTTTTCTCTATTTTTGTTATCGAATTTTTTACTATTTTTATTTTTAATTGAACTACTGAGGCAAAGCAGTATCTAAGATAAATAGGCAAAATTGTTTTAGAATTTAAAAATAGCTAAAAGCCCTAAAATTATCGAAACTATTTTTAATATACAATAAATATACTAAATAAAATTAGAAATAGAAACATGTATTTTTTGACATTTTCCAAAAAAAATATAATTTTTATGAGGATTTTGGAGATTTTTAAGTTTTAGTGTTTTTCTTTTTATATTTTCACTAATTTTTGGTATGTAGACTCAAATTACAGTAATAAATAAAATATCATTTTTTATGATTTTTCAAAATATTTTTATAATTTTTATGTATGTTAAAATGAGAATTGGGATAAATAGCTCAGTTTTCAATTTTTAATAAATATAAAAGTAACTATTAAATATCTAACCAAAAGTTTGTATGATGGATATCGATATCATATATTAATGGATATTTTCTACGACTTTTTAGAGTTCCAGAGCAATTTTAACAAAATAAAATCTACAAAAATAAAAAGCATTCTAACATGGGCATTTATGGAAATATTTAAATTTTATGGACCAATCTCGAATATAACAGAGAAGTATAGGGTCAAAAATGCAATTTTCCAAGATATTTCTAATGAACTATACCTGGAGGGGTATTTTATATTTACTACAAAAATCGGGGGGTTATATGTAATTTTGCCAGAAAATGCGACACTATTAATTCAAAAATAAGGAGTAAAATGAAATAAATATAAACTGAGGCTTAGGTGCAAAATATCCAATCCCCTCACATGCATGGGAATGCAAGGTGACGTGGATTGGATCTAAGTGTGAATAATGAGAGTACATGGAATGAACTGCAAAATGTCCAAACTTTGTATGCGACTAATGTTCGAGTACTAAAAATAAAATAGAAAATGTGGTAGGGTATATGGCAAAAATACCCTATTCCACGCGATAGGACGACATTGATGCTCCCACTTATCCACGTGTCGTCCTCGCAACAGTGGATGACGCTTCGACTTTAGATAGATGAGATTAGATCTCAATTGTGATATAATCGGTCTATGGCTCGTGAATCCAACGACAGCTGGTAGATCTGGACAAGGCTCTTGATAGATGGCTCCTGTTCTTCACGAAGAACAGGGAAGAACTCAAAGCTCGATCTCCTTCGATCGGTTGAAACTTCCTTCTCCAGTAGTCTCAAATGGCTGCAAGGGGATCGAAAGGGAGCTGGGGCTCCTCCACTTCTGTAGAAGCCTTCAGATCGTTCCAGGACCCATCGATGGGGTCCTGACAGGTTGGGAAGAAATGGGCTCTAGGGAACCAACTCCTGTGTTAAAATCAACCCAAGAGGGGTCCTCTGTCCTTCCAGAACCTAAAAGAAGCTAAGTGCCCAAAAACAAGGGTTCGGGGGGTCTTGTTAGGTCAGGATGAGCAGAGATGAGCTCGGGTAGAGCCCTCCGACAAACCGTAGAGGTAAGAGGGTTGATCGCCTAATATGGAACATGATCAGGGTTCATGAGGGGGCTTGGGGCGAAGAGAATATGTTGAGGACCAAAATGGAGGTAAAAGAGAGAGTGAAGCGCAATCGAAATGCAATGAGGAGGTTTGTTGGGGCAAAATTCGAATTTTTTATTTTTTTAAATAAAATCAAATCTGAATTAAACTAACACCTAACCTATACTACTACTAATCTAGGGAATCAAAAAGACAAAGAAAGGTGGAGCTTTACCTGATCTGGACCAAAACAGAGCAAGCTCGCGACGGAACATGTGGTGGAGCTCGAACCGCTTCAATTCGATGCCTCCACTACTCGTTGAACCCTCCTAGGTTTTCCTGTTGTCACTGGGATTCACCTAGTGCGAAAGGGTGAGGGTTCGACGGCAGAAGAAGGATAAAAAAGAGAAGGAACTCTGGCGAAGGGAATATGTACACGCGTGGAATGGATCAGGAGATGTCCTCGATTCAGGAGATCTCAGATCAAGGAAATTATCAGGCGTGATAGAGCATCGATCGAGGAGCATATTTGGTGAAGGAATTGAGCCCAAAGAGTGAAAGGAGTGGTCTCCTAAATTGGGCAAAACGATGGGTCGTATATTCTGACAATACAAGCCTATGAGGAGAAGGGAGTTGATCGAGGTCAGCTCTAAGTTGCTCCTCATTGTTCCACGTAGGACAGATAAGGGAAAAACCAAAACTAAATACATTATTAAATTATTTTTATTTATTTTTACAAGTTTATTTATTATAGATTATTTTTTACAAGTATATTTATATGTATATTTACCTATATGTTACACATTTTATTTTATTTTATTTTGTATTTTAGATTTTATTATTTATATACATAATTTATATAATTATAACTAATTTAAATATACACAAATATATTTTTATTGTATTTCTCTGAAGTTATTTGCATACTTAAATAAATATATGCATTTATTATATATGTATATGTATAGTGTGTTCATCTATGTATAGAAGTAAACTTATTTATTTTATTTATTTTAGTACCTTTTTTGTGATTTTATTTTATTTTAATTATATACCTATACTACAGAGAATATTTACAAAATTATAAAAATATAAAATATTGAAAAGCACAAAGAATAAATAACATGAATATTTTATTTAGGTATATTATACAATAGGGATATAAAACCTAACTTTTGCATATTAACTCCAAATAAATGAAACTACCTCCAGTGATTACTAATTAAAGTTATATACAATTAAAGCTGATTTTGATGCCTTTTGAGTTCATATGGAGAAGATATGGGTATGGAAGCTTAGATTTTGGATTTTTATTCTGAGCATAGAATGTACATTCTTTATTATTTCAATGTGAAATAAATTTTGTATTTTTCTGTTTATTTTTGTCTACAATTCATGTATAAAGTTTATTGATTTGATGCAGAAATAATAAAGAAAAAATGGGTCCCAAAAATAAGTTATTGAAGGATAAAATTTAAGGCTTTTATTGTGTTTATTGGCCCTTATCTTTTCTCCTCCTACTTCATTCCTTATCGATCCAGTCATCATGAAGCCATGTCTCATAATTTAGGATCATAAAATACCTATGAAATTTTATTTCCTTACCTTTCCTTTTCTTTATTCTTTATTTTAGCTTTAAACATAGCATTTTATACATTATTTACACATTAAATAATGAATGTTAATTTATGTAAAATAATAACATATACATGCATTTAGTTATGGTTTAAAGGTCAAAATAAAAGAATAAAGGTGATGAAATGGAGATTCATTAGTTACCACCATAATTTCTAAAATACGTAATTTTTTTTCATGTTTCTACCCTTCAAACGTATATCTGAGATCCATTTCATGTTATCAAAACAAAAGAAATACAATTCAAGGAGTATCTTTCATATGAAGAAGTTTCAGTACAAATTTTAGATCTCAAGGTTAAAAAATTACAGAGAAAGAAGAGTTATTTAATATAAGTGCTATAGAAAAGTCATGCTCTAGAAGAACCTACTTTGAAAAAATGACATGAAATACAATCTCAATATCGACAGTTATTCCCAAGTTGAAAGAGGTACGTAAATTTTGAGGATGGAATGTATTTCTAGTACGGGAATATTGTGACCTTCTCATGAGTCATTAAATTTAGGAATATTTGGTTACAAATAAATACAAGAATTTATTTTCTTTGAATCTTATGATTCTAAACCTCATTATGATGTTATAGCTATAAAAGTGATACATTGAAGTTTTCTAAATTCAAACTTGAATATTTTTATAATATTCATCTTTACAAGAAGATTCCAATGGATCTTGATTCATATCAATTGGATGTTGTAATGAATTTCTATGAATTTTTTAATTTAGTATAGTTGTCACTTGTTAATCTCAAAATCAATCCTTAAACACTATCATTAGAAAGAGTAAATCATGATCAAAGAAATTAATGATACTTAAGAACTCAACCATGGAGTAGGCTAAATACAAGTAAGGATTATTAACCTCAATTAGTATCAACTAATCGTAATTAGTGATAATTAATTATAATTAGAAAATCCATTATTTATATGATCCAAAACCATGGGCAAACATTGTGATCGTGGAAACTATTGTATTAGAGAAAACCATGGTAGTGACAAAAACCAATGGTAGAAACCATAGATTCTAAACCATGGTTTTCACCTCTTAAATGCCTATAAATGCTACATACTCCACCCCATTCTCCATATATCCATTCCATAGCCAAAATCCTCTAAAAAAAGGTAGAGTGGTTAGGAGAAGGTGAGTGGTTGGGAAGCATGTAGCGAAGTGTTGCTAGCAAGTAGAGGCAAGATCACGGTGCAAGCAGAGCATAGCAGATTACGGGAAAAAGGTTAGTAAATATAAGCAAACTCTTCATGTTTTATTATCACATGTTAGAAAATAAAAAGCGGAAGCAGAATCAGATAAAGAAATATAAACATGGAACACAAAGATTTAACGTGGAACCCTACTCCCTAAGGAGTGGGATGAAACACGGGATAAGTCCTCAAGGGGGCATATGTTTCATTGTTTTTTCTCAATGGATACAGGAGGTCTTGGGCTCCTTATATAGCCTCCACAGAGCCTCCACATCCCACCAATGGTAGATATGGGACTAAACATGTGGATGGGGTAAATGGATCTCTAGGATCCATTTACTCATCTCCCTCGTAGATGATACATACAATGAATTCTCCAACACCGCCCCTCAAGCTGGAGCATGCAATGCTTAGCTTGGATAAATAGAAAGAAACTCAACTCACGCTACAGGACACTACGAACAATATCAACTCAACACGCACAATTGTCGGTTCTTGTCGAGGACGTTGTTTCTCATGCCGTATAGGTGAGGAGGACGAACGGGTTGGAGTGTGAGTCAACTGAATCTCTTCATCAGAGAGCATGTGCTTTGAACTGCACCTGTCAGAGTCACTGCACCTGAAAATGAGTCTCCTCATCGGAAAACTTTGGCCCGACACAATAATGTGGACAATTGCTCCATCTCTGAAAAGGGCCTAACTTAAAAAGGCCGTGTAAGTGCAATCCTCGTTGGATTCCACGGTCGTTGGATAATGGAGTCTGAAAGAAGTTTCCTCATCGAAGAACTGGGTCTCTCCCATATGGCACAGAGAATGGTACACTACTCTGGAGTACCTATGATACCACATGAAAACCCTTGTCAACATGGCATAAGGAATGGTCCTCTACTATGGAGTCCCTATGGCTCACATATAAACTATGTCCAAACATCAATAAGAAAAGATGGGGACCACTACAAAAGATGACAAAATATGTGCACATATGAAAAGAATACCGCATCCATGTGCGTTTCTGAAACTGAAGAAGACTCGAAAACATTGATGTCGAGTCTGAATAACTGTAGAATCTGAATAATCTGTCTGGTCTGATGAATATGACATCTCTGAAATCTGGAGAAGACCTATGACTCTACACTCCCCCTTTCTTCCATACTGGTCAGAATAATCAACATCAAACAAGTTGGAAGAAGACAAGACAGATGGGGAAAACAACATGAAACATGCATTTTTTTAAGTCGTTTACAATTTTTTTCGACTGTTCATCATCATTTTTTCCACATTTATAAGTTGTTTCACAGTTTTTTTACAGCTTTCATCTCTTTTTCTTTTCTTTTCTTTTTGAAATCATTTTTTAATTATGTATGGCTTTTGTATTGTATGCGCCTTTTTTAACAAAAAAAACGTGATCCATTTGGGCCCAAAGAAACCTTAGCCCGTTTGGGCTTTACAAAATAGATCTCTCCTCTCTTTCTCTCAATTTTTTGGAATTGGGCCCCTTCTCTTTTTTATCAATCAGACGCACATACTGCAGTTGTGCCCCCATTCTATATATATATGTGTGTGTGTGTGTGTGTGTGTGTCCCTCCCTCGTTTAGGGTTCCCCATCTGGGAACCTCTTCCGTAAACAAACGCCGCCCCCATGGGGTTTTTCTCCACGCTGCACCCGATCGGTGGAGGACCTGAATGTTTTGCCTCCTCTGCTTGGGCTGCGGCCACCAGGAGCACGCCGCTCCGCTTGAAGAGGCCATCGTGTGGTGTTGTTGCAAGCAATGAAACAACTTCCTGTGCATGAGAGAGGAGGCTGCAGGCACTGGGGTTTTGCGCCAGGGGAGGAGGGATAGGCTTCGAGAGGTGTGGGCTTGGCCGCTAGTGCCACCTGGATGAGAGGATTAGCCACCATGGCGCAGCATGGAAGAAGTGGGTGGTTCGCGCGATGGTGCATGAAGGTCATCTAGAAGGGCTGCTTCTCCTGGCGGTATTTGTAGTTGGGGATGATGTCGCATGGTCTTGTTGTACGTGAGTGCCGCATTGGAGATGTGGTATCGCTCCTAGAGGATCGCACTGGAAGAAGGGATATGTCGCTCGTGATGCGGCCATGAGGGACTTCTAGATGGTGAAGGAGGTGTCGCTTGTCGCCTTTGAAGATCTTGGCGATCTAGAGCATGCGTGCAATGCCTGTTGCTTGTTGCCTTTAAGGAGCTCTGCCCTGGACTTGTTGCGATGATCAAATCGCTGATGGGGCTCCGCCTTGAGCATGTATGGCGCCTTCAAGAAATCAGATCTATGGTTCCACAATGAAACCCTAGTTGCCTTTTGGCGATTGGAGTGCAAAACAAATTAGGGTTCTAGATATTGAACCCTAGAACAGAAAATCGAATATGGAATATTGATGATCTTCATGACGATGAATAAATAATCTTCAAGAACATAACAATTAAACCTCGAACATAAATAAAGAACACAAACTCCTTCAGAATCGACCCCGCTCTGATACCAAGTTAGAAAATAGAAAGCAGAAGCGGAATCAGAGAATAAAGAAATATAAACATGGAACATAAAGGTTTAATGTGGAAACCTACTCTCGAAGGGGTGGGATGAAACTATGGGAGAAACCCTCAAGGGGACATATGTTTCATTGCTTTCTCTCAATGGATACAAGAGGTCTGAGCTCCTTATATAGCCTTCACAGAGCCTCCACGTCCCACCACTGGTAGACGTGGGACTAAACATGTGGATGGGATAAATGGATCTCTCTAGGATCCATTTACCCATCTCCCTCATAGATGATGCATACAACGGATACTTCAACAACACATAAGGGAAAACTATGTTAAAATTTTCTTAAGAAATTGTTCGACGTTTAAGACCTTTATGACCTGGTAATGTAATAAAGTTATTGTTTTATCATGTCCATATGAATTAGATGGTTGTAAATGCACTTAATGTTAAGGTCCCTTTGTACAATTAGGGATATGTACCACTACCACATTGAATGCAATGCATTTTGGGGATACAACTGATATTAACATGGTCTATTCAATAAAGATTTCCAGTCTGAGAAAGAGATGGAAATCTTTCTCTAAAGACCGGTTTCTTTTCGACTGAATTCTTGATGTATGTCCTCTGCATAGGAATAGATATTCGAAAGTGCCAGAATAATCAAGTCAAAGAGTTGACTTGATAAAGTCAAGATAAACTAAGACCTGAATCGTAACTGACACGATCGGACACATATCCTTTGACTGGAGACAAAGATGCGTCTATATGCCTGAATATGCACATTTGATAGCCAAAGGTCCATAAACCAGTGAGTTGGTGTGCATATGAAGACATATGAGAAGTATAATCTCTCAAAGGAATCATAGAGGTTCATAGTTGATGAATCTAGAGACAGAGCTCACTCATGAGAGGGTTTGGGGTCATAATGAATTCTATACATGATCGTCTTGTTTATGAAATGAGACACGAATTCGAGATATTAATATATGATTTTGGAAAGTATGTGATTAGTATTGTCATCAAATTATCAAATGAGAAATCTATTGGTTTATTCCGAAGAAGACAATCAAACTAGGATTTGAACTTCAGATATATCAAACACTTCCCGTAGGAAGGATGAATGAGTATCGGGAATACTCACGGTTAAATATAGCATAATAGGCCATCTACCATGAAACTTCCATTCTAAGGAGATGATCAAACATGATGGATTTTAGTGGCTCCATTTATTAGATTGATGATTTGATAGTTAATTGGATTAAGTTTCATCTCATTTGAATCCAATGTCCAATTCTAATTTCAATGCCCAAATATTGAAAAGTAAAATGGTGATGAAAATGGAAATAAATGCACTCTTTGAGCTCATTTCTAAATTCCAAATGATATTAACTTTGATTATAAATGGTCAATGAAGATGTATTATCCCCACTGATACTTTATTGGCTCATGAAGAGCATGATGCATTTCGTTGAGGTCACTTAGAGAGTGTTATTTCAGCTCGAATTCAACATTCGTAAGTGATCATTTTTGCTAAAAATTGTATAAATCCTAAAATTGAATAGATATCCAAATTTCAAGGCATTTTACGTGGATAATATGATCTCCCTAATATTATCTCAATGTATCCAAGATTTCTACTCATGAGTTCTAACTGGATTAGGAATTGTACTTAATGATATCAATAATACTATAATAATTGTTATTCTCATGGATATGTGTATATCTAGGGTTTTGTGGACATGATTCGCATCATACATGTGCGTGTAAGTAATATGAATATTGATATACATATTAATTTATATGAATATGATTCATATAAAATTATTTCAAGGCACATTTTTAATATGATTCGCTTTGGTTTTTGAATGTTTGGATTTGTATTTTTGTTTGGATTTATCAATATGATTCATAAGTTATGAGGGATTTTCTCATAAAATTACCAATTATGATAATTGAATTATCATGATAATTAAGCAACATATTTAATCCTATTTTGTCAATAAAAAGGGGGCTTGTGTATGTGACACATGACACCACCATTAGGAGTCCTACTCTCAATTGGTTGATTGATCTGTTGTGTTATTTTTTGATAATTAAGCAACAACCTCCATCCACATATGGAATGAGAGGAGGCGTGTGTTGTGACACATGACACCACATTAAAGAGTCCATGAATTGGACTCTAAATTGATTTTGTTGCTTGATTTATTAATTAATCTAATTGGTGACTGAAAGGAGATAATTCTAGTCCTATTTCTTGGTAAATAAGGACTAAATCACACCTCTTGATTTCTCATCCAAAGTTCATCATTACATATGTGTCCCCGAAGAGTAAGAATCTAAGGGGACGTATGTTGGACATGTGAGCCCACGGCGAGCCATTATGCAATAAATGTTATTGCAAATATCATTCCCTGATCTGAAATGAAGAATAAATAATTTGCATAATAGGTCCCTCTGTACAATTAGGGTTATGTACCATGGTTGTCTTAATGATCATACAGCTGTTGATTCAATTATTGAATCATAGAGGCTGGTGCTTGGATGAATATCTAAAGGGTTAGATTGAGGACTCATCAAGCACCGTCAAATGATTGTTAAGATGTGATCTCCAGCCTGAGTAGGAGATGGCAATCCTTTCTCACATAGGCTGATATCTGACCGACCTCTTGTTGCAGGTCCTCTGCATAGGAATAGAGATTCGGAGGTGTCAGATTAGTTAAGTCAAATAGTTGACTTAACGAGATCGAGATAACCTAAGCCCTATGTTGAATGCTGTCACAGCATAGGCACGCATCCTCTGACCAGAGACAGATGTGTTGCTATATGTCTGAGTGTGTACATTTGGCAGACCAATAGGTTGATGACCTAACCAAGGTCTATACACCGGCGCGTTGGTGTGCATATAAGGGCATATGAGTAATACGATCTCTCAAAGGGATCATACAGGTTCACTACTGAACCGGAAGACATGAGCTCACTCATGAGATATTGGGAAGAATCAAATTCCGTGCACGGTCGTCTCGCTTTGGAAGCTTGACTGAATTTGTAGGTTTGATATATATTTTGGAAAGTATATGATCAAGACCTAGGTATGATATATGCTTTTGGAAAGCATATGGTCGATACCAAATCCCAATGATCAAATGAGAAACTTGGTGATCAAACCCTGAAGAAGACAGTGTAAAATAGATCTTGATCTTCGGGTTGACCATGGGTCTTCCGGTATGCAGGATGTACAGGTATTGGGAATACCTGAGGGTGATGTGATCATAAACGATTGTATATCCATGACGCTTCCATTCCGAGGGAGTGATGAAACAGGTTTGGATTTTAGTGACTCTTTTCAGTAGAGAAGTAATCTGATCTTAGTCCAAGTGTTGGACATTGGTCTGAATGAGATTCAGATTCAATGAAGATTACATTTGCGGTCTTGATTTAATCAAGCATCTGTGGGAGGTTCGTATGATCTGGATTTGAGACGAGATCTCAACATCCAAGTCACTATACGTGGAACAATACAATCGCCCTGTCCTTATCTCCAAGTATCTGCGGAGAAAGCACATTATTCTTGAAGGAGTTCAAGAATAATTCATTTGATGAATTCCATATCCAAGCAAGAAGAACTTGATGATTAAATGAGATTTAATTATCAAGCTTAATATGAATATGATTCATATTGTGAGAATTATTATCCAAGATAATTAAACGAGATTTAATTATCAAGGATTAGAGAATGTGGATAATACTATCCACGATATATGTGTATTGTAAATATGATTTATAATACATATATTGAAGAGAGAGAATCTATGTAAATAGCATTTGTTAATTAATAATGTGGATTGGATTCACATTTATTAATTAATTGGAAATGCAATTTACAAATTAGTTTGGGTTGTGAACATGATTCACATAATGATCAATGGCATGATTGAAATATTCACAAATTAATTTGGAATTAATTTGGTGGATATTATTGCAATAATAGTTATTGCAATTTATTAAGAAATAATAAGATAAAATAAAAGGAGACAAAATAACCCCAATTTTAGGGAGGTTGGTTGACTCCATTTAATTTATCACATTATCTCTTAATTAGTTATTGTTAAATTAAATTATGTTGATAATGTTGCAACATATTTTAATTTAAATTAATGTTGTTGGTTTTAACCAGCAACAATCATAGCCATTGATTTTACATGGACCAAGCCTGGCCGTTGGATCCATGTGTCCCATGGATTGAGATCCATTGGATCCTAAACTAATATAAAAGGAGGGCTAGGGTAGCCTTCCAAGGTACATCATCTAGAGTTGTAGAAGACTACTACTCTCTCTCTCTCTAATTCTCGTGTGGGCTCTCTCTTAATATCCAAGTGGCCGTCCACTTTGCATATTGAAGAGGAGAGCATCTTGCTTCGCCTTCAACGCTTGGATCTTCGTCAAGGATTGCGGGAAGGACGCGACTCATCATCGTGCCCGCAAGTGCGTTCTTCGTGGGTCGGACTTGAGACAGGAGGATCTCTACTTTGGGATCTCACGATCACAACCACGCTTCAAGAGGTATTCCTTGTACTTTGTGGTTTGATGAAACGATCCGAGAAGTGTTCTCGTGATCATGTGGTTTCATCTTTAAAGTTAAAATTTTAATTTCCGCTGCATCTAGCATCTAGTACGACTAGTTGCTCCGATTGCATACGATGCGATCGACACGCTTCCGTGATGATCTTAAGGATTCACAATATCCTTAAAGTGGTATCAGATCCATAGGTTGAATAAGAGTTTTGATATGATCCATAGACCTTAGACGATTTGGTTCTTGAAAGGGTTGCGAAATTTTTACTGCATTTCAATTTTCGCACCTATGTCTAATTGAGTTTTTTCGGCACTGTTTAAAACGTTTAAACACGAAATTTTCAATTGGATTTTGTTCCCCTAAACAAGAAAACCATAGGACTTGAGTTTACTAAATTTGGACTTTATTTGCTCAAGATATGGCTTTTTGAATATGACTATATTCACTGTTGCGGGAACTGCGGATTTGAACGTAATTAATGAGATGATTACGGTTTTAATCCGCCTTGAAATGCGTGAATTATCACAGAGTTCTTTAATAAATCAAATAGGCAATCTTTGGAAACTGAGTTTGCATTTTTTGGATTTAAATTGATCAAGATAAGTTAATTTTAGTGATTGGGGGTCACTGTTGGAAATTAACAATTTCTTGATCTTGAACCTTGTGATATGTCATTCAATTATCATGATGAAAATTAATTGTTAATTTTCTGGAATAATTAGTGATAAATATTTGTGAAATATTTAAAGAAATAATTATTTCATTGAATGACATTTTCCTAAATCACAATGATAAGATATTAGATCTTGATCATTGGTTCATCAACAAACATTGCTTTCATGAAAACCATAGTTTATCCTACAATTGTTGTAGGACAACTTTTACATGAAAACCCCCTTTTTGCTTGAATAGGATTGGGGATTTGTCTAGCAAATCTCCTTATAATCAAAAATGTTTTGATTTATATTATATGGTATAATTTCGGTTGAAAAACCGATGAACATCTCAAAGTACATGATGGTCTATCTGGTATTATCCTTTCCCGAGGCGGATGTGGTGCCTAGTCGGAGAGCATTGGGGTCGCGGGTTGCAACGTATGTGGTCCGTCCCACTCTCGTCGGTACTGGCCATGACAGCGGGTAGGGATTGTATAATGCCGGAGAAAGTCAATATGTATTTTTCTAATTATTAAAATTCGAATAATACGTATTTTGAGATAATACCTACTATTCAAGTAAAAGACATGTTTGTTGATTGATGATTGGATTGATGATTAATTTAATGTGATTAAATTAATTATATCCAATAAATACTCTATTATGAATAGATGTGTATTTCCCTTGGAAGAATTAATTATGTGAATATGATTCACGATAATTAATTACAATTTGAATATGAAGTGGAGGATCACATAAGTGACATCCATGGTCTAACGTCAAGGCAAAGGATTCCGTCACCAGTTGTTGTATATAGGAGACGCCTGTCCGAAGTGACAGATCCTATATATGATTTAATTGGATCGGGTTCTTTGCTTCTCGAAAGAGTAAGGCCGTATACGTAGTGACCCCAATATCGGATCCTCATATTATTGGGGCGATATTGGATTGCGTATAGCGAGTATTAAGCCTATTGACGGTTGGTTCAATTAATGACGGGTCAACATTGCCTTAGGGGTGGTGGGCCCGGGTGTTAAAGACCGAATTGGGAGATGCAAGTTGGACTTGCAAGGCGGAATGTGTTCCCGCTTCTTTTTATCCGAGTTGTAGGTTCTCATATTATTGGGATGCAACAAAGATAGGAAAGGAGATCCCAGATCTTGCTAGAGATATAATGGTAAGAATATCTCTTACATTAAAAGTGATTAAGGGAATGAACTTTCAGTGTTGACAAGGCAAGACAACTTTGATATAAAAATTCCTAAATCAAAGTAAAATATGTATATAATATATATACACTTATGCAAATTTCTTATTTCAGATAATCCTTCATTAAACCCACTCAATATTATACTCAATAATGACCAGTAAAATATCTTGGATTGGACTCATGATCCAGATATTGTACTTGCAATTGGACACATAATGTATGTGGTTACAATATGCAAGATTCCTCAATATAATGAGGAATGACAATTAAATAAGACAATAAGACATCACCTTAGGGTTTGTATGTATCTATAGTCTTGATCTTTCATCGAAGTGTACTTTGGAAGTGACATGTCGACGGTGATCGTAATTGTCAAATAATCCTTATAAAATAAAAGAAGATATTTTGGCATACAAATGTGCTCTAGACATTTAATCATGAATGACATGGTTCTCTGCATTATACAGAATGGTGGCTCGAAAGAGATGATGTATTCAAAATGTTTGAATACCTACCTGAACCTAAGTCTCCAAGAGTTAAGATGAATGTAGATATGATGAGTGTCATCATTCTACTATCTATACTCAAGTCATTCATGAAGCTTTGTGATATTCATATTGTATGAATTTAATGAAGCATGTATAAATGTTGAAATGCTCTTACATTGAATTCTTTTGAATTTAACATAAGAGATCCTTAGTCTTAAGCAATGGTTGTTTATAGATTAAGAGAGTGCAGTGGAAGCATGGGTCGGACCCGAGTAAGAAGGAAAGTCAAAGAGTTGACCTACTTCTGTGACTTCCATATGACATCCAAAGAGTTGGATGAATGCCAATACTGCAATATGTTGATGTGTTGATAGTATGACTATCAAGTCTGTCTAAAATCCTTAGTGAAGGACTCAGATAGAGCATCAGAATAATCTACATATAATCATTGACTCTGACTTTATTATTTCATAAGATAAAGTCTGACAATTGTATCCCAATCTTCTAATGACATTTACAATTGGTTGCATATATATATATTAGAAGATTAGAAATTTGATCTTAAGGTTTAATAGTCATCTACATGGATATTGGTGTAATTGTTGCAGCAATCTCTGTTGGATAGATAGACTTTATATTCTCAGTGGGAGAGCCCTTAGTCTTAGAGAATGTCTCTATAACCTAGATATTAGAATATTCTCATTGTTTGTTTCTAAATGTTGGAAATAAACATGAATTCTGAGATAGAACTATCATAAAGAGTTATGATGGAAATATTTCAGATAGTAATCTAACATCTAGTGGACTCCACAAAATTAGAATATTAATGAATGGTTCATTAAGATTTCTAATACTGAAAATCAAACCTTATAAGATCAATAGGAGGATGAAGATCATTTGACAATGATCTGGCATCAAGCCTTGGACATTTGTCTATTGATTTGATCAATAGACTAGTAAGATATGAAACTTTAGAATGTCTAAAATTTCAAATCTTACATACTTGTGAATATTGTATTCAAAGTAAAATGTCCAATACACCCTTCTCTGGGAATGGTGTTAGATGTCGAGGTATTCAAGATCTCATACATATTGATGTATGTAGATCATCTATATCATAGTAAACATTATGGATATATGAGATTTCTTCTCTTCACCTGAGAAACCTTTGAAATGTTCAAAGATTTCATAATTTTGGTTTAGAACCAAAGTTTGAAGAAAGATGAAATGAATTTGATCTAACCTAGGTAGCTTGTACCTGTTAGATAGAATTCAAAGAATACCTTATGAAGATATGAATATCATTTCTATCTCACTCCTCCTGATAAACCTGAACTCAATAGAGTTGTGGGGAGATACAATTGGATCATGTGTGACATGATTTGATCAATGATGAATTTTTTAGCATAATTTCCTCTTAGTTTCCAGGTATATATGTGTAGTAGAGACTACAATATATATCCTTAATAAGGTTCCATGCATGTAAGCTGGAATCTAGCACTTGAGAGTGCTACTTCATTAGGAAAATAAAGGATGGTATTGGATACCTACTTTATGACCTTCAGATTCTTAAAAGATCTCATCTCTGAGAATATGATTCTTGGAGGATTGAGACTCTTGAGAATCAAGATGAAAATGAAGTGAAGGAACTCATTTAATCTTGAGATGACAATGAGGCTCCTGAAATCGGAAACTAAAAGGATAATTAAAGATGAAACACTAATACCTCTTCAAATGAGTTTGAGGATGTATTCCATGTGTCGATTAAGTCTGACAATGATCGGAATTCATGTAATGAAGCTCCTAAGGATCATGACATGGAAAGATGGATATTAGCAATAAAGTCTAAAGTAGACTACATATACAAAGTGTTGTATATGGACCCTAGAGGATCCACCTATAAGGGTTAGACCCATAAAGGTGTAAATGGATCTTCAAGAGAAGAGGGAACCTGATGAGAAGGTAGAGACCTTCAAAGCTCGGTTCGTAGCCATAAGCTACACATCGGAAGAGAAGACATTGCTTGCAATGAGACTTGCTCTTCGGAAACCATGCTTGAAATCATCAGAGTATTGCTAACCTTAGCTACACAACTTGACTATTGCATCTTCAGGATGTAATTCAAGATTGCATTCCTCTAAAGAATACCTCTTTGAGGATATTCACATGAAGTAGCCCCAGGGCTTCATGTTTGGGGAAAGTAAGGTGTGAAAGCTAAAGAAATTCATCTGTGGACTCAAATAAGCTTCTTGTTGTTGAAACATAAGATTTGATGAAATTATAAATGTTATGATTTCAAATAGAATCTTGATGTACCATGTGAAGCTTAGTGGGAGTGCCATTGTGTTCATCGTGCTAAATGTAGATAATATCCTAATCATTTGGAATGATATAAGGATGAGAATAAGTGTTTTATAGACTGGCTATTCCATACCTTGAGATATGATCTCAAGAATACCTCTTAGATCTTAGTTCTGAAGTTGTTCAGAAGCAAAGAAAAGAAGGTATTGGGACTGTCACATTTGTAGTACACCTTGGACATATTCCATTCCTGGAAATTCCAAAAAAGGCTTCCTTCCTTGAGATTTGGTATTGACCTATCTAAAGGAATAGCACCTCAAAGAGTTGAGGAAGTGAATGCTAGAACTGCTTGCACTTGTGCATCAGTTACGAGAAGCTTAGTGTATGCTAGATGTGTACAAAAGCCAGATATCTGCCATGCAGTGGAAGTAGTAAACTGTTACTAATCCTACTATGGAGAAAGAACACTTGATTGCAGAAATAACGATATCTTCAAAGATGACAAGGCTTTAGAGATGGTGATCTCTATGTCTTATTTTCAAGAAGTTAAGACTTTATAGATAGAGATCTAAAAGGTCTTAACTGTGGATATCTTGAGAGATAGTGATCTCCCGGAATAAGGGTATTCTGATAAGGATTATGGAAATACTGGTTATAATAGTTATTGAGTAATAGTGTCAAGGACACTATAACTGCTTTGACTAGATTGAGTATTGGTTGCAATAGATGCAACATTCGTATTGGATGCGAGCACTGTTACCTAGGGATATGCAAGTGCCGTAAAAGGACTTGGCATAGTCTCGCGGAAACAGAGTGACTGATCAGCTTACCTAGCTATTTCTAAATAGCTTATGATTGTCACATGAGTGTGGGTTTAAATGATTAGCCCATTAATGGCTCTTGGGGATAGTGGGAGATTGTTGGACATGTGAGCCCACGACGAGCCATTATGCAATAAATGTTATTGCAAATATCATTCCCTGATCTGAAATGAAGAATAAATAATTTGCATAATAGGTCCCTCTGTACAATTAGGGTTATGTACCATGGCTGTCTTAATGATCATACAGCTGTTGATTCAATTATTGAATCATAGAGGCTGGTGCGTGGATGAATATCTAAAGGGTTAGATTGAGGACTCATCAAGCACCGTCAAATGATTGTTAAGATGTGATCTCCAGCCTGAGTAGGAGATGGCAATCCTTTCTCACATAGGCTGATATCTGACCGACCTCTTGATGCAGGTCCTCTGCATAGGAATAGAGATTCGGAGGTGTCAGATTAGTTAAGTCAAAGAGTTGACTTAACGAGATCGAGATAACCTAAGTCCTATGTTGAATGTTGTCACAGCATAGGCACGCATCCTCTGACCAGAGACAGATGTGTTGCTATATGTCTGAGTGTGTACATTTGGCAGACCAATAGGTTGATGACCTAACCAAGGTCTATACACCGGCGCATTGGTGTGCATATAAGGGCATATGAGTAATACGATCTCTCAAAGGGATCATACAGGTTCACTACTGAACCGGAAGACATGAGCTCACTCATGAGATAGTGGGAAGAATCAAATTCCGTGCACGGTCGTCTCGCTTTGGAAGCTTGACTGAATTTGTAGGTTTGATATATACTTTTGGAAAGTATATGATCAAGACCTAGGTATGATATATGCTTTTGGAAAGCATGTGATCGATACCAAATCCCAATGATCAAATGAGAAACTTGGTGATCAAACCCTGAAGAAGACAGTGTAAAATAGATCTTGATCTTCGGGTTGACCATGGGTCTTCCAGTATGCAGGATGTACATGTATTGGGAATATTGAGGGTGATGTGATCATAAACGATTGTATATCCATGACGCTTCCATTCTGAGGGACTGATGAAACAGGTTTGGATTTTAGTGACTCCTTTCAGTAGAGAAGCAATCTGATCTTAGTCCAAGTGTTGGACATTGGTCTGAATGAGATTCAGATTCAATGAAGATTACATTTGCGGTCTTGATTTAATCAAGCATCTGTGGGAGGTTCGTATGATCTGGATTTGAGACGAGATCTCAACATCCAAGTCACTATACGTGGAACAATACAATCGCCCTGTCCTTATCTCCAAGTATCTGCGGAGAAAGCACATTATTCTTGAAGGAGTTCAAGAATAATTATTTGATGAATTCCATATCCAAGCAAGAAGAACTTGATGATTAAATGAGATTTAATTATCAAGCTTAATATGAATATGATTCATATTGTGAGAATTATTATCCAAGATAATTAAACGAGATTTAATTATCAAGGATTAGAGAATGTGGATAATACTATCCACGATATATGTGTATTGTAAATATGATTTATAATACATATATTGAAGAGAGAGAATCCATGTAAATAGCATTTGTTAATTAATAGTGTGGATTGGATTCACATTTATTAATTAATTGGAAATGCAATTTACAAATTAGTTTGGGTTGTGAACATGATTCACATAATGATCAATGGCATGATTGAAATATTCACAAATTAATTTGGAATTAATTTGGTGGATATTATTGCAATAATAGTTATTGCAATTTATTAAGAAATAATAAGATAAAATAAAAGGAGACAAAATAACCCCAATTTTAGGGAGGTTGGTTGACTCCATTTAATTTATCACATTATCTCTTAATTAGTTATTGTTAAATTAAATTATGTTGATAATCTTGCAACATATTTTAATTTAAATTAATGTTGTTGGTTTTAACCAACAACAATCATAGCCATTGATTTTACATGGACCAAGCCTGGCCGTTGGATCCATGTGTCCCATGGATTGAGATCCATTGGATCCTAAACTAATATAAAAGGAGGGCTAGGGTAGCCTTCCAAGGTACATCATCTAGAGTTGTAGAAGACTACTACTCTCTCTCTAATTCTCGTGTGGGCTCTCTCTTAATATCCAAGTGGTCGTCCACTTTGCATATTGAAGAGGAGAGCATCTTGCTTCGCCTTCAACGCTTGGATCTTCGTCAAGGATTGCGGGAAGGACGCGACTCATCATCGTGCCCGCAAGTGCGTTCTTCGTGGGTCGGACTTGAGACAGGAGGATCTCTACTTTGGGATCTCACGATCACAACCACGCTTCAAGAGGTATTCCTTGTACTTTGTGGTTTGATGAAACGATCCGAGAAGTGTTCTCGTGATCATGTGGTTTCATCTTTAAAGTTAAAATTTTAATTTCCGCTGCATCTAGCATCTACTACGACTAGTTGCTCCGATTGCATACGATGCGATCGACACGCTTCCGTGATGATCTTAAGGATTCACAATATCCTTCAACGTATACAATTTCTCTTAATTCATTTGATCAAAGCAACTGACTACATCAGATGTAAAAAGATAGTCGAGTGTTGGCCAAGTAATTAAAGTATAAAAGAAAGGACATGCCTCTCTCTTTTGATAAGTTTCTGTGATCTATGAGAGGGAATTCTTAAGAGTTTGAGACTCCCAAATACACATGCAGGGTTCTCTCTCTGTAGCCATACACATCCATTATTGAGCTTGCAGTCATTTATTTATTTATTTTTATTTTATTTTATTTGATATTATCTGTGAACTGTCTAACACCTCTCCTTATTTGAATTTGTTGCGAGGGACCACTACACGAAGGAGTACTTCTTAGGAGGACCTATGCACCCAAGTAAGGAGGAGCCAACTTTCTAACTTAGCCGACAGGAGAGAGCAACAAATGAGGACTTGGTGAGAGAGAAGTTTGTCTTCTTCATCATGCTTTGCGTACATGCAAGAAGACTCAATTTCGTGAAAATTCATAAGCTTAGATCTTCATGATCTCCCCCTTGGGTAGACAATTTCAAGAAGAACTAGATATCAAAGTTCGTAAGAATTAACACAACTCATCATTGCGTCTGCGAGAGGATAGTCATCGGATCAGACTTCATTCAGGAGGTCTCCTGTTTTAGAGACTCACGCTTTAAGAGGTAACCATGATCTCTTCCTAATATTCATTAAAATATTTGAAACCATGTTTGAAAACTACTTCCTCAATTATATAGTTTCTCTTTGAATAAAAGTTTTCTTATGCTAGAATTAACATTCATACGATGAACAACACTTCGTATATGCAAATTGTTTGTTATCTTTTCCGTCGTTCCATGATGCGAAGTTCATAAAAGGTTTATTTACTACCTTCAGAGATGTCACCTTTTAGTGGGAACTATGCCAACAATTTCTTAAAAAATATCATCTTTTAAGGGAAAACTCTACCAAAATTTTCATAAGAAATGTCACTTTTTATAAAAAAAAGAACAACTCTATCAAAATTCTATTAGGAATATCACTTGAGATATGATGGAACTCTATTAAGAGATTTTGTATTTTCACATTTGTCAAGTTTTTTCCCTTCTTATATGGGCATAGCTTACGGTAAAAAAGAGCTAACCAAAATTCAAGGAAAGAAGAGATTATATCTTTATTTTGGACAAGCCAAAACACATGCATGTGTAAACATGGGTTAGCATATTTTATATATTAGTTTTTCTTTCTAATGCTAGGAATCGAATTTGTTTTGGTTGGTGAATAGAGATAATACCGCTAAGAGGAATAAACATCAAATTGAAGGTGAGTAGTTTCTCAAGCACTATTTTCACTATTCATCTATATTTTGACCACTAAATTTGATGTTATAGATTTTAACTATATTTTGATTAATTATAACTCAAAAATAATCACCGATCGTGCGTTCCACACAAGGTGGGAACGTTGTCGCTGTGGTGACCGATGAAAATCTCGGATTCAATCAACAATTAACCCATAATATGAATAAAGCAATGAATAGCAAAAATGTAGAGTTAAAATTTATTATAACTCTACATGCAAATGTGTATAGGTGTAAGCACAAGTAGAGGTCGAACACTGGGAACAAAAGGGAGAAGGAGGCAAGTGAATGCACAAAAATTATGTCTATTATCTCTTATCCTTTTTATTGTTTTTGTGGGTTTTTCATTTTATATTTTTTTTATTTTTGGTTTTGTATTTTGCATTTTATTTTTATATTTTTCATTTTTTATATTTTCTTTTCTTTTAAATATTATATACATGTATATGTATATACATGAATACAATATAAAATATATATAAATACTATAAGTACAAAAATATGTAAATATAGACAAAATAAGTTAAAATAATGTTTTATTATTTTTCTATTATTTTATTTTTTTTGTTATTTTTCGGGAATTTTGCAAATTTTTATGTATTTTTAAAGTCAAAAGTATCCCAAATATGGGATTAATAAATAATCCGAAATTAATTTGGGTTTTAAAAATAATAAATGATTGCCAAAATTGCATAAATTAATTTTAAAATATAAATAATAGTATACAGATAATTATAAAACAAATTTTTTGGATTTTTATTGAATTTTTATATTTTTTATTGTATTTTGGAGATTTATGATTTTTTAAATTTTCTTTTTCTATTTTTAGGGATTTTTAATTTCTGGACTCAATAGATATCAAAATATACTATATATATTTTTGTAATTTTTCAAAATGTTTTTATATTTTTAAAAATTTTTAAATGTAAATAGGGAAAATTTAGGTTCCTTTTTATTTTTAATAAATAAATAAGATGCAAAAAATGCCAATTAAAAATATGGGCATGAATCTACAAGGCATAGAGCATTTTCCCTATTTTTGTGTATTTTTATGAGTACTGTAGGTATTTTTAATAATTAGATAAAACACAGAAAAATACATGTCCTAGTAAGGGCATTTTTTGCAAATAAAATAAAGTACAAGGGGCTTTATGCAAAAACACCAAAAGTTTACAGCATTTATTAAATTTTTAATGACTAAATTACAATTTAAAAATCTACCAGGATATCCACGCAATTTTACCAATACGTGGGACAACACGTGACTCATACAGGCAGGGACCAAAATGCAAATACGTGAAAGTTCAAGGACCTGCTTGTAATTTTTATAAATTTATAACGTGAAATTAACCTTATTGGACTAAACACCAATTTACAAAACTGGTAGGGGTATCCCTGTAATTTTGCCACCTCATGTGGGACGGCACGTGAGGTGACGTGGAATGGACCCAAATGCAAATAAAATAAGTACAAGGGTCTATTGCAAAATTTCCAAATTATTTAACACTAACTTTTATTTACAGGGCTAACTAATAAATATAAGAAGGTAGGGGCTAGATATGCAATTTACCCCTAAAGAGCTCGATGATGGACAACGGATCTTTCTTTACTTTACCACGTATCGTCCATCCGATGACTGATGATGGTTCGCAGATGGGCGACGGAGATCAGATCAATTGGATGATCGGACGGTCATGGTTGGGCTCCATCCTGCGGCTGAGGTTCAATCTAGGTCGTTGCATCTGATCCGACGACAGAAAGGTGATAGGGAAGAACAGGGAAGAAGGCCAGCAAAGCCGAGCTTCCCCACCCTCGATCTCCCTTCTCCAGCATTCTTCCAGGCTCCAAGGCAGCTCTAAACATCCTTGGTGACGTGCTCTACATGCAGGAGGCTTCAGAATGGCGCGAGGGCAATCAGAGCTCCTCCGCGAGGTCGGGGAAGGAAAGGAGCTCCAGGTACCTCCAGCGATCTTCAAAATCAGCTCCCGGCACTTCTTGGCATGCCTAACCTGCACAGGAAGGGAATTCGTCTCGAGGCGGTTCTCCTAGATCGGAGGTGAAGCTGTTACGCGTCGAACATGGAGTGGGCGGCGAAGCTCCGGCGATGGGTGGTAGATGGGCTTTGATTCGCGGAATGAGGGCAGTTCTGGTTGGTCTAAAGTGATTGGGAAGTAGAGAATCATGCGGGAAAGAAGATGTGGTGGATTGTGTGGTCAGAACAGGTGGTTTGGATGGTGGAAACGTCGGCGGAGCAGAGCTCCAGCGAACTACGGCCAAGGCTAATCTAGATAATTAACAAACCTAACCACTAAACTAATAATATAAATGAAATGCGGAAAACAAAATCTACTTAAAATGAATAAATGCGCAACTCAAACCTGACCTAGTGGCCAAGGAGAAGGGCCTCGTCGGAGCGGCAGCCTGGGTGCACCTCCTCCCTCCATCCATCACCGCGAGCTCAAGGGATCTCTGTCTGTCACAAGGATGCTCTTCTTTGGCCAAGACACGGGGTTTAGGGGATGAAAAGTGACCAAATTTGAGAAGGAAGGTGGAGGTACTTACTTATACACATGTATATGCACCCTTATTGACCTGTCGATATTAACGAATCGACGATATGTACAAGGGTTCCAGGATCTAGACGAGAATCTCGGATGATCAGAGAGTATTTTTCGTGAAGGGATCGGGGACAGATGATGGATGGTTCATGCGTGAAAAATGCAAGAAAATCGGGGAAAAGACACGTTGCGTCAACTCAGAAGACAGGGGGCAAGTTGACCCAGGTCAACTCGTAACCTAACGTGATTGGTCCACGTCAGGTCGCTACAGGACAAAATATCAATTTTATTTAAATAATAATTATTTAAAAATTGTAAATGATTTTATTATTTTTTAATAAAAAATAAAAATGTTTATTATTTTATGCAATATTTTATTATGATATTTATTTATTTTTTGGCTTTATTTGTTAGTAGTTAATTTTTATTAGTGTATTCATAGGTATATTCATCTATGTTTTACACATTTTTATTTTATTTTGTATATTTTATTATTTTATTCTTTTATTTTATATATTTATAACTTATTTTTGTGACTATAAATATATTTTTATTTTATTTTTATGATGTAATTTGTACACTTAAATAAATATGTAAGTATATTCCGTAGTATATTCATATGTATTTTACTTATATTTGATATACATGATTTTATTTTAATGCACTTTAATGAGTTTTATTTTAGTTTTGTATTTTAATATAATATAAATTATATTTACAATATTTATAAAAAATATGAATGAATAAATAATAAAATAATATATTTCCCCTTTTATTTATATGCATATATAACATAGGTATTTCATCTATGTTTTCACATAGATTTATTTTATTTTACATTTTCCTTTTGGTTTTATTCAGTTTAGTTATACGCATATGTTATAAATAATACTTACAAAATTATAAAATATGAATTTGTAAAATAATGAATAATGAATAAAATGAATGTTTTAATCGGTAGAATGTACAATGAGGGCCCAAAACCTAACTTGCACACAGTAACTCCAAAAAATATAAAACCACAACCATTAAATAGCTTGTGAAAAGTTATATACAATTAGAGGTGATTTTGTTATATTTTGAGTTATTATTTGAAGTTTGGTTTTTGGCTTTTTATTCTGTGTATAAAATGTACACTGTTTATTATTTTTATACAAACTCGATTTTGTATTTTTATTTACATTATTATCTATAACTTTTATGTACAAAGTTTCTTTATTTTATGGATAAATAATAAAGACTAAAATAGATGTCAAAAATGCATAATTTAAAGAATAAGTAAATGGTATTTTTGGCCCTTATCTCCCGTACTTTATTCCTTGTCGACCAATTCCATTCTGGACTTGGTCTCAGGGTTAGGGTCATAAAATATTTCCAATATTTTATTCCTTTTTCTTTTTTTCTCTTTATTCTATAATTTTGGCATTAAAAACCTTATTTTATATACAAATAATACAATAAATAATGAATGTTATTATGCACAAATTGATGCTATTTACATGTATTAGATAGGGTTTTTAAGGCCAAAATGATAGAATAAAAGTGATAAAATGGCGATTCAACAATTACACAGTTCTACATGTTTCAACTAGCTTGGAAATCGGATACCTTTTATATATGGTACATGAAGCTTAGTATTCAGATCTTGTATCAAAGTAATATGATGCTTCAGGTTTTATGTATGATAGAAAAATCCTAATTTTCATATTTAAGTTTAGTGAATTTTATAACACAACTTGAAGATTTGTGGTATTCAGTTATTTTTATAAGAGTGTAATAGAAGTTTCATATGCATGCAATATAGCTTTTATACAGTGATATGTTTCAAATATCATACACTTTTCAGCTTATAGATATGATTTTATGAATTAGAATAAAGAATACATGAATGTTGAACACTACAGTTGGTCTCATACAAGACATGAACTAGCCATTGGATATGGTTATATCATTAAATATGATCCCGAAACACATCATTAGATGTGACGAAACCATTAGATATAGAGACTATTAAATATGGTTAAGAGGACTTTGGATTCACATTATATATATAAAGGCTTTGGGAAGTATGCAGGGTATTCTTGGCCTTTGGGACTGTCGAAATGCATGATTTAGTTTGCTTCATTGTTCATGGAATTAGTATGGTTAGACGCAACGGTGTTGTGAAAGAGCTACAATTAGCAATATTATTGCAATACTTTTAAAAGTTGGCTTTAAATTATTTGCATTTATTTCCATATGGTAGGTAAATTGTTCTTACAATAGTAATATGCTTCAAACTTTCGAGTTTATTAATCATTTGCTTTACTTTTGACTATCGAATGTTTTCCATGCATTATGCAAAGACATTTAGAAATATCCATATTTTCTTACCAAATGCTTGAGAATCATTCGTTGGATTTGAGCTCATGTTGAGTTTACACTCAACCCTTATTTATTTATTATTATACCTACTTGAGGAAGAGCTGTAGGAAGAGAATTACACTATTAGCCATAAAGGGTGGGATCTTAGTACACGTCTTGCATGTTTTTGTAACTTTTTGTATGTAAGGTAAAGATGATGTGTTATAGAAAATATGGAGTTTTGTGTAAAACAAGAAGGCATATCTTGACTTATTCAGAGAATAGTGATTTATAACATTTCAGGTGCATGTTGTCATTCAGAGTTGATCTTAATTCTTAAAATTAGTTGTATCGGTTAGCAGGTCTGGTCATGACAGATACAATCGAATTTGTCATACACAATATTAATGAAGATACACTGTGAAGGACTTTGAACCGTGATGAAGACACCATATTCCCCTCTCTAATTCCTTCTAACATTTGCCATCAGATTCCTAACGTATGCTAGTAGGACATATGTCATCCACCAATCCAAATCCAATTAGCAAGGTATTCATGCAGTTCTTCACATGTTGAATGTCCCCTCAGTGAATGAAAATGACATCTTCAGGGTGAAGTCATCATCATCATTTCCCTCCCCCCCACCCCTTGGTGCCTCCTTAACATTGGCATCATGATGGATGTATGTTTGAAATATTACATCATCTCTCTAATAGTATTGTATGAAGTTTTGAATGAATGATACAGTATGCATCCACGATGAATACCGGTTTAGTATAGCTGTAGTAAAATCTTAGAATGTCTAATACGAGCATACTATTAATACATTAAAAGAATATGTAATAATTTTAGATGATGTATTATTTCCCAATCACTCTCATTTGGCACATCCAAACCTTTCAGCATAGGATCCCAACCTCAAGTACTCTTGGATTGAAGAGATGCACACATTACAATCCCTCTTGATGTTTTCCACCAGTGAACGAACTTGGTGTCATCATAGGAAACTTCAGTCGCTGAGTTGAAGCCTGTTTAATAGTTCTACATGCCTCCTTAGTAAAAGACACACCCATCCTTTATCAACATCAAAGTAATGCTTTAACAGATTGAGATACTTATCCATCGACGATGTCAGTTTGTAACATGTTGGAAACTACATGGTCCCTTTCTCAAGTTTGCCCTATTTGGCTGTGATCTAGTTGTAAGAGTATGACAGTTAATGCAATTGAAAGGAAATATCAATAGAAGTTGTTGTTCTTACTTGACCTTTGTTAGGGACAAGAGAGAATAAAAATCCCTCTAGAAAGACTATCCTCTACCATGACCATATATGGGAAAGCAGAAGTAGTGGGAATAGAGGGAGGTGATGAATCTCCATTTCATCACCTTTATTCTTTCATTTTGGTCTTAAACCCCTAGTTAAATGCATGCATATATCATTAATTTGTAGAAAATAACACTCAATAATTGACTTAAAAATATAGTATAAGTGCATATATTCAATACCAAAATAAAAGAATAAATGAAAGAAAAGAAAAAGAATGAAGTGTCAAAGATACTGAATGATCCTAGATCGTGATGATTTGGTTGACAATGAATAAAGTAGGGAAAGATATGGCAGACATACTATACATAATACAACCCCAAATCCTAATTTCGATTCATCAATAAATGCATTTTGACACCTGTTTAGTTTTCGTACCTTTATACCTCAAAAAATAAAACCCTCAACATAAAAGTTGTACATAAAAATACAAAGAAAAATAGAAATTGATTTCAATAAAAAATAATACGCAGTGTACCCGGGACACTCAGAACAAAAAACTGCAAAGAAAGATTCTCATATATGTATCTCCTCCATACATAGTCAAAATTGACCAATCTCACATTTATTATTCATAAAATTTAATTAACTATTTAATGAAGGTGATTTCATTCAATTTGGAATTGAGAAACAAAAGTTGGCTTTTGAGTCCTTATTGTCTTGTATGTATACAATATTCAATATATTTATTCTTTATATTTTTATATACTTGTAAATATTATTCAAAATACATGTAAATAATAAACATAAAATAGAACCATTAAATATTTCTTAAAATAAATAGGTTTTTATCAGTTATATTGTGCCCCTCTGAGATATTGCAATTTCAATTATGCCCCTCCCTTTTTGGGAATATCAGTTGTGCACTCGACTTCTTGTTGTTCTATCGCTTGTGCCATTCGGGTTAGTTATCATCCATCTCCAATGCAAACGGACGTTAACTTTAAGGACACAATGGGGATTAGTTTTAAAAAATAGACTGAAATGTCCAAACCCTTCTTCTTCCTTCTCCTCCATCATCTTCCTCTTCCTCTCCCTTCTCTTCATCCTCCCAGCCTCCTGCTCCTCCACCAGCTCCCCCCAACTACCCCCAGTCCCTCCCTCCTCCCCCTGCCCCCACTCCTCCCCCTCTACCCTTAGTGTCTGCCTCTTCCCCCAAACTCCTCACCCTATACTTGTGCCTCTCCCTCTGTGTCTGAGCTCCTCCCCCAGCCCTCGCACCTCCAACCCCTCTCTTCTTCGTCCCACTCCTCCACAACTCCTCTCACCTGCCCCCCGTTCGCCTCCAGCTCCTCCCCTCATCCTCATGCCTCTGTCCCGTGCCTCCCCCTCTACCACCACTCCTCCCCCTACATTTGTGCCTCTGCCCCTGCTCCTCTTCCACGACCCTCCCCCTCCTGGCCTTCGTCTCCTTCACCGCTCCTACTCTCCTCTGCCCAAAGCTCCTCTCCTCGCCCACGGACCTCCCCCTCCGCCCCGTACCTCCCTCTCCACCCCCAGCTCCTCCCCCACCTAGCAGGCCACCTCTGCCCTGAGATCCTCCCCCTACACCCTCCTCCACCCAGAGCTCCTCCCTTCGTGCCTCCCCATGTCCCCACGCATCTCCCTCCACTCCTCCTTTCCTCCGCCCTCCTCCACCCTACACCTCGCTCCCGCTCCAAGCTCCTCCCATTTATTGTAGTTATTAAGAAACTAGAGAGGAAGGGATAAAGGAGGAGGTGGTCAACCTCGTCGTAGAGAACATGCAGCCTCGTCGTCGACATGCTACTACTGATGGTGAATGACGGAGAAGGGGATGGAGGAGGAGGTGGTCAAAGGAGGAAGGGTTGGAGAGTGAGGATGAGGGAATAAGAGTGAGAGGGGGATGTGTGGTGTTTTCTAGATATGCCACTCTTAACTATACCATGATCTGAGAAAACCGTGTTTAAGTTCAAATTATTGACGACTAAAGTAACGGAGGGAAAAAAGTGATAGAAGGGCAAGAAGTCAGGGGCACAACTGATATTCCTAAAAAGAAAGGGGCATAACTGAAATTACAATATCTCAAAGGGACACAATTGATAACAACCCAAATAAATAACGTATAAAATATATAGCTAAACTATACATATTTACATATACTTATTTATTCAAGTAAATAAATAAAAACAGAAAAATACAATAAAATTATGTAAATGTGTAATTAATTAAGTTATAAATATATAAATATGTAAATATCATAATAAAATACATAATGTAAAATAAAAATACAACAAATACATATATATATACCTATGTATATACATGTAAATATTAACATCTAATAAATTAGCTTGTAAAAATAAATAAAAAATATCCATAAAATACTACATAAAATAATAATCATTTTCTATATTTTGACCTAAAATTAATAAAATCAATAACAATTTCTAATCTAATTAATAAGGGAAACAACCCCATCTTTTTCTTGGTTAGTCCACGTGGACCAACCAAGATGCTCATACTGTTGAACGCTCGATCAACTTTCCGACCCTCCCCACCTCCTTTGTCAGAAGTCACAAGACCTCTGACTTCACCTCATTTTCACTCCTCACTCATTTCTCCATGAACCTTGATATCACCACCCTTATGTTCCCCGCCATCCATACTCCACACATCCTCAAGCCATCTCTTCCACCTTTTTGCAAAAACCCACACCTATAAAACCACCCACCTTCTTACTTTGTAGATTTGATCCTCATTCTCTTCCGTAACCCCAATAGGAGTATACAAATGGACTTGCCTGATGATAGCGAGCAAGATTCTATCCTTGTCGGCATGGAGAAGGTTGAGATTCGAGTTATTTGGGGTTCGTCGAAGATCCTCATGCTGAGCTTCTTCTGCTCCATGTATTAACATATGTAAGAGATGTAGCTAATTTTTATTCTTGCAGTTTAATGCAACTCTTAGTGTAGTTGTTAGTTTTAGTAATTAGGTTTTAATTTAATTTAATGATTTACTTCTGTTGGAGCATTAGATCATAGCTCGATTTCACTGTGCTCCACCTGTGCTCGATCCACCTTTCCCCTCACCTTAATTCCTCTTCATCTTCTCCGCTTTTCACCCATCATCTCACCCCCAATCCTACACAGATCGGGGAGATTAGAGCTCCCTCTCTCGTCATCCATTCGAGCTCATCCGCCACTCTATTCACCATGCTCCCAGCTTTAATTGCTGGTCGAGGACCCTTGCCTCGAGCCAAGAAACATTTTCGTGCACGAGGAAGCTCAAGAGAAGGCACCTACAGCTAAAAACAAACGATTAAAGCATTATCTAGGTTGCTTGAACACATTGACCTCCAGCCTTCTCTCCACCAAGGTATGGATTTCCTCAGGTGTCCTTGTAGGTGTAGCTGGACGTCGCAAAGGAGTAGAGCCCATCAAGAGCGTCGGATCAGGTTGGGAGTCGGAGATATTAGCAATCGAAGCAGCCATCGTGTCGTGTTCTTCAACATTCTTCCATCAACATCTAGGGCCTCCGATCAAGAACACAACCCAGATCTAATCTGGTTCTTCCACTATCAAGCGAAGCGGTACGCATGTTCCTCCGTCAGATCTGCCAAGTGCCATGACATGGCGCACTGAGTGCCCTCTGATCTCGACTTTAAGGGGTAAACATCTAAGTAGCCTTCTTCTTGTATATATATTAAGTCCTGTAATTATTAAGTAATGTTTAAAGAGTTCTATAAAAATTATAGCATATTCCCCCAATACGTATTACATATTGCTATGAGGTCCATGCCAGCTCACCTCACGTGGACCCCCCACGTGAGGCATGTGATATTTTCATAGAGGCCCCTCCAACTTCTTATATTTATTTATAGTTTATAAAACTATAAATTAAGTGGTAACTTTGGGGCAATATGTGCATACCCATTTATTTATTTTTAATTGCAAAAATACCCCTGCAACTTGTTTATTTTTATGTGCATATTTCTATTTTTATTAAATAGATCTTACATTGTAAAAATTATGGGAAAATTATTTTAGGTGATTAATATATTGCTCATTCACATCCTATTTTTAGTTTGGCATTTGCTTGTATTTTTCATTTATTAAAAATAGAATATATTTATTCCTTATTTACATATAAAATACAAAAAAAATATAAAACCTACTCTTAAAATTCTAAAAAGTAAAAGTATATATATAAATATATATTATAACTCCAGACCAAAATTGACAAAAAAATACAAAAGGAAAACACTAAAAATAAAAAAACCCTAAAAACTCTATAAAAATCAGTAAAAAAGTATATAAAATTCCAAAAAATAGTTTTCAATGTTTTATTTTTTTATATTACATACTATACATTAAAATAGCTTTGAGAAAATTTGGACTTATTATCTATTTTTAGCTCTCAAAATAATTTGGCCTATTTATATAAGTCATTATTTTGGCATTTTAATACCTTAAAAATACCTAAAATTAGCAAAAATCATATAAAAATCATAAAAATAGAGAAAAATATTAAAAATACAAAAACATTATAAAAATTTTGATTATATATATATAATTATGGAACCTATATATACACATTATATTACTTATATACTTATCATATTATCATTAATTATAAATACTTAATATATATTGAAAACACTTAAAAATAAAAAAGGACCGCGCTTGTATACATTTCCATATATTGTTGTATTTTTATTTATTATGTATAATCTATAGTATTTATAATATCTATATTATTATTACTATATAGAGATATGTATATATATATATACATATTATATCATTAAAAACAAAAATGAACTAAAAATTTGCAAAAAATAAAATTAAAATTAAAAAATATAAAATATAGAACATTAAAATTCCATAAAAATTAAATATAATTAGAAACCCACAAAAATTCTAAAAGAGTATAAAAATAATTATTGTTTATTTTCATTAATTGACAATAATTATACCGATCTCCATTGCTCTTTGTGGTTAACCACTCTACATATTTATACACTATACACATATATTTTCTAGAGTTAAAATAAAAATAAATTTTGATTCGCATATTTGCATTGAATTATTGTGCATCGTGGGTTGATTTTTGATGATTGATTGAGATACGTTCCGAGTATATAAAAGTCCCCAATACAACAATTGTCAGATCCGACTTGTTGGACACTGCAGGCCCTCCAAACCGGGCATTAGGGACCCACGTACCGACCAATTGCATCAGGGAGGCTCAAACCTCGTGTTCTTAGTCATTTTTCAAAGTGATGGAGTAAAGGAGATCGTACCTACAAGTAAATCAAGCCAACACAGTGCAATAAACGCTTGAAGAAGTCCAACAGGAAAAGATGACACCATTGAGAGAAGTATACATTGAGGAGGGGGAAATTATTGGAACTCTCAGCTCTCCCATGGTGAGAAGGCATCGAGGGAGAGGGCACATGATAGAGGACATGGGATCGACACCCCCTAACACTCCCTCAGATGCCATCATCAAGGTTACAACAACTCCGATACGAGGTTATTATCCTACTGCAATCTTGCAACCAAACACACCTTTGAACTATAGGGATATTAACATAATAACCTTGAGTAATTTTGTAATTACCTCATGACCCTCGATAATTCATAATTACATGAGAAATCATGAATAATGGTTGACTCTTACACGACATAACATTGTATTATGTTCTGTTTGTTTTATCTGTTATATTTGATGATTTCCATTAAAAAAGATAAAAATACCCCTAATGCTCAATCTTATTTGTGAATCATACCCTCTCATTCTCTTTCCCCATTCCCACTCTAGGAATCAAGCACTTGAGCGAGTGTCGATTCGCGGAAGTGCAAGATGACATCAAGCTATGTCCGTTCAAAGTCATATAGGGAGTTGGTGACTAGCCTAAGATCATCATCCAATTCAAATGAAAGGAGAAGTTCACAGCAAAAGGAGATTTTGGCAATGATCCTTTCCAAGATGCGCAAGATTGCTCAAGCCAAGTTAAACACCACCATTAAGAACGTTGTTGTGATTGTCCCTGCCTACTTTTGTGACTCGCTATGCTGCATCACCAATTGCACCGACATTATTTCCAGCCTTAATGTCATGTGTATGATTAGCGAGCCCGCAACCGTTGCTATGGCTTACGACCTTGACAAATTGCTGGAGCTCCATAAACAGAAGAAGTATATCCTCGTGTTCAACCTTGGTGAAGACACGTTGGATGTAACCATACTTCTCATACATGAGGATGTCCTCGAGGTGAAGTCTACCTCCGACAACAGTCACCTAGGCGACGATGAATTCGACAATCGCTTGGTTAAGTACATGGCCGACGAGTTCAAGAAGAAGCAAAAACTCGTTATCAATAACAACTTGTGGGCATTTCGACAACTATGAAGCTCATGCGAGAGGGCTAAGAGGGTTCTTTCCTTCCAAACAGTCACAAGAGTTGAGGTTCCAGCTCTAATGGGCATCACAAACCTCCTCATGGACATAACTCAAGCTAAGTTCGACAAGCTCAACATGGACTTGTTTGACATATATATGGTGATAGTAAAGTAATGGATCAGTGACATCAAGGGGCCAATGACCAAGGAATACATTGACGAGATTATATTCATAGGTGGGTCTAGTCAGATCCCCAAGATCCAGGAGATGCTCAAGGAGTTCATGTTGAGGGAGACGAAGGAGGGTGTAGAGCAGGAGAGGAAGTGGTTGTCGAGGCTTGGGATGGAAGGGGATGGAGGTCGGTGATGGAGGGGGTGGGTAAGGGGGCTGTAAGGAAGATGGAGAAGGGTGCCAGAGGGAGTATGGGTGGAGGAAGAAGGGGACTGGAGGATGATGGAGGGGGATGCTAGAGGAGGAAGAGCAGTTGGTCGGTGGTTAGAGGGGTGTGTGTGTGTGGGTGGGGGGGGGGTGTTGTTGTTGGTGGAGGAAGAGCAATGGGTCGGCGGTGCGAGGGGGTTTGCTGGAGGAAGAAGGGGAGGAAGAGGTGGTCGATGGCGTGCTGGAGGAGGAAGAGGTGGTTGACGACGTGTTGGAGGAGGAACGAAAGGAGGAGGGTTAGCGGGAGAGGGGGCAAGCTGGAGGAAGGGAGACACGGGGAGTGGGGGGGGTGTTGGAGGAGGAAGGGAAGGAAGAGGTGGTTGGTGGTGTGTTAGAGGAGGAAGTGGAGGAAGAGGCGCTTGGCGACATGCTGGAAGAGGAAGGGGAGGAGGAGGGTCGACATGGGAGAGGGGTATGTTGGAGAAGGAAGGAGGTGCAAGGGGGTTGCTGGAAGAGGAATGGGGGAGGGTGGGGTATTTTCTTTTTTCTCCCTCTCTCTCTCTCTCTTTTTAAATTTTTTGTTAACTTCAGCGTTAGATCGTGCATTGATTAAATTAACTCAGTCATCTGATTGAGTTAATCAACTAAATTAACAAGGGTTATAGGTATAAAATAAAGCATTTATTTATGGGCTTGGATGTAATTTATGATTATCAAAGGTTCCTGGAGTAATTACGAAACTACTCAGGACTATGGGTATAAATATCTTGAAACTATAAACCTAATTTCCATGTCATACCCAAACTTTAAAAAGTAATAATATGGTGCTCAATTTTAAAATTTATTTCAATCCAAGCTCATACATCTAAATGAGAGTGAGAAAATGATAAATTTAAATCCATCCATTACAATACCACATTGAAACATTATCTCAAAGATCAAGTACCACATAAACATATTTTTAAAAATCGGATATAAATGATTCAGGGACTTTTGTGCATTTTACTCAAAAAAACGGAGTCGTGGGGCGCAGAGCTCGTTGACGAGGGACGCGTGTTTTGGGTTCCCCCCTCCTCCCCCACCAAAGCTCTCGGATGATCAGAGCTCGAACATAAAGCCCGGACCTGACGCCAATCCCGATTCCACCATCTCTTAGAACGAGGTCAGACTCCTTTTTTTCCTGTAGTTTTCTTCACGTGACCTCCTTTTTTCGTTAGGGCTGTCCCCAATTCTGCCTCTTCTCTCGTCTTTTTCTTCGATCGACAACACTGTCGCCTAAGTGCCGTTCTTGATCGCCTTTTGGACTTTGGATTTCTCTGACGTTCCTAACGCCGATTGGACCTTTCCGGCGGCATCTTTTGCAGCTGTAAGATTTTGCTTCTTTTTGCTCCATTGTCTATATTTTGGGGTAAATGATTATCCATTGTCTATGATCGTAGTAAGAGGGGTTGGTGAAATGTCTCTTTTGCCCTTTTCCAACTGTTTTCGTCGAGAATTAACGATGCCATGCAATTGGTTCTGATGGTAATCTTTTGATGATATCTGATTGAGTGGAGCTAATTTTAGGAGTTTGGGAAGTGTAATGGTCAACATTTTGATCTTGGAGTCAAAAAAAGGAATAAGGTTTCCATCACTATTCGTCCATCATAAACCTCACCCTTAAAAAATACAAATAACTATCACTTATTTTATCATCTTATCTAACGTACCCCACTTATCCCTCCTTATCCTCTACCTCCTACCGAACGTGGAACAACAAATAACTACAATTTATTCCTACTTATCACCTCCCTCCAACCGAACAGATACAATGTATTATCCCTCTTTATCCCTTTCACTTATTCCTCTTCTGAATGGCCTCATTAGAGTATTACAAGAATTTTGCTCGTGAAGTACGGGTTTGTTTGGTGAGCTTAGGATACTCCTTACTCGATCTCCAAGTAAGAAGGGCAAGCCTCTTTTTAAATTTAATTAAATGAGAAATAATAAAAAGGCCATAACAATGCGTTGATTTCCAATCAGGGGCATTGTTTTTTCAAATGTAACAAAGAGTAGCATGATCTTAATTTTTTGTCTCAAGTACAGGTTTCCGTAAGCTTCTGCAACCCTTTTATGTCAGCGCTAAACCCTCACGTTGAAAGTTCAAACCCTCTATGTTACATTTGAAAAATAAGATGCATAATTGGAAATCGACATATAGCTGGAGCCCTTTTTGTAATCTACCCCTAATTAAATTATCTGTCGTATCAAATAAACGCGTCCTTCTGAAAACGAGGGATATCCTACATACCAAACTGTTAGGATGCCTTGAATCTTAGTTTGATAGTTTAGCCTTATGCATTGGAGTGGTTGATCTACTGATTCCCTTAATTGTTGCCGGATGATGCCCGCTTGCTCAAAACAATGATTTTTCCTCCTGAAACAACATTCAGTTATCATGTCAGTTATGTATTCATATTTGTGGATCCGTCCATTTAGAAAAATCCATTAGTAGGTTATTTTATATAACCAAGGTTATGGCTTTGCATTTCATCATTTGTACCATTGTCTTACCATCATACAGAGAGAGATTTGAAGTCATCATCAAGGAGTAGCCTGGTTAAGGATGAACCTCATATATCTGTGTATTGTGATTGACTTTTGTTTGTTCATTTGGTCTGCGCTCTATACGCTGAATGCCACACAAATTATGCCATAAATTATGAATGAAGTTTAGGGGGGAAACAATTAAGGGAAGTTGAGGAGGAGAGACGGCAAGATTGTTGCTTGGGGGACTTCTGTCACGTCGATTGTTCCTTCTACTACAGTATTCTTTAATCTGTCGATCAATATAATGATCCATATTGATATCGTCTGTACTCATATATCTTAATTCATTCTCCAGAAATCCACATTGTTTCTATTAACTCATTGTCTGTATCTGCTTTGGGTTTGATGTGTAACATGCTATCGATATTATCACAGATGCAACAGAAACATATATGGTATACGTGTCTTTCTTGAGTCGGCGTAGGAAGGGTCAACTCGAGTCTTGATCTTTCTAAGTGCCTTCCTTAACCTTTCAATAAAATTTATGGGGCAGACACCTTCGCGTGTTCCCCATCTTTTGATTCCAAAAAAAATGTATATGTGGTCTTGCAATCTGCATATTTGCTTGAGCCATATAATGGTTGTACCGTTGTAGTCATGTTGTGGTCATGTATGCATATGCGGACACATAAGCTCTGAAAGATGCTATCTTAAATGAATTTGTATTTTTGCTTTGAACAGACACCACATACTAACTACAAGTTCTTTTCAAGCTCAAAATCGGACACGTGTCTTAGATTTCTTGTCTTCACCTATCTTCACAAAGATGGAAAATCTTTCTGAATTCATTTGAATTTATTTGTCCACGTAGTTTTTCTGTTTTTTTGTGGTTAGAAAGTTCCAAAGCATTTGTATGGACATGGAAGAATGTGTGATATTTGACTGGCTTATGTTTTTTTGTTTTCCCATGTATGTGCTTAATAAGTGATTCTTTTACCTCTCTCTTTCATCTTTCATCGAACCAATTTTTCTCAGCATCAGTGCATGCTATTTTCTACTAATATTTCATCAGTAATTCTTATAATGGTCAGGTATTAAGTTCTGTTTGTTTTCTTGGTTCTTGATTACAACCTGGTTTGTCCCTTAGGATATCACAAGGTTCCAAGGACTTTATTATCGAGAATAAATCCATAACTCTGAGTTTTTCTCCTACAGGCACAAGCATGGGATCATCAGAAAATTCTCCTCCCCATTCATCGCGTCAGGGAATTACAGGTCACCCATCCTCCATTGGAAGGATAAGCATTGATGGCTTTGGTAGAAGAGATTCTATGACCCTTTCACGAGATGGGTCTAACAAAATTGCTGAGGACATATTAGATACGGTGTTCGCGCAGGCTGGTGACAGTGGGAATCGCATAGTTGACGATGGTGGTAGAAGTGTAAGCCAGAAGTTTCAATTTGATGACACTGAATTTGCAGATAATGTGAGTGCGGCAGTTATAGATGATGCATCCACACGGTCTGATCACTTTCGAATTCATCCAGAGGATCATCCACTGCCAGAATTTCAGGTGTCATCGCAGGTCATTCCTCCTCTCCCGCCCGATGCTATTCTTTACTCCAGAGAGAAGAGTATGAGCAGGTCTGCAATGCAGATATTGAGGAGTCTCTCTACTAAGGTTAGTAAAAGCCCATTACAATCCATTTATCTTGCATGGCTGAGCAGTGAAACATCTGCCCGAGTACTGTTTATTTAATATAAAATGTACACTGAAATGATAGCAAAAATAACAGGAATCTTCGAATTATATTCAAGCTTCTAACTCCAAGAGAGAAAAAAAATAAAGTTGATGATGATGCATCTGCCAGCGAAAAGCTTTCATCAAAATTCTTTCACTTAAATCATGTTTGAATTGCCATAATGTAGAGTGATTCCATTCAATTCTTTTCCACGAGACTGGATTCCGATGATTGGGAATGAATGTAATCTAGTCTTTGATGTTTGTAAAAATATATTAATAACACTCCCCCTCAAATTGGAGCATATTTATCAGTCATGCCCAACTTGGAAACAATCCAGGATAGACGCTTCATGGGTAATGCTTTTGTGAAGACATCTGCACGTTGAGGATCTGTGTTGATATGAGGAGTTGCTATTCTTCCGATCCTGACAGCATCACGAACAAAATGACAGTCAATCTCTCTATGCTTGTTTCGTTCATGAAACACATGATTCATGGCAATATAGGTAACAGATTTGTTGTCACAGTTTAGGGGAATAGGAGTAGTGACAACAATATCAAGTTCTTGCTGAAAAGTTAATAACCATGTGATCTCACAGGTAGCTTGGGCCATTACCCTATATTCTGCTTCTACACTGGATATGGACACAATAGTTTGTTTCTTACTTCTCCAAGTAACTAGATTTCCTCCAACCATCATAGCATATCCAGTGGTAGAGCGCCGATCCTCCAGCGAACTTGCGTAATCAGCATCAGCGTATGCGATAACATCAGTGGACCCATTTGCCCCATAGAAGAGTCCTCGTCCTGGTGATTCTTTCAAATATCGTGAATCTGAAGAACATATTGCCAGTGATTGTAACAAGGTTCCTCTATGTATTGGCTAGCTCTGCTTACTGCATAAGAAATATATGGTCTGGTGACAACAAGATAAAGTAGTTTACCAACCAGGCTTTTGTATCGAGCAGTGTCCTCAAAGACAGGGTCAGAAGAAGTGATGTGTTTCTTTGGCTACAAGAATACCGGAAGGCTTGCATCCAAGTAATCCAGCTTCGATAAGAATGTCCAGACAGTATATCCTCTGTGAGAGATGAAAGCCTTCTGTAGTACGTAGTACTTTTATGCCCAAGAAGTAGCGTAGTGAACCAAGGTCCTTGGTAACGAAAACCTTATGGAGAAATGCCTTGGTCTCTGCTATCCCATTATTATCATCACCTGTGACAACCATATCGTCCACATAGACTGCAAGTATAATAGTACCAGATGTTCGTCTTCTGACAAATATATAATGGTCGGATGTAGTTCTTTGAAAATCAAGAGTGCTTATTTCTGCAGTAAGTCTGTCGAACCACGCTCTTGGGCTTTGTTTTAGACCATATATGGCCTTGCGAAGTCGGCACACATACTCCCCCTCGACTTCATAACCGAGTGGTTGCATCATGTACACCTCTTTTTCAAGATCCCCATAAAGAAAGGCATTTTTCACATCTAACTGAAAGATAGGACACACCTTATTAGATGCTACTGAGAGAATGGTTCTTATAGATCCCATTCGTGCAACCGAGGAGAATGTCTCAAAGTAATCCACTCCATATGTTTGTGTAAATCCTTTGACTACAAGACGAGCTTTCAACCTATCAATAGACCCATCAGGTGACTGCTTGGTTGTGAAGACCCATCTACAGGCCACAGGTCTAGTCCCCTTGGATGCTGCGCTAGATCACATGTCCCCTTCTAAATAAGAGCATTCGTTTATTCATCCATGGCTCGTCGCCATCCTGAATCTTACAAAGCACTAAGATGGTCTCTCGGAATTGTAATAGTCATGAGAGCATCTGCATATCGTCTGTCAGTGGGAGATAAAGTAGCAGTAGAAGTGAAATGAGACATGGGATGAGAAGTGCATTGTCTCTTAGATCTTCGTAGAGCAATGGGAAGCTCTTGAGGATCATCCGTGACAGCTTTGGAGGGGACACTTGTAGAAGGCATATCATCCTGCAATAAAGAAACATGTAAAGGCACATCTGGTGGTGAAGAAACTTATCTGCGATTAAAGACAATGGGTGGAAGTTGGAGTTCTAGAGGGATATCTGAAATAGAATGATTAAAGAAACCGGTCTGTTAAAAAATGTTACATTTGTGGAAATGTAATAACGATGTCCAATTGGATCGTATTCGTAACACCTGTAACCTTTTTGAGTACGTGAGTAACCAAGGAAAACACATTTGACTGCACGAGGAGAAAGTTTGTCCCCAGTGTGAAAATTATGAACAAAGTACACACAACCGAAAATTCATAAGGGTAGAGGAAAGGATGACTCGGTTGGGTAGAGTAAGGAGAAAGGGGTGGAACCATTTATTGTTGGAGATGGAATTCTATTGAGAAGATGAACTGCAGAGCTTCCCATTGCTCTACGAAGATCTAAGAGACAATGCACTTCCCATCCGTGACAGCTTTGGAGGGGACACTTGTAGAAGGCATATCATCCTGCAATAAAGAAACATGTAAATGCACATCTGGTGGTGAAACTTATCTGTGTTTATAGACAATGGGTGGAGGTGGGAGTTCTAGAGGGATATCTGTAACAGAATGATTAAAGAAACCGGTCTGTTAAAAAAGGTTACATCTATGGATATGTAATAACGATGTCCAGTTAGATCGTAACACCTGTAACCTTTTTGAGTACGTGAGTAACCAAGGAAAACACATTTGACTGCACGAGGAGAAAGTTGTCTCCACTGGGAAATTTATGAACAAAGGTCACACAACCGAAAATTCGCAAGGGTAGAGGAAAGGATGATTCGGTTGGGTAGAGTAGGGAGAAATGGGTGGAATCATTTATTATTAGAGATGGAATTCTATTGATAAGATGAACTGCAGTTAGAAAAACACCACCCCAATAGGTTTTGGGAACTTTCATCTGTGTAAGGAGTGAACGGACAATGTTTAGGAGATGTCGGAGTTTTCTTTCTGCTATCCCATTCTGTTGGGACATATATGGGTATGATGTTTGATGTATGATGTCCTGCGAGTCAAAGAAATTTGTTAGGTCATATTTTGTAAATTCCAAAGCATTATCAGAACGAAAGATTTGTATACCAGTGGAGAAAATATTTTTGACATAGTGAACAAAGATTTTGACAATATTATTAATCTTCGAACGTTCTTTTATAAGATAGACCCAAGATGACCTACTATAATCATCAACAAAGATAGCAAATACCTATGTCCACTTAGGGCCTGTTTGGTTGCAGGGTTGGGCTGGGTTGGGTTGGACTGGGTTGGGATGGGTGAATAGTAATCTGTGAGGAGGAAGTACCCTTGTGAATAGTAACTAGGGTTGGGCCAACCCTGCCCAACCCTGCAACCAAACAGGCCCTTAGGGTACGGATTGGATAAGGTCCCCAAATATCACAGTGGACTAAAGCAAAAGGAACCATACGATGAGGTTCGGTACGAGCCGGAAAAGATGCTTGATGATGTTTCCCGAACTGACAGACTCGCACTCAAATGGCTTGAGCATAGATAGTTCGAGAAACATTAACGAGGAGGCTTTGGCAGATGGATGACCAAGGCGAAGATGCCTCAAGAAAGGATCGACGGAGATGGATGATGTACCAACAAAACCAGAGTCAGAAGGGATATCAAGATAATAAAGACCATTCTTCTCATGTCCCCCACCAAAAATCTGCCTCGTCCGGATGTTTTGAAAGTAACAACAAAACTCATCAAATATAACTCCACAGTTAAGCTCAGTGCACAGCTTGTGAACATATAATAGACTTAATGGAAAATTAGGGGCGCAATGAACGCCAGTAAGGTGAAGTTTAGAGGAAAACTTCATAGTGCCCACAACAATAATAGGTGAATGGGCTCCGTTGGCAACACAAACAATCTTCACTAGTGAAGATGGTCGTGAAGAGGTGAGAAGACTACCTTCTACCATTAAATGAGTCGATAGTCCCGAGTCAATGATCCATGCAGGAGTGGATGTAGAGGCAGAGCTGGCAATTGTACCAAATGTAGTAGCCAGACTAGCCGTAGACGCAGTGGTATTACTGGCAGAGGTCTGTAGCAGTTGGCTCTGACGAGCATACTCAGATGTAGTAAAAGTGGCCTGACTGTCATTGGAAGGCTGATAATGAGAGGTATCTGTGGCATCATAAGAGCTATCAAATGGTAGTGGTTCATAGGCACTGTTGGCATTAGTAGGCACAACAAACTTGGACCAGCAACGTTCTGACAGGTGGTTTAGGCGACCACAGTGTGTACATGTTGTAAAATGTGAATTAGTTGGACCGCGTCTGCATCCGAAGTTACGTCTACGTCCAGACTCACAGCCGCGACCTTGACCAAAATCACGTCCGCATCCCCCTTGGTAATTGGATCACCCTCTAGCAAAATGGGTTGTACTTTCAACAGACAGAAGAGGAGATGGCGACTCAAGCTCCTGTAGTCGACCAAAGATGGTCTCAAGACTGGGTAGAGCGGCAGCCGTCAGAAATTGATCCTTCACCGGCTTGTATCGTGGATGTAAACTTGATAAGAAACGATACACTTTCCACTCCGTACGTTCTCCAATCTGTTTGTCACAACAAGATGGTTGGAAAAAAAGAAACTCCTCAAATAGACTCGTGAGTAGTTGATATTAGTCAATCAAGGATGTATCCCCTTAATTCATAGACCAAATCCGTGTATATATATCTGATAGTATGGACTTGGTTGTCTTTTGGAAGTAAGTGCTTTCGAGATTCTCCTACATGGCTTTTGTCGTCTCCTTGTAGAGAAGATTATAAGCTATATTTGGATCAACACTGCTAGTCATCCACGTGATAACTTGGCAGTTATCCACATACCAAGTATCATAATCCTTATCCGTCTCCTTGGGCGGGTCTTTAGTGAGAACATAGTCCTTTCGCTGACCACTAATGAAAACCTTGAAAGATCAAGACCATAGGACAGCTTTCGGATCCCTTCAGTTTGATAGTCGTGCCCTGTACCACTACAGAGGAAGTCGGGTACAGAGGCTTGGGCTCAATAGACGTCATGGTGGCCACACAAAGTAAATTGTCCTAGAGAATGCTGATAATTGCGATCAAGCAAGCATAATAGAATTTTAGCAGCTCATCAATAAGGAGACCTATGGAGGCTCGGAAGGGGCGCACGACCTACGGGTGCGGACGAAGATGCTAAAAGGTGCTGAATAAAGCCAGGCGGCACCGCTGAGAGAAGCCTGGAGATGAGGTGGTGCCGCTGGCTAGCTGAATCGAGAGGAGGAGAGGGAGGGGGCGCTAGGATTAGGTCAAAGTCACGGTACTTAGCCTTGGTTCTAATACCATGTAAAGAGAGGAGGAGGAATTAGCTTGTCTTATTCCAAAGGGTATAGGGCTCCTTATATAGGAGTAGGACAAAACCCTAGGAATCCTAGAGTCTATAGGAGAAAGTAGGAAAATGCCCCCAGTGGGGTTACAGTGAATAATTAAAAATGTATATTACTAACAATGTTAAAATCTAATAGTTTTTTGTTAGATCGTTATATGATATTGTTGGGAAAAATGAACGAGATGTTTATTCCATAAGCCCTAGGCTCTCTTATATAGGAGAGTAGCCTATGGGTAAATTACATAAAGCATACAACTGAAAATAAAAATAACAGAGAGACACAGAAACTACTATATGCGTTAACACTCCCCCTCAAGATGGAGCATAGATATCAATCATGCTCAGCTTGGACGCACACTTCTGGAATGGGCCTCGTAGTAATGCCTTGGTGAATATATCAGCAGTTTGATTCTCTGAGGCAACATGAGATGTAGCAATGAACCCCTTCTGAATCATGTCACGTATGAAGTGACAGTCAACCTCAATATGCTTGGTCCGCTCATGGAATGTTGGGTTGTTTGCAATGAACAAGGCTGCCTGATTATCACATTCCAAGTTCATAGGAAGTGGTACATCTAGACATAGGTTTGTAAGTACAGCCTTCACCCACATCATCTCTGTGCTAGCCTGGGCCATAGCCCTATATTCGGATTCAACACTAGATCTAGCTACCACCGTCTGTTTCTTGCTCCTCCATGAGACTAGAGCATCTCCTACATAGACTGCAAACCCTGAGGTTGACTTCCTGTCCTTGGGACATCCTGCATAGTCTGCATCCGCACATGCTGAGATAGAAATCCCCTTTCCCTTCTTGAATAGCAAACATGCACCTGGAGATGATTTGAGATATCTAAGAATCATATGTATTGCATCCATATGAACCTGACGTGGTTGCTCCATGAACTGGCTCACACGACTCACTGCAAATAATATATCGGGTCTAGTGATCGTGACATACAACAGTTTACCTACCAGTTCTCTGTATCTTCTCCTGTCTACCTCCTCTGTGTCATCATCATAGAGCTTCATGCTGGGATCCATTGGTGTCGTAGCAGGCCGACACCCAAGCATACCTGTTTCACTCAACAGATCTGTAACATATTTCCTCTGCGACATTACTAATCCATACGGATTTCTAGCAAATTCCAGCCCCAAAAAATATCTAAGGACTCCAAGATCCTTAGTGACAAATTCGCTTCCCAGCTTTTCTTTCGCCTGCTTTATGCCTTGCTCATCATCTCCTGTAATCAAGATGTCATCTACATAAATCATAATTGCAATAATACCTCTAGAAGTCTTCTGTACAAACTAGGAATGATCAGCATTGGAGCGTTCAGTGCGTTTGTATCCTTGTTTTTCAAAGAGGTCTGAGAGCTTCTGAAACCATGCTCTGGGGCTCTGCTTAAGGCCATAGATAGCCTTATGAAGTCTGCACACCTTGGAACACTCCCCCTTAACAACAAAACCGGGTGGCTGTTGCATATAGACTTCCTCCTGCAAATCGCCATATAAGAACGCGTTCTTCACATCCAACTGATACATCGGCCACTCTCGATTAACTGCAACTGACAACAAGATCCGGAGAGTGGAATGACGGGCTACTGGCGAGAATGTATCAAGGTAATCCACCTCGTATGTCCGTGTAAAATTACGTGCAACAAGGCGTGCCTTGTATCTGTCAATAGAACCATTTACATTGTGCTTCACCGTAAACACCCACTTGCAGCTCACCGGGGTCACATCTGGAGGTATAGGAACTAGACTCCAAGTTCCTCTAGATTGTAGTGCCGCCATTTCTTCCTCCATTGCTAGCCGCCATCTACTGTCCTGCAGAGCATCTTGATAATTCCGTGGAATATCTACAGCTGACAGGGCCACCACAAAGTTCCTGAAATCCCCAGATAGTCGCTCAAATGATACAGATTCTGACAAGGGATATGTAACGCAACTCCTCTTCGATTTGCGTATAGCAATAGGAACATCTAAATCAACTGTGTCCTCATCTGGCCCCTGCAACATATCCTGCTCATAAATATCATGAGATCCATCAATAGAACTATCTTCATTACATACCATAGGCGAGCTAGGAGACAAGTCATGGCCATGAGCAGGAGAATGCCTGCGGGTATAATGGAACGGTAGTGGTGAGACGGGGATTTGTGGTGGTGGTGGTGGTGACGGTGCTGGAGGTGGTGGTGTCATGTATATGGCATCGGTAGGCAGTGGAGGTAGCTGCTGATCACCTGAGGCTGAAAAATACATTACAGATTCAAAAAATGTAACATCTGCACTGGCCATATACCGCCGATGCAGAGGATCAAAACACTTGTACCCCTTTTGAGTTCTGGAGTACCCAACGAAGACACACTTGACAGCCCTAGGAGAGAGCTTGTCAGTACCAGGAGACAACTGATGGACAAAAGCAACTGAACCAAACACACGGGGAGTAAGAGAAAACAGATCCTTCCCAGGATAGATAAGGGAAAACGGAATCTGTTCATCCAAGACAGAGGACGACATACGATTGATTAGGTAATATGCAGTGAGAACTGCATCGCCCCAGTAAGAGTAGGGAACCTGACTCTGTATAAGAAGTGATCTTGTGACATCAAGTAGGTGGCGATGTTTTCTTTCAGCAATTCCATTTTGTTGAGAGGTATGAGCACAGGATGTTTGGTGAATAATCCCTTTTGAGGAGTAATAGTTGGCAAGGACATGAGTGCACAGTTATAGGGCATTATCACTTCTCACAAACTTCACAGATATGGAGAAAACATTTTGAATTTCATTCAGAAAATGGATAATAATATTGCCTGCTTCAGATTTATTTTTCATCAAAAATACCCATGACACACGAGAGAAGTCATCCACGAAAACTATATAAAATCTGTATCCCTGATGATCAGGTATACGACTCGGACCCCAGACATCAATATGAAATAACTCGAACTTGGAGGTACTACTCCGACCTGAACGACTGGGAAAGTTCGACCTGTGATGCTTTCCCAACTGACACGTCTCACACTGGATATGTGTGTGAGGAAGACCCTGGGGTAACAGACGACGCAACTTCTGAAGCGGTAGATGTCCAAAGCGCAGATGCCACAATAAAGGAGATACTGGTCCAGTGGGAAGGGATGAGGTTCCAGCGAATGGAGTCTGATTCAGGCGGTAGAGGCCTCCTTGCTCATAGCCACGACCAATCACGTTGCCCGTATGGATGTCCTGAAAAATAAGAGAAGATGGATCAAAACTTGCCCGACAATGTAGATCCTTCGTAATCTGACTAATTGACAACAAATTCATTGAGAAGTCAGGTGCATGTAGCACATTCTTGAGCTGCATAGAAGATGTCAATCTAATCTCCCCCTGACCAGTGATGGGGGAGTGTGTACCATTGGCAATGGCTACTGTTTGACCTGGAGGAATATGAGAGTATCCTATAAGTAAACTCTGATCGCCACATAGGTGATGTGTAGCGTCCGAGTCCATAATCCACGGTAATGAATCTGATCTACTACTGGTAAATGCAATTATGCTACCTGAAGCACTGGTCGACGCAGAGGCAGAAGCAACAGCATCAGATTGACTCTCAGTAGTAGGTGCTGGGCCAGATGGGAGAATAATGCCCCTCAGACGGGCAACTAGATCATCGAACCGCTGATCCAAAGTAGCAGCGGATGGAGGCTCTATCTGCTCAGCGACTCGTGCAGATGCAGGAAACCCATGCTTCGAGTAGCATGTGTCTTCATTGTGTCCAACGCGATGACAGTAAGTACATGTTGGACGAGTGCGACCTCCTCTTCCACGGGGTCCATGTCCACGGCTCTGATGATGAAATCCACGACCCCTGTTGGCTGCCATGGCTGAAGTATTCTGATTCGTGGCCGTGGAAGGAACTGTGATCCGACTCAGTCTATGGAAAGCTTCCTCCATGGGAGGAATAGTAGAGTCGGCCAAGATCTGGGATCGTGCCGCCTCATACTCTGGATCGAGTGCAGCAAGGAACATGCCTACCATAGTCGCGTTCCTATATGTCTTCTACTGTTCTGGCGTGGCTGTCAGGGGCATTAAGCTGTAGAGCTTCTCGAACATCCCTCTCAGTGATGTGTAGAGAGAATGTAGAGGGCGACCATTCTGCTTTATAGTGAAGATATCATGCTGGAGTTGCAGAATTTTTGTCTCGTTCTTCGCCTGCGAATATGTAGCCGCCAGAATGTCCCACATATCCTTGGCCGTGGGTTGATGTAGAATGTCATTGGCAATCTCAATTGCCAACGTACCAGATAGCCAAACTTTGGCGTATGCGTCATCTGCCTCCCAAGAGGTATTGGCTCCAGTCTTCTCAACAGGCTCTGGTTCGGTAAGAATGTGCTTCTTACCCGTTGACTTCATCATGCTCATGAACTGCATTGCCCACAGTTCATAGTTTGTACCGTCCATCTTTACAATAGGCGCTGGACCACGAAAGGCGCCAATGGATGGGATATCCGCCTTGCTTTCTGACATACTGGAGACTGAAGACTGGAGCGATTGACAGAGGATGAAATTCGTCTACAATGACATAGACGGGTTTAGTTGCACGTGTAGACCTCAAGCAACTAAACCCATGTAGATGACGGTGTGCGCTTTAGGGCTTAGCACACGCGCACGCGCGCAGGGAGCACGCGCACACGCAACTGGGAGCACGCGCAGTCACAGGAAGCACAGGAGCAGTCACCTGTTGGATCGCGCGCGGAAGACTAGCGCGCAGGCGAGGAGGCGTACTCGCGCAGAGGGCTACAGGCGCGGGGGTTACAGCGCGCAGAGGTGACGCACTCGCGCAGTGGGCGGAGGAGGCGCAACGCGCAGTGCGCAGGAGCGCTAGCGCACTCGCGTAGGAGCAGCAACAACGACGCACGAGGGTGCTGGTGCGGCTGCGGTGAGCCCCGACGGCGCCGATGAGAGGGAGAGAGAAAGAGAGGCTGGCGGGTGGGGTAGGGCAGGGTTAGGGTTTCGAGAACTCCGGTCTAGGACCGTCGCTCTGATACCATGTTGGGAAAAATGAACGAGATGTTTATTCCATAAGCCCTAGGCTCTCTTATATAGGAGAGTAGTTTATGGGTAAATTACATAAAGCATACAACTGAAAATAAAAATAACAGAGGGACACAAAAAGTACTATATGCGTTAACAGATATTATTAGCTAGACCATGCATAAATATCTTGTTTAGTTTTTATTCATTATCCAAAATTTGTGTTTCGCAAGGATTATTATATTGCATGTAAAAGGATCCGATGAAATTACTTTACATTAGAGTAATCCAAACATGAAGTGTTGATCCTTCTTGACGAACTGCCAAGCACACATACCCAAAACCAACCAAGCAAGTCAAAAACAGACACTCCCACAGCAACTACAATCTAATCGATCAAGGTCTCCTCCACCTTGTCTAAGCTGAGATGACTTGCTTTCTTCCTGGAGTAGAACTAGACAATCAATGTATCGCTTCGCCAGAGAATTCCCAAGGTTGAGTGAAGGGATACCTAGCGAGGTGCAACCCAAGTGCTATATCTAGTATTGATAGTTTGATAGACAAATGGGCAAGGGGTCATTTGCTTTTGTTATTTGATAGTTTGATAGACAAATGGGCAAGGGGTCATTTGCTTTTGTTATTATGATATTTGTACGTTGATGTGAATGCGAACTGTAGATTCATTCCATGTGCCTAAGCAAGTGGATGGGGAAAAGTTAGATGGAAAAGACTCCGCTTGATTGGAGTGGGGTGTTTCTAGCTAATGCAACATAGAGCTCTGCTTTTAATGGTTGTTTCTAAGAATTTAATAGATATCTTGAAAGTTGTAGTTGGATAGGTGGATCTTGTATGTGGAGCCATTTAACCCTCTACCATGAAAACAATGTAGACATTCATCTGATGATGATTAAGTGTAGTAGAAGAAAACCTAGCTGCTTATGTATGTTTTCATTTAAATTTTCCTCCCGTTGGGAAGAATTTTCCATGTAAATTATGCAGTTCCTTGTATGTTTTCTTATGACTTCTTTTTCCATTTGGTATCAAAACCAACTGATCATGGATTAGGTGTTATTTAGGAAGTTTTTATGTACTTTGTATATATTGAAGGCATCCACATCTGGGTTGTGGGTGACCGAGGTCTTTTCTTCTGTACCTAGATCTCCTACACGAGGATGATCTTCTTGTGGAGAAACTGATACAGAAACCGATGCTAAGATGTTATTTTACAATATCTCGAATTGTTTTAGTCAATGCCATCGATCGCCCAGTTTCACGTTACCGATTGATTAGTACTGCTCTTTGCAGTTCAATTTCTGGTTGTTTTCTAGGACAGATGTATGATATATCAAAACTTCAGGCTGATCGGTCATCCTCTACTCTTGTCCTTTCTCAGGAGTTGCTTGTGATCGATCGAGATTTTAGGTTAGACTGATCATTTGCTCTTATTCTTATACATGATTCCTTTTTGCTCAATCAAGATTCTCGATCGATCGTGTTCAAGTTGCTATGATGGTTGACAACAAGTCCGCTAATGGAGAAGACACACCATACGAGTGTCAAGATAACCTCAATAAAACTCATTAAGGATAACTATCTTTATATAGGTTGCCACCAATGACGAGGGAATCACTCATCGATGGCATGTTAGCTCTAGTAGAGGAACAAAGAAAAGTGTATAAAGGAAGATAATTAGAAGTGGAAGCTGTGAAAGACAAGGGATGGATTATCAACCCCGTGTCTGTAAAGTTTCAACCTTTTATCCTAAGACTAGTGACAGCTTATTTCGTGTGGAATTTTTTGCCACTGTGATTGAAAAGAAGATGTTTGAATCTACCAATCCACCTTTGAGATACATGGCCTTCATAAAGGGAGATGATTGTAGAAAGCTTCTATGGGACACGTAAATCCAAATATGAGAATTCTGATTACTGTACCATAGATAATTGGGAGATTCTTAGCTTTAAAAAAGTATCAGAATTGTGTTTGAAGAACTTGACAAGAAAGTTACTTTGATTACCTTATAATCTTGTTATGAATTGAATGTAAATAGTGACGCTATTGACCATATGATAAAGTATCCATGATATTTGAGAAGTATAAACTTGAGTCAGGCTATAACCATGTGGCACTTTTACTGATGGGTGAAGGTATCCATTATAGGGAAAGAAAGTATCACTATCTATGATCACTTTATGCTATCCGATGCTCTTTATGTCACTGATCTTGCTTTGAACCTTATTTATACAGTAATGTTGAGATATTTGTTATCTTTATTATTGTTTCTTATTTTTTATTTCTTTTGTCTTCTTCTTGTAATTTACCCAATAGGTTCCTCTCCTATATAAGAGAACCCTAGGGCCTCTCATTAATGCATGCGAAGCGGGAGATGACTAACGACAGGAGGATGTAGCAGAGGGGTCAAAGAGAAGGTCGGACTCATTTCAGAGGTCTGTTAGAGAGAGATATCCTTGAACCGGAAAATCTTCGACAAAGACCTAAGAGTCGTGCTATTTTCCCTCTACATGGTATCAGAGCAACGATCCTAAACCAAAGTTCCCTTATCCCACCAAACCCTAACCCTACCCTCCCTGTCGCTGAAGGCCCCTCCTGCTGTTGCCTAGGCCACCCCCGGCCGCTGTTAGGTTGCCCGAGCCACAATCCAGGCCACCCCCCGCCGCCCAGGTTGCTGCCCGACCCCTCCGGCCGCCACCTATGGCACAATCAGTCCGCCTCAACTGCCCAGTTTGTCGCCCAACCCCTCCGTCCGTCGCCCATGGCACAGTCAGGCCCCTCCGACCGCTGCCCAGGCCGCCCTCGTCCCTCTCGGACTGCCGTCGGCTCTTCTGTGCGCCTCCGTGCACCCCTATGGCTCGATTTGCAATTTGATTCGGTATGATTTTAACGGAGAACACGATCTCAGACCAATAAATTGTGTTTTCCGGCCCTAGAGAGCAGCAAAGATTAATGAGGATGGTTGTATGAGTTTACATATACAACCAATCCTCTGTATGATCGTATAGACTTGTTCATATTGGTATTTGAGTTCCGTTGTTCAGCCGTTTTCCCATCATGTCAAAGAACAATGGTGATTTTTTCGTCAGAAGCCTTCAAGGGCGCGACTCCCATCGTTAAGATGGATGGGACCAACTATGACCCGTGGTCCATGTAGTTTCTCACCCTCATACAGTGCAATAGCAAGGAGCACATCTTGACAGATCCGGAGCCAAGGGATATGACTAGGGAAAATGCTTCTTGAAAGCAAGATGATGTGTATGGATGTTTGGCTTTGTGAGACCCTCACCACGGAGATAGCCAATGATATTCTGAATCGGCCCATTGCCAAAGTGCCGTGAGATACTTTGGCATCCACCTATGCTGAAGCAAAGAATGACGACAAGATTTTTCAGCATGTTCGAGAAGCTTCATAGCTACATGCCTATTACGACATCTACTGAGCAACAACAGATATATAGGAACTCCACGATGATTGGAGTCTTCATGGATGGACTTGATACAAAGTATGATGCTGCGCATACTCCGCTTTTTACCAGAGCTAGCATACTTCTCGTAGAGGAGGACTATAGCCGTCTCAGCCAGATTATCATGCCTTCTATAGACACTTCTCCTTCCTCTTCAGTGATGGTCGCTTCTCGTGACCAATGAGGGACGATCCAGTTTAGAGGGCGTACCCCTCGTGGTAGAGGCAATGGACGCCATCGTGGCCCTTGCACTTACTGTCGTCGACATGGATATGTAGAGGATACATGCTACCAGAAGCATGGATATCCTGCTTCTGGTCACGTAGTAGAACAAATTGCGACTTCAGAGACTCCAATTTCCCAGGACGATCCTCGTTTGGATGATATTGTCTCTCATATTCGAGAGATCATGACTCCTACTGTTGGAACCACCACTACAGATACCACAAGCACAACTAGAGCATCTTTGAGCTCTTCTGGTATCACCTATGCTTTTATTGGTAGTGCTAGTGCAGATATGACAGAGTAGATTATGGACTCTAGTGCTTCCCACCACTTGTGTGGAGACAGAGCGTAGCTGAGATCCTATAGGACCATACCACCTGGCAAATGGATTGTCATTGCTAATGGCGATCACTTAACCTTTTATAGGACATGAGGAGGTGTATTTGACGCCATCCATGTACCTTCAGAATGTTTTATATGCACCTGACTTTAAGATGAATTTACTTTCCATTAGTCATATTACTAAGGATCTGCATCGTCGTAACATTTTGACCTTTAGTCTCTTGTGTTTCAAGACATACTCACAGGCAGGGTGGTTGGATGTGGTCGTGAGTAGCAGGAGCTTTACAGATTGGTCCAACTTCTTCATGCTGGTTTTTGTACTATACGGTCTATACCTATTGGACCAGTCTCACCATATATGTGACACCGTCATTTTGGCCACCTTCCTCTGCAGAAGTTGTGTCATGTTCTCTCTCCGATCCCTATAAGATTCTCTTTCCAGTGTGAGGCATGCTAGCTTAAGAAGCATCACCATTCCTTCTTTCCTTCCCGTCATCGGAGCAGTTCTCAGTTATTTGAGCTCCTACATTTAGACATTTGGGGTCCGTGTCATGTTCTTAATCACCAGGAACATTGTTTTTATCTTATTGTTGTCGATAATTTTTCTAGAATTTCCTGGATCTTTTTATTAATAAATAAGTTTAAGGCTGGATCTGTGATCAAATATTTTATCAATGAGAAAGAATATTTTTTTGCAAAAGTCAAATACCTTCGTTCTGATAATGCCTTAGAGTTCTACATTTTACACCTTTCTTAGTTCCTTAGATCTCTTGGCATTGTTCACCAGACCTCATGTGCTTATACTTTCTAGCAGAATGATGTTGCCAAGCGCAATCACCGTCACTTACTTGATGATACTAGAACCTTGTTGATACAGAGTCATGCTCCTCATGCTTACTGGGGCGATGTTGTCCTCATTGCATGCTATCTGATGAACCACATGCCCTTGTTTGTGTTGGGGAGAAGATTCCTTTCTCGATTGCATTTCTTGAGAAGGATCTTTTCTCCCTTATACCTTGTATGTTTGGTTCTATTGCATTTGTCAATGATGTCTTTCCTGGTCATGACAAGCTCTCTCCTAAAGCTGTCAAGTGTGTTTTTGTCTACTACTCTCATACCCAGCAGGAGTACTGCTACTTTGATATGCTCAGGCGAAAGTATTTTGTCAGTGCTGACGTCACTTTCTTTGAGTCTGTCATGTAGTTTTCTCTTACAGGTGACAGACTAGCTTCGTCTGACTTTGATGCTGAGATCTACATGCCTCCATCTACTACTATTATACCACCATCACCACATACACTTACTCCTGTGGCTCCACCTTATACTATGACTCAGTTTTTGCCACGTGTTTTTACTCGCAGGTCTCTCTCGATTCCCCTTGCTCACATGTCTTGCCCATTATCTGACATGTCTCATGTATGTAATGAGCACATTGTTTCTATTGATAGCACTACTAAGTTGTCTGTACAGCAGGATTCTATACAGGATGAGCTGGTACCCTCTCAAGATGGGAACTCACAGGTTACGGACTTGGCAGGTGATCTTGATGTGTTGATTGTTCTGCGTAAGCCGAAACGTAGGTGTGCTACTTATCCTCTTGCATGTCGGGTTTTCTTGAGCATGCTGTCAGCGGATTTCAGGAGATTTACCTTCGCATTATCAGTTGTGGAGATACAACACACATATCAGGAGGCTCTTCAGGACAGTCAGTGGAGGTTAGCCATGGAGGAGGAGATGACCGCGGTATATTCACGTGATGTATGGAGTCTTGTTTCTGCTCCAGTTGGCACATCCGTTGTGGAATGCAAATGGGTGTTCACTTTGAAACACCGTGCGGACTGCAATGTGGATCACTATAAGGCACGACTTGTGGCACGCGGGTTCACCCAGATATATTGGGTGGACTATCAGGATACTTTCTCTCCAGTTGCCAGACATTCTACTCTGCGTATTCTATTTTCTGTTGCTGTAACACGAGATTGGTCTCTTTACCAGCTTGACATGAAGAATGCCTTCCTCTATGGTGATCTACATGAGAAGGTTTACATGCAACAACCACTTGGGTTTGTTGCTGAGGGGGAGTGTCAAAAGGTTTGCATGCTGCACAAGGCTATCTATGGCCTTAAGTAGATCCAAGAGCATGGTTCCAAAAGTTCTCGGAATTGATAGAGCAACAGGGGTTTGTGCGATCGATTGCCGATCACTCCTTGTTTATGCAGAGGACCTATAGAGGTACTATTATCATTCTTGTTTACATTGATGACATTATTGTTACAGGGGATAGACCTGGACAAAATGCGGACCGGGCCGAACGGGCCGAAGTTCAAAAACCTCTGTCCAAAGCCCGTTATGAGTCGGCCCATAGTCTATTTCGTTCTTTTTCCATTAAATATTTTATTGGTATTTAATATGTATAAATGATTTTATTAATACCATTTATACTTTATAATAACTAATATACATAGTTTAAATGTTACTTAACATGTAAACTATTAAATTTTATTTCAAACTAGTGTCACATTTGAAAAAATGTGAAGTGTATCATGTTATTACATGCATTATTCAGCTTATATTTATATATATTTTATTTTTTGCGTGCAGGGTCGGGTCGACTGATGCAGCACAAAATTAACATATAGGGCTTGATATTTTTATCCGTTAATTTTATTTACGTTTATTCAAGTCGTCGCAATGTTTATTTAAATAAAGAGATCGTGTGTGATCTCGAAATTAATTAGTCAGTTTTAAATTTGATTTTCGAATTTTGAATTAGAGTCAAATTAGGATAGAGGTCGATTTGAATTTTGATTCAAATCAATTAGAATCAATTAGGATCGAGTGGGTTTTAAATTTGATTCGCTTTCTATTTTTGTAATTCCACCCCTCCTATATAAAGGGGTTGGTATTCTATTGTAAGAAAAAGTCAGATTATATGAAAAATCGAGTTTATCTCACTGTCTCTCTTTCGTTATTCTCTCTCTCAACGTGGTCTTCAGGATTCTCATACCAAAATCCCGCGCATCTGGCGTGTTCTCTCTCTTTCTCCCCCCTCTAAATTTCCTCTACCAAAAATTATATTTTTCCACCGTTGGAATTTCTCTATCTGCATCTTGCGAAAGAGAGACAGTGAGATAAACTCGATTTTTCATATAATCTGACTTTTTCTTACAATAGAATACCAACCCCTTTATATAGGAGGGGTGGAATTACAAAAATAGAAAGCGAATCAAATTTAAAATCCCACTCGATCCTAATTGATTCTAATTGATTTGAATCAAAATTCAAATCGACCTCTATCCTAATTTGACTCTAATTCAAAATTCGAAAATCAAATTTAAAACTGAATAATTAATTTCGAGATCACACACGATCTCTTTATTTAAATAAACATTGCGACGACTTGAATAAATGTAAATAAAATTAACGGATAAAAATATCAAACCCTATATGTTAATTTTGTGCTGCATCACCGACCCATGCCCAAATCTCTTAGCTCAAGCCTGGCCCATGAGCGGGCTGGGCGGGCGAGCCCCCAACTTGTTGACCAGATCTAACAGGAGATGACGAGTAGGGCATTCAAGGTGTCAAGGACTTCCTAGGTCAGCAGTTTGTGACTAAGGACCTTGGACATTTATGTTACTTTCTTGGATTGGAGTTTGCCAGGAACCAACGAGGTCTTGTGATGACCTAGAGGAAGTATGTTACATATCTTCTTTTGTATACAGACATGGTAGATTGCAGACCTGCCACTACTCCTATTGACCCGAGCATGAAGCTATATGATGATGACACTGAGGAGGTCGACAAGAGGCGGTACAGGGAGCTTGTTGACAATCTACTATACGTGACTATTACCAAGCCCGACATATCCTTTGCTGTGAGCAAAATGAGTCGGTTTATGGAGCAACCCAGGCAGGCACATATGCATGCAGTCCATATGATTATGAGATATCTGAAGGCATCACCTGGTACACGACTTCTTTTCAGCAGAGGCACATCTCTTTCAATTACAACCAAGGCCCTAAATGTCGGTTTCGTTCATCATTTCGGTATCGACCAAAACAGAATTTCAGTGGAATTTCGACCAGAATTTTGATCATTTTTGTACTAGGACCCCCATATTTTGGTCATTTCGGTTGAATTTCAATTTCGACTGGATATCAATATTCGACAGAAATTCGACCGAATTTCGCTGAAATTTGAGGCCATTTACAGCATGTACAGATGCATATTATGCTGGGTGTTCAAAGGATAAGAAGTTTACCTCATGCTTTGGTGTGTCCATAGGGAATTCCTTGGTTTCATGGAAGTGCAAGAATCAGACTGTGGTTGCCAGATCGAGTGCTAAGTCAGAATACAGGGCCATGGTGCAGGTAGCACAGAGATGATGTGGGTCAGATCTATTCTTACTGACATGACTATAGAGGTGCCTCTTCCCATGCACTCCAATGTGACATCAGGCTGCTCTTTTCATTGCCAACAACCTAGCCTTTCATGAGAGAATGAAGCACATAGAGGTGGAGTGTCACTACACTCGTGATATGATACAGAAGGGTCTTACCGCCACTACGCATGTTAGCTCTGGAGACCAGACAACAGATGTTTTTACTAAGCTAGCCCTAGGGCCTTATCAGAGATGTTCCAAGTTGAGTCTGATCGATATCTACGCTCCAGCTTGAGAGGGAGTGTTGAGATATTTGTTATCTTTATTATTATTTTCTTATTTTGTATTTCTTTTATCTTCTTCTTGTAATTCGTCCAATAAGTTCCTCTTTTATATAAGAGAATCCTAGGACCCCTCATTAATCAATTCATTCTTTTCCTCTACAAGTAAGATCTCAGAATAACTAAACTGCAGTCTGATTTTTTTATAAGGATTGTTATGGGTTGCGGGGTCTATTGTCAGGAAGGAAGATTGAGATTGATATGGTCATTGAAGGTCTCTACAAGGTATCTAGAAAGACCACTCTCTCTTTGGTCGCAACTATCTCTCGTAGAGGAAGTCAAGGCAGTTTACTGACGATTCATTGTGGCATTACCACTTGGGTCACCTTCTTCAGGAGCCTTAAGAGAGCTTCTTCCTGATTTGTTTTCTGTAGTTGATGTTAATTCATGATGAGGTATGTTAGCTCGTTAAGCATTCCAGAGTGGTTTTTCGTGAGTTTGGGGAAAATTTCTACTTTTGAATTGGTGATGTTTGGGGTCCAACATGGGCTGAATCTGTTCATGGCTATTGATATTTTTTTCACATTTATCTATTAGTGGCCTAGATGCGTGTTTATTTATTTATTGAAGACTAAGATTAGTGAGATTTCATTAAAATAATTATTATTAATTTGGCGCTTTCAAATAATGGTGGGAGTATATAGCCAAATCATTATGGAGCCTCTTGAAAGAGGAAGGTATCATTCACCTGTCCTCTTGTAGCTATACTCCCAACAAAATTGAACTGTTTAGATAAAATTTGACTCCCTTTGGTTACTGCCAGAGTTTTGCTATATTAGGACCGTATGGCCAAATATAATTAACGTGATGTGTTTTGACTCCCTTTGGTTACTGCCAGAGTTTTGCTATATTAGGACCGTGTGGCCAAATATAATTAACGTGATGTGTTGGGAGAATAGAATGACTTGTTATTGAAGACACCCTAGGGCTCTCTTATATAGGAGAAAATCCCTGGGTTAATTACATAAGAGGTACATGAAGAGAATGATAAGAATAATTATAAAGAGATACAAATATCTCAGCACTCCCCCTCAAGCTGGAGCATATGTCTATCATGCTCAGCTTGGAACGACATTTCTGAAATGTGCATCTAGCAAGAGCTTTGGTGAATATATCAATGGTCTGATCTCCAGTAAAAACATGGGAGGTGGATATAAGACCCTTCTGAATCATGTCTCTGGTATAGTGATAATCCACCTCTATATGCTTCATCGTTCATGAAATACATGAATATTTGCAATAAAAAGAGCTGCTTGATTGTCACATAGAGGCTGCATGGGAAGAGGTACATCAACATCAAAATCAGTCAAAACTGACCTAACCTACATCATCTATATGCTCTCTTTAACCATGACCCTTTACTCAGAAATTGCAATAGATCTAGCAACCACTGTTGCTTCTTGCTTTTCCATGACATGAGTGAGCTCCCAACAAAAAATAGCAAAACCAAAAGTAGACTTCGCGTCCTTAGGGCATCCCTGCATAATCCGCGTCTGCATAAGTTGTCACCTCAAGAGAAGTATCTCCATTGAATATAAGATTGGTACATGGTGAAGACTTCAAATATCTCAAGATCATGTAGATAGCATCAATATGAACCTTCCTAAGTTGCTCCATGAACTGGCTCACCTTGCTTACAACAAAGGATATGTCTGGCCTGGTGATAGTAGCATAGAGAAGCTTGCCACCAAGCTCCCTATATATCCTTTTGTCTACTTCCTCAGTGTCTTCATCATATAATCTTATGCTCGGATCCATAGGGGTAGTAGCAGACTTGTACCCTATCATCCCTGTCTCAAGTAGAAGATCAGTCACAAACTTCCTCTGAGTCATCACAAGACCATGCTGGTTCCTGGCGAACTCTAATCCAAGGAAGTAACAAAGACTACCAAGATCCTTAGTCACATAATGTTGACCTAGGAACTCCTTAACAGCCTGAATGCCATGCTCATCATCACCCGTGACAATAATATCATCAACATAAATCAGAATAGCAACAATACCTCTGTGTGTCCTCTGAACAAACAGTGAATGATCCGCAATGGACCGTGCAAACCCCTAGTTCTTAATCAACTCTGATAGCTTATAATACCAAGCTCTTGGACTCTGCTTCATGCTGTAAATCACCTTATAGAGCCTACATACCTTCCGAGACTCTTTTTTAGTAGCAAATCCTGGTGGTTGCTGCTTATATACCTCCTCTTGTAGATCTCCATATAGAAATGCATTCTTCGCATCAAGTTGGTAAAGAGGCCAGTCTCGAGACACAACAACTGATAGAAGAGTACACAATGTCGAATGTCTGGCCACCAATGAAAAGGTATTATGATAGTCTATCCCATAAGTCTGGGTGAACCTTCATGCTACAAGCCTTGCCTTGTATCCATCCACACTGCCATCTACCCAATGCTTCACTATAAAGATCCATTTGTACCCTACAACAGACACACTTGGAGGAGCAGAAATAACACTTTAGGTACCATGAGACTGTAGAGCGGTCACCTCCTCCTCCATAGCAAGTTGCCAGCTACTATCCTGTACAACCTCCTGGTATGTGCGTGGTATAATAACAGCCGAGAATCCCATGACAAACCTACTATACTCCTCTGACAGTTGATCCAAGGAAACACGAGATGTTATAGGATAAGTAGCACATTTACGACTCAGTTTCCTCAGGGTAATAGGTACATCAAGATCACCGTCCTCTCTCTCTTCTATTATTACCTCCTCCTATATAGTATCCTGGGGTAAACACTTATCACCAATGCCATTAATAGAAATAATGTGTTCATTACATACCTGAGGTGTGTTGAATGACAGGGAAGACGCATGAGCAGATGGGTGAGTGGAGGACCTGTGAATGTAGAAATGTGGCAAGAACTGTGTCAGGGTAGACCAAAGTAGAGGAGGTGATGATGGAGATGACTGTAACTCAACACGAGGTGGTGGTGGTGTAGATAGTGGAGGTGGTGGAACAAGAATATCCTCTCCAGAGTCGTAGTTAGATAACATGTCACCTGTAGGAGAAAAATACATAATAGACTCAAAATGTGACATCAACACTCACATAATATTTTCTTCCTACATGATCAAAACATATATACCCTTTTTGGGTACGAGAATAGCCCACAAACACACATTTGACATCTTTTGAAGAGAGCTTGTCATGAGTAGGAGTAAAATTGTAGACAAAGGCCACATATCCAAAAACCCTAGGAGTAAGGGTGAATAGGTCATTCTCGGGAAGCACAATCAAGAAAGGAACCTTTTCTCCAAGGATCGCAGAAGGCATGCGGTTCACAATGTAACAAGTAGTGAGAACCTCATCACCCCAAAAAGAATGAGGAGCTCGACTCTGAATCAAAAGAGTCCTCGTGACATCAAGAAGATGACAGTGTTTACGTTCAGCAACACCATTTTACTGTGAAATATAAACACAAGAATTCTGATGAACAATACCAAGAGACCTGAGAAATTCAGACAATTGTAATATGGAAAATTCTAAGGCATTGTCAGTGCGAATAAACTTCACATTAGCAGGAAAATATTCTTAATTTCAATAAGAAACAATTTTATGACACGACCAACTTCGGACTTACTCTTTAACAAGAAGACTCAAGATAATCTAGAAAAGTCATTCATAGCAACCATATAGAACTGATGTCCCTGATGATCAGAAACATGACTACGTCCCATATATCAAAATGAAACAAATCAAACATATGACTACTTGACGACTCTGGCGACTCAGAAAAGAAGACCGATGGTGCTTCCCAAGCTAGCATGCCTCACACTCCAAGGTGGTATGAGTAGAAATCTGAGGAAGAACATGACACAACTTCTGCAGAGGAAAGTATCTAAAGCGAAGATGTCACATGTAAGGAGAAACAAATCCAGAGGGAATGGTAGCAACATCAACATATAGAGGTTGGACTAGTTTGTGAAGTCCTCTTTGCTTACGACCACTTCTAATCACCCTGCCCGTGAGTATGTCCTGAAACACAAGAGAAGATGGATTAAATATGGCATGGCAATGTAAATCTCTTGTAATATGGCTAATAGACAAAAGATTCATCCGAAATTGTGGAGCATGTAAGACATTCTGCAGGCACATCGAGGGATCTAGGACAATCTCCCCTTGACCAACAATGCGTAGATGAACCCCATCAACAATCACCATTGATCTACCATGTGCGATAGACCTGTAAGAATCGAACTGTGCTCGAGCCCCACACATATGATTCAATGCTCCGGAGTCCATGATCCAATCAGTCAAATCTGAACTGCTACAACTGGTAAGTGCATAAGCAATACCTGACGAACTCGTAGAAGCTACAGCTGTGACGTATGAAGATCCTGCAACTGGAGTCGTTGGTGTAGTCATCATCTCCTTTAATCTGGAAACAATATCATCAAACCGCACATGATGAGATGGGGCAGGACCAGGCTCTGTCTGCTCAGCTACACGGGATACGTAGGATACCTATGCTATAGGTATCATGTCTCCTTCGAATGACCTAGATAGTTGCAATGTGAGCATGGGTCGTGTTGACGTCTTCCTCCTCGACCATGGGATCCTCTCCCGCGAAACTGTGAAGTATCCCCTCTGCCGCGAGAAGCTGCTATAGCAGAGGGAGTCTTGACTGTCATAGTAGATGAAGTAGTGATCCTGCTCAGCCTCTTATTTTATAAAATGATGATTAAAAAAGTCAAGAGACTCAATCATTTTTTTAAAAGAGAGAGAGATTGATGAATGTTTGAAAAAAGGAGGTTTATTTGCAAAAAAATGGAAGAAGAAGAAGAAAATAGCCAAAGAAAAGAGAAAAGGAATGGCTACCGTTTTTTTAAAAGGCGATCTTACAAAAAAGAAGCCGTGCAAAAAAAGGAAAAAAATGAAGTTGTTTACCCCCTTATTCATTTGTTCTCCTAACTTGATTAAGTATCATTCTGTTTCCGACAAGTATGGGAGAAATGGGAAGTCCGTTTCAAGAGCATACCATTACTTGAGGCACTCTAAGTTAGAGTGACCCAATGTTTCAGAGCTTTGCCGGTGAGAGACTCATTATTTTGATCCATACTCCATTAACCGTGAGCTCTAGTCTGTATGGATATTCCCATGGCATGCGACCGTGAACTCTAGAGTGTATGGATATCCCCATGCCCACAACATGTTGCATTGACTGTGAACTCCAGTATACGTGGATATTCCTACGACAGGTTCCAGTAACCGTGAACTCCACTACACATGGATATTCCCACAACATTCATTATTTGGCCCTTTAAGGAGATGGAACAGTCTTCAGTGAAGGAGACATGTTGCGGGTTAAAGTTCTCCCCGTGGGAGACTCATTTCAGTTCAATTCAGTTCACACTTCATTCTCCAATTCCTCTTCACCAACCTAGCATGATAAGCAACGTCCTCGACAACAATCGACTGTGTATGTGTTGAGTTGATATTATCTGTAGTGTCATGTAGTTTGTATGCTAGGGTGCTGACGGTTGGGGAGGTGGTCACAGTGCTACAGAAGGTGTCAAGTGGTTTGGTGGTGTAGAGGCGCCCGTCCCTACGGGACAACACCTTGCACGGGTGGTTTTACAAGATCTTGAGGCTGAAGGGGGTGCCCTTCCGGGCACAGACCCTGTAATCGGTAGAGGCGGTGCTTGGGGGCTTCGATTCGATGATTTTTGTCTTGTGTTCGGGTCTCCCCAAGGGGGATGACACACATGTGAAGGTGGAGTTCGCGGCAAGGACGACGGCTATGCCTTCGGAAATGCTGCTAAAGATTGATCGTGCGTCCTTTTGGATGAAGGTGGAGGAGTGCGTGCTTGGGGCTCCTGTTTGGGGGCGGCTGAGACAAACACCAACGTGAGGGATTGTTCGTCGAAGGGGAGACAAGAGACAGACCTCGAGCCTAACCATTGTGAAGGGAATCCTGTTTCTAAGGAGCCTCGCGTTTCAAGGGCGGGGGAGGGGCCATGATCTATGCCATGGAGAGAGAGCTTGGCGTCCGGCTCCTGCCTTGGAGTCTGCATTGCTCTGGAGCAGTCTCCCAAGCTTGGCTCTGGCCTTTTGGTTCTATCTCAGACACTGGGGGGGGGTGCTCGGACCCTTGTCATGAGCCCCAGATGGGTGGGGGCAAAGTCGTTTCTGGAGGGAGACGTTGGAGGATCGATTGGTGGAGGCAGGCCATGAGGCCCCGACCAGCTCCATGGAGTTGGAGTCCGTGTTGCTTTCTGAGGTTGGGGATTCTGCGAGGTCAAAGAGGGGCCTCTCGTTGCGGCCGACATCATCATGGAGCCTTGGGAAAAGATACATGCAACTCTTCTCCGTCGAGGGCAGGAGGAGGCGGAGGATGGCTGTTTGCTAAGCTATGTATCGGGCTGACGACCTATTGTTTTCAGGCTCGTGAGAGGATGACCCACTTGTGCATAGGAGGCAACGGGAACGGAAGCGACCACGCTGGACGTTGAGCCTTCAATTGAGAGTAGCAGGGAGCAACTAGGGTTGCAGGTAGGACAGGCCTTGTTGGACTATGTGGGCGTGGTGTCGTCCTCGAGGATTGCCCAAGTTCATCTCTGAGGATCCTGTCATGGAATGTTAGAGGTGAAGAGGGTGGGGAAGAGAAGGGCGATCCAGGATTTGTGTACGGAGATGCTGGCAGATGTGGTGCTGCTGCAGGAAACGAAGATATCACAAGGCGATGGGGTTGTTCCCGCTGGCAGACGCCATGCGCTGCGTCGTGTTCATTCTAATCACAATCCAATCATGTGGTCTTCTAGGGAGGACTTGAGACCGAGGTCTTTCTTCAGATTTGAGCGCTCTTGGTTGTTAGGGGAGGGATTTCGCGACATGATGGTGGAGTTTTGGTGGAATACGAAGCTAAAGGGGTCGGGCTTGGCGGTTTTGGCTCAGAATCTCGCTTTGCTGCAGAAGCATCTGATGAAGTTCAAGAGGTGCACTCGTGAACAGAGGCAGAATGCGAGGGCTGTGGCGTAGGAGGTCATCTCTCACCTTGATGCGGTAGAAGACACGAGGGAGCTGTTGGCTAGCGAGATGGAGGAGAGATGCGCTTGTTTGAATCAGGTGTGGTTGAAAGATAAAAAGAAAGAGGTTGAGTGGAGTCAGCGATCGAGGCAGAAGTGGTTGACGGAGGGGGATAACAATACGTATTTTTTCCATTCCATGGACAGTGGCAGGAGGCACCGGAATTTCATTAGGAGCATTGAGGTAGGAGGAGTGCAGACAACGAATGATGCAGAGATTGGCCGGCAACTCAGGTCGCATTTTATTGCATTCCCCAGGAGAACGAGATGGGAGGGGTGGAGCTGGCGGGGGTGAGGTGTGGGATGTATCTCCACCCAGGAGGTTGAGGGCCTGGTGGTGCCTATCACGGAGGGGGAGGACAGGCGAGCTCTTTGATAGCTAAATGCTGATGGAGCCTCGTGTCCTGATGGGATCTCGGTGTGCTTTTTCAGGGAGTTCTGAGAGTGTGTAAAAGAGGAGGTGGTTGCGATCCTGCATGAGTTCGAGGAGGGCAACCGAGAATTCGAGCTCCTCAACAAGGTGCTCTCGTTTCTGCCGCCAAAGAGGGAGGGGCAGTTCGCATGGAGGATTTTAGGCCTATCTTGTTGTCCAACGAGATCTACCTTCTCGTGGCGAAAATTCTGGCAAACTGCACGCGGAATGTCCTAGGGGACATCATGTCGCTTAAGCAGACTGCATTTGTGCCCAGCATGCAGGTGGCAGACTCTTGGGTCCTAGCATCAGAGGTAGTGCTAGATTGGAAGAGGAAGAAACAGAAGGGGTGGTATGGAAGGTGGATTTCTCTAAAGCATGTGTCTGCGTTTATTGGCGCTTCTTTTGGCGATCACTGCAGAAGAAAGGTTTCCTAGACAGACGGATTGGTTGGGTTAAGAGGTGCACCACAACGGCGTCGTATTCGGTGCTTGTGAATGACAGACCGGAGGGGGTTTTATCAACCCTAACGAGGAGTGCAGCAGGGGTACCCGCTTGCACCGCTCCTTTTGTGATTGTGGCGGATGCGCTAGCAGTGATGTTAAGGCTGGAAATGATTGATGATTTCTGTGCTGGATACGTGAGAGGGGGCACTTCAATCCCCATGCTGTAGTACACTGACGACACGTTGTTGTTTATGGATGGGGACCCGGAGCATGCAAGGAATGCTTCATGCATTATGGATATATTTGGGGAGATCTCAGGCCTGAAGTTGAACAGAGAAAAGTCCAACGTCATCCTATTTTGCATCACATAGAAGGAGACTCGGATTCTTTGTCATGTGTTGCGTTATCCAGAGGGATCCCTTCCGACCACTTATTTGGGGCTTCCCTTGGTTGGTGGACAGTTGCAGGGGCGGATTGGAAGGTGGTTGTTGATAGGGTGGAGAGTACGATGGTGGGTTGGAAGGCATGAACGCTCTCCAAGGGGGGAAAGCTGGTCCTCCTCAAGCACGCTCTATATGTTGTCCTGATTTTCTTCCTCTCCACGCGGTTGATGCCTGTGGGCGTACGGAAGAGGTTGGAGGGGACGGTGAAGCATTTTTTTATCAGACGGAAGACAAGAGGGTGGGGGATTGCTCCTAGTGGGGTGGGACACGGTGATGCTATCGAAGTGGAAGGGAGGCCTGGGAGTCCACAGTTTGGAGCTTATGAATAAGGCCTTGCTGGTGAAGTGGGCCCTTAGAATATGGGGGAAGCCGGATGACCTGGTTTGCAATGTGATGCGGAGCATTTATGGGGTCACTGGTTCATGGAGAGCGGAGGCATGTAGGCGGTCGTCGTCGCTTTGGAGGGGGTTATCTAGCGTGTTGTCGGAATTGAGGGAGCTTATGAGATTGGTGTTGGGCGATGTGCGTAGTTTTGATTTTCGGAAGGAAGATTGGATGGGGATGGGTCCTCTCAGTGAGAGGTACCCGCGTCTCTTTGCCATTGCGGGAGACAAGAACGCTCTGTTACATTAGCTTTGGTCGGCAAGATCTTGGTGCCCTACTTTCGCTGCGGCTCTGTCGGACCAAAGGTGCGATGAGGTCATGGCCCTCTTGAGTGATCTGTCGGACATTGATGGCCCCAGCGGTACAAGGGACCATTTCGCTTGGAAGGAGGGGAAGTTACAGTTAAGAAGGCTTATCGATTTTTCGGTGGGAACCAGTGGGCATTTCAGGAAGAGGCCGCTTGGGACTATGGGATTATTTGGACTAGCAGGGTACCGATGCAAATCAAGGTCTTCATGAGGTTGGCGAGACGTGATAGGTTGTTGTCAAAGGCACATAGGACAAGGTTGCTAGGTTCCGAAGAGATCATTTGCGATAGATGTGGCATTGAGCAGGAGGACTTCGAACATCACTTTTTTGAATGTTGTACTTTGGCAGCAGTTTGGGAGCAGGCAATAGTGCCTTGGCTTCGAGTGATGGACAACACGTCGTACCGGAGTTCTGCCAAAGCAGCTTGTGGTTGTTCTCAGGAGGACGCAACTGGTCCTTTTGCCCTTCTCTGGACAATTTGGTATGCTAGAAATGAGAAAATCCTTCGGGGCAGCCCATTCCTATGTGAGGGGGTGTTGGGGCATTATAGGGCACTGACATTTTTGTGGAAAAACTTGTAGCTTCTCTTTTTTTGCGTTGGCTATGATGTTGCATATTTGTATTAGGTATCTTTTCTTGATTGAATAAATCTGCTGCGGGTTCCAATCGTGGGACCACTCCCTCTTTTCTCTCAAAAGAAATGTAGTTTGTATGCGAGTGAGTGTTTTCTTTATGTTTGTCCAAGCTAAGCATTGCATGCTCCAGCTTGAGGGAGGGTGTTGAAGAATGTGTTTGGTGGTTCTCAAGTTTAGTCCCACATCGTGTGATGGTGGAGGTTTGGTATCTTGATGGGGCTATATAAAAAGCTCCACATACCCATTGTATCTTTTGAGAAAGATTACTAGAATATCAACCAATGAGGCAGTTTTCCTGTGATTTCATCCCGCTCCTTAGTAAGGTTCCATGTAAAATCAAAATCATCTTCCTTTTATTATGTTCTTGCTTTGTTTTGCTTCCGCATTTCATATTTCTACACCCACCTTTTACCAGGGTCATCAATGAAACTGGAGCTGAAGAAGATGATCTAATTAACCGAGTGTTTTTCGAAAAAATGTTAATTTTTTTGTGATCTTCGAAAATAATTGAACCCTTTATGGTGCAATATACGTGTACAGTCTTACAGGACTTTTGGTTGTCAGATTTCATGCTAAGCAAATGATGATTAAAATGCGATTTTACTTTCTGATCACAACTCCAGGTTTTCTAGAATAGTAGTTATAATGTTTTCTTGAGAATTTTAGTGGTATATAAAGGGCGAAGGAGAGCACAGATTATGTTAATAAAACTCAGAATTTCTCTTATGTATGTCTTTGCAGGAGAGGCAATACAGGCTTCCTCGAGCAGCGGACTACTTTTCATACCTTATCCATTTGGCTGTTTTTGGTATCCTTGGTGTAAGCAAAAAACTATTAATGTTAGATATCATGTGAGGAATGCTTAATGTTGGTTTACTCTATCCAAATTCTCCATATTTTGATTTTCTACTCATGTGAGGAATGCTTAATGTTGGTTTACTCTATCCAAATTCTCCATATTTTGATTTTCTAATCTGAGGGTTTGTTTGCCTTGTATTTCCATGTCAACATGTAGCCAAATAGAGAAAAATTTGGAACCTTTTTATTAAATTTCTATCTTGATCTCTAACTCTTTGTGTAGCAGGCTTTTTCCTTTTCTATAGTCCACCCAAGTATGAATAAAGGACGAGGATTGTACCGCTAACCATCTGAAAACTGTTGGATTATTTAGCATGAATGCTAGCATTAATTTAGGCCTGGTTGGAGTATTGGCGATTTACTAAATAGCCCGGATGCCATGAAAAATAGGGTACAAGTACAACCACCAATCACTGACACCTAGTATAGTGAAACAGTCGATCTTCTAGCACTTTTTAGTAGGGTGATTGTGTGTTTTCAATGCCCACTAGTAAGCATGACTTTATGTTGACTGCGCTATAAAAACCTTCTTGACAGCCAGATCAACATGAACAATTATTTTTGGAGTTGTAACAAGTGGTTGGGAACTTGGGGTGCATCAGCATCAGTCTTTTGCAGTACATAATGTACATTTGCATGATCTGTGATCAAATCAGAATACGGCAACTGCTTTTGGCAAAAAGATAGTGTGGTAGAAGCCCATACAGAAATCAATTCTGACAAATCTAAACATCGTAGTGGGAATGTTGGAACAGAGGATATTCCTAAATAGAAATCCCAAGATATTTTTGTGATCAATCAGTGATCTATTGGTAGAGCAGTGTGCCTACCATCCAAAAAATCGGGGGTTAAATCCCTCCTTGCAGGAGTTGCATTAGGTAGCCAACAGCCAGCGTAAAAAATAATCAGATCTTTCAACTTAGATTTGAGCAAGAATCTGTATAGACAACCCTACTTAAAGTGGGAGAAGGCTTTGCCATTTTCTTAATTGCGGGAAAAGGCTTTGTTGTTGTTTTGCGATCAATCAGAGATCATTCCCTGACTAGTACACCATACACGATTACAAATGTCTTCCATTCTAGTAACTAATAGTGGAACTGGGCATTATCGCTACCCACTTATTCCCTTTTAAATGGCTATCCTCCTAATACCCTGTTTAATCCCTATTTTTCGCAATATAACCTTCTTATTGTGCTATTCTGAAATTTATAGCGCAGATGCATCAGTGTATCTGATCAAATCCTAAACATGCAAATATGTAGCCTCTTTTTTACCACGTTTCGGGACGAGGTTGCTGCTCTTGCAAAAGCACGATTGGTTCTTTTGACTCAGATCTGCAAATAGATGTATTTGATTTTCATATTTCATGGAAAGCTTCCTCATTGGCTTGTTGTTACTGCCCAAACAAGTAACACAATAGAATAATATAAAACTTCTTGTCATCTTTATTTTGCAAATTTTATATATTTTTAAAGTAGGGTTCTTATCACTTGTGCCCTTCTTAACTTTTACAGTATTAGTTATACCCCTCTCTTTTGTAATATCAGTTGTGCCCTTTCTTACAAAATTCACAATGCTACCCTTTCGTTAAGATAAATAGAGGCATAACTGATATTATAAAAGGGCAGAACTGTGACTTTTGTAAAAAGTCTGGGGTACAACCGATATTACAAAAGTCATAACTGATATTGCAGAAGTTAAGAAGGGCACAAGTGATAAAACCCTTTAAAGTATTATCGAAATCAAAAGTTCAAAACTAACCATATCTCTACATTAGATGGGCTTAGCCCATATGCGTGTGTATGTGTCTATATATATATATATAGGGACCCTTTCAAATGAGATGGGGTCTCACCAATTGTGGTGAGCCATCAATCAGATTCATTAGATCTCGATCTGACATTTGCATTAAAAAAATATTCAAAAGGGTATTTCTGTCAACTCGTTTTTCTGTAAAGTCAAATATTATTTAATAGATTTGAATTACCATTTTTAGTTAATCTAGATTTGATATTTTTCGCTAGTACGTTTATTTAATATATTTCCAATTTTGCTTTAAATGAATTGGGTTCAACCATATCTTTGTAAACTTCAACGAATTTGTGTGAAAATATATTTTTTCTTTGTAATTTCGTTAATAATATTTTTACATTATCACCCGTGTTTTTCATTAATCGACGTGTATATCATTTTTGTAAAATTTGTTTGGCTTATTGTAAAGCTCAAGCTCTTTTTGTAAGTATATCCATGTAACCCAACACAAATTTTTCATTTTTTTTGTAAGTGGATTCTAACTGTTTGTAAAAATTGCATGAATCTTTGTAATTGTATCACAGTCCTTCGTAAAATTCACGCTTGTTTTCCATTGTGTTAAAGTTCAATTGCCACACATGTTTTCGAGCTATGTAAAATAAAGAAACAATAATGAGATTTGTAAAAAAGGTAAATAAATATGTAAATTTGAATGCCAATTAAGTAAAATTATTATACCATATTATAAATTTGTGTCAACGATAAAAACTAAGATTTGTAAAAAATCTAAGGGGCCCATGCTCTGCCCACACCTCTCCTCCGTCGTGCCCCATCTTGTGTACCTTCCTCCTTCATGTCTCCTCCTCCACGATCGAGAGGTGTTGCGTCGAGGAGGAAGCTAGCATCGCCGAACCCCTCCTCCGCAGTCGAGAGGCATTTCATGGAAGAGGAAGTATGGAGCCACCAAACCCCTCTTCCTCATCTTTCTCCTTCGAGCCTACAAATTAAAACAAGTTTGAGAATGTTAGGAGAATATTCTGTGCTAAGAATATTCTATATGCTAGGAGAATATTCTATGTGCTAGGAATATTCTAAAGGAGAATATTTTATGAACTAGGAATATTCTATATGCTAGGAGTATATTCTTAGGAGCATTTATGTATTTTCTTGTTTGAGCTCTCTAGGGCTTCATGCTATATAAGAATTCCTAGACCCCTTGAATAAGATAAGTCCTTTTCATTCCTTCATCTTCTTCCACATGGTATCAGATCAACAGTCCTAGATCGGGGTTCTGACCTAAATCCTGTCGCTTCCTCAAGCCCCAAAACCAACGCCGTCATGACAACTAGGCACTCGGCTCGCTGCGCGCGGCCCAGGGCCTTCTCCAAGCTCTTGCGCCACCGTCAAGGCGGTCTCCTAGGCTTCTACGGTCCATGCCTCCGTGACGTGTTGTTTCAAGCTCCGTCGCTTGGAGATAAGAAGCACCTCCCTAAGCACATAATCTCCAACACATCTTGCTACTTGCGCCACCGAAAGAATCTTTTGGATGTGAAGCTTCTACATATAACAAACTACTTCTGACACACCACCGTAATCTGCAGTATTTATGCGATTTCTGAAATCTTTGCCAAAAGTTTTGTTGGAATCAACCAAGTGCCATCACCAAGAACTTCTGAATCGCGATATCATATGAAATCGCGACACCATTACCTCAATCTAGCAACTCCTCCAAGCAACTTGACAACATATATCATGCGTGATTAAAACACTCCACAACTTCTACTAAAGGTTCTGCAGAACTTTACTCCCGTAGCAACTACTGCTACCACACATCTAGCTACTACGTCAGATATTGTAGCCAACTCTACCTTTGTAATAGCACCAACATGGATTATTGACTCTGGTGCGTCTGCTCACTTGACTGGAGAAGACAGTTTTTTGACCTCATCTCAACCATCTTCCACTGTGAAGTCCGTTCGGTAGCAAACGATGCTTATTCTCATGTTACGACTGTTGGAACTATGGAGTTCTCCTCCAAGCTCAGGCTCACTGGCGTTTTCTGTGCACCGGATTTTCCTCTGAGTCTCCTATCTGTTCATAAGCTATGTGTTGAATTGAATTGTCGAGTGATTTTTGATGAGTTGCATTGCTATTTTCAGGACAACCAGACGATGCAGATTTTTGGTGGGGGACATGAGAAGAACGGTCTTTACTATCTTGATATCCCTGTTGATACAACCTTTGCAGGTGCTACCTCTGTGACAGTTGACCCATTACTATGGCATTTACGGCTTGTCCACCCATCTCCAAAGCTCTTTCTCATATGTTTCCCAGATTGTCATCTCTGAAACCTTTTGATGTGAAGCATGTCAGTTCGGCAAACACTGTGCTTCTTTTCCACCTAGGACTGAGCCACGCCGATCATTACCTTTCTCTTTGATCCATTATGATATCTGGCGACCTTGTCCTGTTCGTACTATTGTCGGTCATAGATATTTTACTGTTTTTGTAGATGATTACAACAGGACTTCTTGGGTCTATCTGATCAAGGAGCAGTCCGAAATTAATAACATTGTCAAGTCATTCTTTTAGGTTATTAAAACGTCTTTCTCTAAATGTATTCAGATTATCAGGACTGACAATGCTTTTGAGTTCACTCAGCAGGATTTGGTATCTTTCTTTGCCACTCAGGGGACCTTTCATTAGACCTCCTGTCCATATACCTCACAACAGAACGGGGTATCGGAAAGGAAGCTTCGTCACCTTTTAGACATTACTCATACCTTGCTTACTCACTTCACTTGAAGGTTTTGAAAACCCACTAGGGGGATGCCGTTCTTACTTCTTACTGCTACCTACCTACCTCATCAATAGGGTCCTGTCCTCAATACTCAACGGGGTAACTCCTTTCTCACTCTTGAATCCTGACGAGGAATTTTTGGTTGCATTGCCTTCGTACACAATTTTTAGACCATAGATAAATTGTCTCATTGTGCTATCAAGTGTGTTTTCCCTATATATTCTCATACCAAAAAGGGGTACAAGTGCTACGATCCTGCAAGTCATCGTTACTACATTTCTGCATACGTCATTTTCTTTGAACATATTAGTTATTTTACTCAGTCTGTCAACGACATACCCTTGGAGCTCCCACCACCACCCATTATTTACAAAGAAAACATACTAGTCATTTTGAACCTGTACCGTTACCTATTCTTTATTTGCAGGATGTTGTACCATCTTCCATTGAGAATTTTTGATTGCATTGCCTTCGTAGACAATTTTCAGACCATAGATAAAGTGTCTCCTCGAGCTATCAAGTGTGTTTTCCTTGGATATTCTCATACCAAAAAGGGGTACAGGTGCTACGATCGTGCAAGCCATCGTTACTACATTTCTATAGGCGCCACTTTCTTTGAACAGATTAGTTATTTTACTCAGTCTGTCAGCTACATACACTTGGAGCTCCCACCACCACCCATTATTTACAAAAGAAAACATATTAGTCATTCTGAACCTGTACCGTTACCTATTCATTATTTGCAGGATGTCGTACCATCTTCCAATGTCCCCACCACTGTAGCTCTGGATGCCCCTCAAGAACTCCCTATAGCTCTGCACCGGACAAAAAGGCAATGCACTATACATCCTGTGTCAAATTTTACTTCCACTGACAGTCTATCCAGTTGTGACAAAGCAATTTGTAGATGCTCTTATGGCTATTACTATTCCCCGTGATCATTACAGTGCATTGTAGGACTATGGTTGGAAAAAGACCATGGATGAGGAGATGGACGCGCTTACATCCAGGGACACATGGGATCTTGTGCCGTGTCCAACAGGTGTCAAGCCCGTTGCTTGCCGATGGGTTTTCACGACCAAACAACCTGATGATTCTATTGATAGGCTAAAATCCAAGTTTATGGCGAAGGGATTTACTCAAACTTATGGAGTTGATTACTTTGAGACGTTTTTTCTTATAGCTAGGATGGGTTCGATTCACACTATTCTCTCTGTTGCAGCTAACAAGAATGGACCAATCGTTCATCTCGATGTAAAGAATGCATTTCTATACGGTGACCTTGAAGAGGAGGTCTATATGATGCAGCCATCGGGTTACTCCGTCGAGGGGGAGTATATGTGCCCACTCTGTAAGGTCATTTATGGTCTAAAGAAGAGTCTCTGAGATTGGTTTGACAAAATTACTACTGGGATAAGCTCTCTTGGCTTCCACATGACAACATCTGATTATTCTGTTTTTATTAGACGACGATCCACTGGTACGGTGATACTTGCTGTCTATGTAGATGATATGGTGGTTACTGGTGATGATAACAGAGGCATTCTAGAGATAAAGGCCTTCCTCCAGAAGGTATTTGTCACCAAGGACCTTGGTCAACTCTGATACTTCCTCAGTATTGAGTTGATACGCAATGTAAAGGGATTACATCTATCACAACGGAAATACTTTCTGGATATTCTTACAGAGGCTGGTTTACTTGGATGTAAACCATCTGGTATACCGGCAGAGGTACGGAAACATGCTACATCCGATGATCCTGAGTTTGAGGATACTATACAGTATAGAAGCCTCGTAGGCAAGCTGATCTACATCGCGTTACTCGACCTGATATAGCATATGTTGTGAGCAGAGTCAGCCGCCATATGGAGAGACCTCTTTACAATCATTGGCAGGATGTTATTCTGATCTTTCGATATTTGAAGGAATCTCCGAGGCGAGGCCTCTTCTACAGGGTCAATGGTCACACTGATGTTACCGCTTATGTGAAATTAAGATTATGCCAGTTCACCTGAGAATCGACGATCCATTATAGGCTATGCTATGTTAGTTGGTGGCAAACTTGTGACATGGCGAAGCAAGAACTAGACTGTGGTTGCTAGATCGAGTGCAGAGGCAGAATATAGGGCATAGCCTATGCCACTTGTGAGATTACCTGGCTTGTCTCCTTTTTCCAGGAGCTTGGACTTCATGATACAACTCATGTACCTTTATATTGTGATAACAAGTCTGATATATACATTGCCACCAATCCGGTATTTCATGAGCGGACTAAGCACATTGAAGTTGACTGTCACTTCATTTGAGATGCGGTACGAGGAGGAAAGATTATTACCCATCATATCTTCACAGACCTTCAACTTGCAGATATATCCACGGAAGCACTACCAAAGAAACGTCTCTCATTGATGATTTCCAAGATGGGCATGATCGACAGATATGCTCCAACTTGAGGGGGAGTGTTAGGAGAATATTATGTGCTAGGAATATTCTATATGCTAGGAGAATATTCTATGTGCTAGGAATATTTTACTGGAGAATATTCTATGTGCTAGGAATATTCTATATGCTAGGAGAATATTTTAGGAGCATTTATGTTCTCCTTTGAGCTCTCTAGGGTTTCATGCTATATAAGAAACCCTAGACCCCTTGAATAAGATAAGTCCTTTTTATTCTTTCATCTTCTTCCACATAGAAGAAACAAGATCTAGATCCATAGTATTGTCTCCTACCTGCTCCATCATTGTGCACCACACGCCAAAGAGGGGAGCCACCATCGTCCTCGTTACGCACCATTATCGAAGGGGGGGTCATCCTCCACACGCAGGCGCCTGCGCGCCGTCGAGAGAGAGAAAGAGGAGTTGCGAGAGAGAGAAGATAATTGGGGTTATGATTCATGAATTTGTGGGTTGTCACATATTATTTTTAGAATGTGACAAATGATCAAATTTTTTTTACCATTAAAATAATACAATTAATATTTTATTTATCACAACGGTGTGATTTGAATTAAATGGATGAAAAGGACTCACCACAGGAGTGGTGAAACACCGTCTCATTTGAAGTTTCTCTTATATATATGTTGGCTCGAAAAAGTTTATAACTAAATTTAGATCCATACAAATAAAGTTTCTTACACTTGTGCTCTTAGATTTTGCAATATCAGTTATGCCCCTTCCGTTTTTGCAGTATCAGTTATATCCCTACCTATTTGCACTGTTATCACTTATGCCATTCTATTAGCTTCGTTGTCAATGAGGTGAACTAAACCATGATTTATTCAAACCAAGGTGTGGTTAAGGAATGATTTAATGCAATTATCTCCGGTTCAATTAAAATATTTAGGGAAGGGAGGGTGCTTTCAATCTGGAGCAAGCGACCGATAATAATGGCGATCACTGGATGCCAATGAGCTGGGTATCAACCACCTCATCCTTAAGGCCGAGTTCGTGGAAGAAGAGGGCGTAGGTATTGGAAGCTGTGGAGATTGGTGAGGATCTCCTTGAAGCAATGGACATGGGGGTTTTGTAAATGACGGAGGAGGTGGTCATAATGGAGGTCAGGGCATATGGGTTGGGCAGAGGAGGAGGCCAGGGCGGACAAGCTGGAGACAAAAGGACGGCGTGGAGGAGGAAGTCGGGGCACAAAGGCTAAGTGGATGAGGAAGATGGAATGGAGGTGTGGAGGGATGATACAGAACGAAGAATCGGCGACGACGAAAATTAAATATTTGAACGGTGGTCTTCCGGTGGTAGAGAAATAGAAGAGTTGAGAAGAGAACTCGTCGGACCACGAGGGGTTGGAGGGGAGAAACGTGAAGATCACGTGGGAGAGAGAAAGAGAGAGGCGGAGATAGAGAATAAATCTCAATTTTTATCACAACTGAACTGACTAAAACAATAGACCTTCATCCCTTTATATAGGAGGGGTGAGATTACAAAAATAGAAACTCGAATTCAAATTGAAACTAATTATCCTAATTTGACTCTAACTAATTAACCGACTAATTTTGAAATTCAAATCTCTAACTAATTGAGATTACAGGAGATCCCATTTTTTTAACTAAACATACGACGACTCAAATAAACGTAAATTAACGGATAAAATTAAATAATTACGCGACCCTGTATTTTCTGTTCCACGCTGCATCAACTCTCCTCCGCTTTTAAAAATTCATCTCCCGACGAATTGTTGGAACTGGATGCGTTGTTGGAGAACTCGTCGTTGTAATTGTAGCTTGCAATTCCTTCAATTAGATCCATTTCAACGTTACGTTTGTAGTTCTTTCCAATTGGAGGGTGTCTTTGCAATTTTTGTATCCCTTCAATTAAGTTGAATTCATAGCATAATTCCTCCAAATAAACCTTTTGATAAAAACTTATGGGAGGAGGGGTCTCCCTGCAAATCTCCCAAGATAACCTCCTATCCTTAACTTTAGGGGATCCGATTCCTTTTGGAGGGGCGGCCGTTGTTAGGACTTCCCTCTTCATCAAGCGACGTCGGCGGCAGAGACTTGGATTCCAGGGGCGGCGACGAGTTCGTCTGTGGTCGTGGCAGGGGGCAGATGCGGGGCCGCAAGGGAGGTGTGGGCGGCTCGGATAGAGGAAGGGGGGCGGTGAGGAGGGGTGTATGCGGGGAAGGGTTGGCGACGAGGGGCAGCAAGGAGACGCCGGTTGGCGCGCGGGAGGGGGCGGGTCTGTGATGGAGCTTGGGCGATGGAGGGTGGCAGAAGAGGGGAAGGTGGAAGCGCGAGACGGGGCGCGTAGTGGGGGGGGTGTTTGTGTGCAGGGAGAGGTGAGGAGAGAGGGTGGCGGAGGGAAAGGGCTCGACGAGAGCAAAGGTGACGGGTGTGAAGAGGTAGGGTTTGGGGAAAGAGAGGCGCGACGGGGAAGGATAAGGGGTTGGGGTCGCGGGAGGAAAGGGAGGGGAGGGCGAAGCCGTCGGAAAAGAGAAAGAGAGGAAGGGAGTGGCGCTGTCGAAGTCGGGCGAGGAGGAGAAGGGGTAAGTGGCGTTTTGGGGTTTTGTTCTGCAAAAGTCGTGGGGGTGGGGGATGCGGGCGCAGGTGGGGTTGAGGGTAGCGACTGTGGGGTAGAGGGTTTCGCCGGGGATGTTTGGATGGCGAGGAGGGCGGTTGGCGGGGTGGGGGAGGCGGCGGCGGGAGGTGGCAAAGGGGTGGGAGGTGGGGTTGCGGGCACGCCAGGAAGGGGTGTTGGGGATGTGGTGGGCTTCGCAGAATGTGCGAGGAGGGTCGGCGGTGGTGTCAGCAGGGAACTACAGGGGTTACCTGGGATAGCTGGGGTCGTACCGGGACGGTCGGAGGGGGTGACGTCATTGATTTTAGTAGCGGAATCTGATCTGGGAGGTGTTGGACGGCAACCGAATCGTCCTTGAAGGCGAGTTTTTCTTCGTCGATATCGGTTTCGGTGATTGGTGTCGTTGGAGCCTTCGATTTGGCGGCGCACATAGCCTTGAAATTAGCTATCATTTCTCGTCATTTGGACTCGAATTCTTGACATTTGGACCGGAAATCTCGCATTGCGTCCATCTCCTTGTTGTAAGCTTCTTCGGCTCGTCGTTTCCGTTCCGACGAATGATGGTGTTTCGTCGCGTATCGGCGCGCATGTCTGGACGGATCGTCAGATCGTGAGGACGATCTGTAGGCCATGCTCTGATACCAAATGATGCAGAACGAAGAATCGACGACGGCGAAAATTAAATATTTGAACGGTGGTTTTCCGGTGGTAGAGAAATAGAAGGGTTGAGAAGAGAACTCGTCGGGAACACGAGGGGTTGGAGGGGAGAAACGTGAAGATCACGTGGGAGAGAGAAAGAGAGAGGCAGAGATAGAGAATAAATCTCAATTTTTATCACAACTGAACTGACTAAAACAATAGACCTTCATCCCTTTATATAGGAGGGATGAGATTACAAAAATAGAAACTCGAATTCAAATTGAAACCAATTATCCTAATTTGACTCTAACTAATTAACCGACTAATTTTGAAATTCAAATCTCTAGCTAATTGAGATCACATGAGATCCCATTTATTTAATTAAACATACGACGACTAAAATAAACGTAAATTAACGGATAAAATTAAATAATTACGCGGTCCTGTATTTTCTGTTCGACACTGCATCAAGGGAGCTTGGGGCAGAGGGGCTGGGTGGAGGGGCTCGACGAGAGAGGAGGAAGAAGAGGAAAAAGGAAAAAGAAGATAAAAATTAAGATTTTTTATACGCGACTCATCTCTTTTCTTCATAAGTTAGCATCCTTTTGGTTGGTGGACGGACAACAACTAACTTGAGGAGTACAAGTGATAATGGTACAAGAAGATGGAGGCACAAATGATATTGAAAAAAGGAATGGTATAATTAATATTGCATTATCTAAGAGGAGCACATGTGTAAAAAAAATCCTAAAAACGTACCTATTCATGCATTTAAGTAGGATGGATGTGGAATGTGCATTTGAAACAATGCCTTCAATCGATTGTGCATTTGAACGTATGATTGCTTTATTGGTGTTCAATACAGATTTGTTTGGATAAATGTTGACTTCAAGAACCGTTATTGAAATAGTTAACCTAGAATTGAAGTCTTGGGAGAAGACTCGATCTTGTTATACCTCAGAATAATACATTTGCGTTACTAAGGAAGAAATTGTTGGGAAAAATGAGAGACTAATTATTCCATACACCCTAGGCTCTCTTATATAGGAGAGTATCCTATGGGCAAAATACATAAAGAGTCCAACGAAAAAAGAAAATACGAAAAGGTACAAAAGAGAATAACTCATATCTCTACACTCCCCCTCAAGATGGAGCATAGATGTCAATCATGCTTAGCTTGGACGAACACTTTTGGAACGGCCCTCGAAGTAACGCCTTGGTAAAGATGTCTGCAGGTTGGTCTCCTGAGCTAACATGGGATGTAGAAATAAACCCATTCAGAATCATATCTTGTATGAAGTGACAATCAACCTCAATGTGCTTGGTTCGTTCATGAAATGCTGGATTGTTTGCAATGAATAGAGCAGCTTGATTGTCACATTCCAGAGCCATAGGAAGAGGGACTTTTATATATAGATCTGTAAGCATAGCTTTCACCCACATCATTTCTTTACTGACCTGGGCCATAGCCCTATATTCAGACTCAGCACTGGATCTTGCTAGAACCGTTTGCTTCTTGCTTCTCCATGAGACCAGAGAGTCTCCGACATACACAACAAATCCAATGGTGGACTTCCTATCCTTAGGACATCCTGCATAATCTGCATCTACACATGCTGAGATAGTAAACTCCTTGCCTTTCGTAAATAGCAGACCTGCACCTGGAGAAGACTTAAGGTACTTGAGTAGTTGAGTATCATATGTATAGCATCCATATGTACCTGACGTGGTTGCTCCATGAACTGGCTCACTCGACTCACAACAAAGGAGATATCGGGTCTGGTAATAGTAACATAGAGAAGCTTACCCACCAGTTCTCTGTATCTTCTCTTATCCACCTCATTTGTGTCGTCATCATATAATTTCATACTGGGATCCATGGGTGTAGTGGCAGGTCGGCAATCAAGCATTCCTGTTTCACTCAACAGGTCAGTGACATATTTCCTCTGGGTCATTACCAGCCCATGAGGATTTCTGGCGAATTTCAGTCCCAGAAAATATTTAATAATCCAAGGTCCTTGGTGACAAATTCACGAGTCAGCATTTCTTTCGCCCTCTGAATTCCCTGTTCATCATCACCTGTAATCAAGATATCATCTACATACACCATAATTGCAATAATACCTCTGGGTGTCTTCTATACGAACAGGGAATAATATGCATTGGAATGTATGTACCCTTGTTTTTCAAACAGGTTTGAGAGCTTCTGAAACCAAGCTCTGGGGCTCTGCTTAAGGCCATAGATAGCCTTATGAAGTCTACACACCTTAGAACACTCCCCTCAATAGCAAAACCAGGTGGCTGTTGCATGTAGACTTCCTCCTGCAAGTCACCATATAAGAACGCATTCTTGACATCTAATTGGTATAGTAGCCAATCACGAGTAATCGCAACAGAGATGAGGATCCGTAGGGTTGAATGGCGAGCAATCGGCGAGAATGAATTATGATAAAATCCACCCCATATGTCTGTGTAAATCCACGAGCAACCAGACGTGCTTTGTATCTGTCAATGCTGCCATCTGCATTCTGCTTAACTGTAAAGATCCACTTGCAGCTCACTGTAGACACATCAGTAGGTGCAGTAATAAGGCTCTAGGTACCTCTTGACTGAAGAGCAACCATTTCTTCTTCCATGGATAAACGCCATCGACTATCCTTCAACGTACCTTGGTAATTCTGTGGAATGTCCACCACCGATAGTGCAATTACAGAGCTCATGAAATCTCCAGTTAAGCGATCAAAAGACAGAGTAGATGCTATTGGATATGACGCGCAGCTGCGCTTCTACTTTTGAAGTGTAATAAGTAGATCCAAATCACCTGTCTCCTCATTTGGCTTCTGTAACACATCCTGCTCAGGGAAATCGTCAGATCCATCAATATCGATAATATTCTCAGAACATACCTCAGGCGAGCTAGATGATGAGCAGTGATTACGAGAAGAAGCAGGCCTACGGGTATAATGGAATGGCAATGGGGAAACTGGAACGGTAGCAGGAGGTGTAGAGGATAATAGTGGTGGAGATGGTAATGGTAGTGGTGGAGGTGGTGATGGTGGAGGTGGTGGCATGTATATAGCTTCAGTAGTTCCAGAGGATACCAACCGATCACCTGTAGAAGAGAAGTACATAACAGACTCGAAAAAGGTAACCTCAACACTAACGAGATATCTCCTGCGCAATGGATCATAACACATGTACCCCTTTTGTGTTCTGGAGTACTCGACGAAAACACACTTGACAACCTAGGAGAGAGCTTGCCAATCCCTGGAGACAACTGGTGGACAAAGGCAACCGAGACAAACACACGAGGAGTGAGAGAGAACAATTCTTTATCTGGAAAAACAAGGGAGAAAGGAATCTTCTCACCTAAAACAAACGACGGAATATGATTAATGAGATAACATGCCATTAGAACAACATCGCCCCAGAAAGAATGAGGGGCATCACTATGTATATGATGTTTCCTTTCTGCAACCCCATTTTATTGGAAAGTATATGCACATGATGTTTGGTGGATAATCCCTTGAATTGAAAAATAATTGGAGAGAGTATGAGTACAAAATTCCAAGGCATTATCACTTCTCACAATCTTTACAGATGCAGAAAAAACATTACGAACTTCATTGATGAAATTTATGATAATATTCCCCGCTTCAGATTTATTCTTTAACAAAAAGACCCAAGATACACGAGAGAAATCATTCACAATAACCATATAAAACTTGTGTCCCTGATGATCAGGAACACGACTGGGACCCCAGATATCAACTTGAAATAACTCAAACTTGGAGGTACTACTCCGATACTGACGACTGGGAAACATAGACTGGTGGTGTTTTTCCCAACTGACAAGCCTCACATTAGATGGACGTGTGAGATGAAACCTGAGGTAATACACGACACATTTTCTGAAGCAGTAGATGTCCAAAGCGCAAGTGGCACAGTAATGGGGAGATAGATCTAGCAGGTAGAGAGGAGGCTCCGGCATAAGGGGTCCGACTGAGACGATATAGGCCGCCTTGCTCATAGCCACGCCCAATCACGTTGCCCGTAAGGATGTCCTGAAAAATGAGAGAAGATGGATAAAAAATTGCTCGACAATGTTAATCCTTTGTAAGTTGGCTAATGGACAATAAATTCATAGAGAAATCAGGTGCATGCAGCATGTTCTTGAGGTGTATAGAAGGTGTCAAGCTAATCTCCCCCTGACCAGTGATAGGAGAATGCGTCCCATTGGCAATAACCACAGTACGGTCTGGAGGGATCTGTCGGTAGGCTGTAAGTAGGCCTTGATCACCGCATAGATGGTGTGTGGCACCAGAGTCCATAATCCACTATAACGTCTATGATCCACTACTGCTAGTAAATGCATAAGTGCTACCTGAGATACCGGTGGATGCAGAAGCAGCAACATCGGGGTGACTATCAGAAGCATGTAGTGATGCAACTGGGCCAGATGGAGGAATAATGCCCCTCAGACAGGCTACAAGGTCATCAAAGCGTTGATCTATAGATGAAGCAGATGGAGGCTTAATCTGTTCAGCTACTCGTGCGGAAGCAGGAAATCCATGTTTGGAGTAGCATGTGTCTTCAGTATGCCCTGAACGGTGGCAAAAAGTGCATGATGGCCGAACACGACCCCCTCTACCCCGAGATCCACGACCACGAGACTGATGATGTCCTCCACGACCTCGATTTGCTGCCATGACTGAGGCAGTTTGATTTGCAATGGATGAAGGAATAGTAATACGGTTCAGTCTGTGAAATGCTTCCTCCATCAAAGGAATGGTGGAGTCCGCCAAGATCTGGGAGCGTGCAGCCTCGTACTCTGGATCTAGAGCTGCCAGAAATACACCAACCATAGTGGCATTCCGGTAGGTCTTCTGTTGCGCAGGAGTGGCTGTGAGAGGCATGAAGCTGTAAAGCTTCTCAAACATTCCTCGTAAAGATGTGTACAATGAGTGTAGAGGTCGTCCATTCTGCTTGATAGTAAAGATGTCATGCTGGAGTTGCAGAATCTTTGTCTCATTCTTTACTTGGGAATATGTAGCAGCCAAAATATCCCACATTACTTTTGTAGTGGGCTGATGGAGAATATCATTGGCAATCTCAATCGTCAGAGTTCCCGATAGTCAAATCTTGGCATATGCATCATCTGCCTCCCATGAGGCATTGACCCCAGTCTTCTCAGCATGCTCTTCTTCGGTAAGAAGTGCTTCTTACCGGTTGACTTCATCATACTCATGAACTGCATTGCCCACAGTTCATAATTTGAATCATCCATCTTCATAATAGGCGCTGGACCTCTGAAGGCGCTTGTAAATGGGAAGTCTGCCTTGCTTTCTGACATCATGATAATGGAAGACTAGGATATTAGACTGAAGATATGATCGTCTACACATGCATTAACGGGTTTAGTTGCATGTGTAGACTCAAGCAACCAAACCCATTAATTTGAAAACGCGTGCACGGAACGAGTGCTGGAGCCACACGCGCGCTGACCTAGGGTTGCACGCACACGAAAATCAGGAGCTTCATACGCACAGATGTGTGCACAGGAACGCGCACAGATGCGCGCACAGGAGCACGCACAGAGGCGCACACAACAACACGGGGGCTGGCGCACAGATGCACGCACAGGCGCACCGGGGCGTGCACAGGGGCGGCGCAAAGGAGACTGGTGCGCAGGGGTTGGCGCGCGCGCAACTTGCACAAGAAAGCGACGCGAGACCGAGTGGGGCCGAAGGCGGGGCCGAGCGGGGCCAGGGCCAGGGGCGGCGCAAGGCAGGGAGGCGCGCACGCGGAGGGCTCGAAGGTGGAGGCTAGGGTTAGGGTATGGTTCGAGAACTCCGGTGTAGGACCGTCGCTCTGATACCATGTTGGGAAAAATGAGAGACTAGTTTATTCCATACGCATTAGGCTCTCTTATATAGGAGAGTAGCCTATGGGTAAAATACATAAAGAGTCTAACGGAAAAAAGAAAATACGAAAGGTACAAAAGAGAATAACACATCTCTACATAAATCATAAAATTATCATTCATCAGAATTCCTGAATATTCATTACATCTCACTCTACTATGAGTTTTACAATCCATGCATAAAATTCATATATAGATATATATAAAAATTGGATAAGAAGTAAATGCAATTAATAAAGACAATAACTTGTTATGTTTTCACATCAGATTAAAATATAGTACTTAGTTATTTCTTTAATTTGATGCCCAGAGGGGTATGGCTCGTTAATTTCTTACTTTTTCATGTCGATAGTACAGGTTCTGCTGTTTGATCATCATTCATTTTATGAAATGCAGGCCATGACAAGACATTTATTACAAAAGCTTTTTGGGCCTCACATTCTTGCCTTCACCAGTGATCAGACTTCATTCTACCTCGATCTTCCGTCCAACATGGTTCGGTCAGCAGTCATCTGGCTGTTTTTACTCTTGAAAGCACTATCTAAATAGTCTCGAACTTCTTTGTTCAGGTGGGTTCCTTCTTAATGGGATGGTTGGGCATAGTATTCAAAGGCGATATAGCACACATTTCCGATCATCTAGCAGTAGGTTTGACCACAGGATACTTGGAGAGTCTCACTACTTTCAGTGGCTGGAATCAGAAAATGATTGAACTGTCTTCAGATGGTAGCTGGGTGTTCGCAATTGCCGGGCTATTACTTGGTAAGTATGGTCAGCTTCTTCTCCACCTAGCTTGACTGGATTGCTTAACAACAATAAAATGTCTGATTAGTTAAAAATAAAGATACATTTGGAAATTTCTGGGGCTGATTATTCATGGATTACTTTTGGCAGGTTCTGGATTATAGATCCCAAACATTAACATATATGTCCAATACATAATTGTAGAGATATTTATATTTTTCTATGGTTCCTTGTACCTTTTTGGTCCTTTTTATTTCTTTATGTCTTTCTTATGTAATTTACCCATAGGTCTCTCCTCTATATAAGAGAGCCTAGTGTTAATGGAATAAACAACTTTTCTATTTTTTCCAACATGGTATTAGAGCCACGGTTCTAGACCGGTGCTCCGTACCCTAACCTTACCCCACCCGCCGCCGCCGTCTCTCTCTCTCCCCGAGGGTGCCGCCAAGTGGTTCCGCCGTCAAGAGGCTCGCTGCCAAGCAGCCTGCCGCCTGAGCTGCCTCCTTGCCGCCCAGCGGCCTCCTTGCCGATCAAGCGACACCGTCGCCACCACCCTAGTGGCTCTGCCGCCCGGCTCTTATCGCCACGTCGTCGATCCCTCTCCTTGGTTGCCGATTCTTGTAGCAGCCGACTACTTCTATTCCTCCTTACACAAGGTCTCGGCTAGGCAATGGATTTGAATGCACAAGTCTACATATGCATTCAAATCCACGCATGCATGTGTAGACATTTACTCATTAGTCTACATAACCCTAGTTATCTTCCACCGGCAGTATGTCAGAAAACAAAGTATGTGTCCGCCACAGGCGCTTTTCGAGGTCCAACGTCTATTATCAAGATGGACGGGACAAACTATGAGCTCTGGGCTATGCAGTTCATGAGTCTCATGAAGTCGAATGGTAAGAAGCATATTCTTACTGAGGAAGAACCGGTGGAGAAGACTGGTGTTAACGCCTCGTGGGAGGCGGATGATGCATATGCCAAGGTCTGGCTTTCAGGAACATTGTCGATAGAAATCGATGATGTGTTGCATCAGCCTACTGCTAAGGTATGTGGGATATCCTCGCAACGACTTACTCTCAGGCGAGGAATGAAACCAAGATCCTTCAACTTCAACACGACATATTCACTATCAAGCAGAATGGGCGACCCCTCCATTCGTTGTGTACGTCCTTGCGAGGTATGTTTGAGAAGCTCCACAACTTCATGCCACTCACAGCTACCTGGAGCAGCAGAAGACCTATAGGAATGCTACCATGGTTGGTATATTCCTCGCAGCCCTGGACCTTGAGTATGATGCTACTCGCTCCCAAATTCTTGCGGATGCTACTATTCCTCCTATGGAGGCCTTCCGCAGACTCAACAGGATCACAGTCCCATCTATTGCCACTAGTCAGACCTCTTCAACGATGGCAACCTCTCAAGGTAGAGGAGACTCTTCTTTCTTTTGTGGTCGCAGACCTCGTGGTAGAGGAGGTCATTCGTCAGCCATGCACATTTTGTCATCGCGCAGGTCATACTGAGGAGACATACTACTCCAAGCATGCGTTCCCGGCATCAGCATGTGTAGTAGAGCAGGTTGAGTTTCCCGCCGTTTCCACTCCATATCAGAGATTTGATGACCTCGTGGCTAGACTGCGAGATATCATGCGTCCTTCACCATATCCAGGAGGTCATTCATATGTTGCAACTTCAGTCTCCACCAATACGTCTTCTACGACCAATACCTCAAGTAGTACTTGTGCCTTTACCTCATGGTCTGGATCTGAGCTTACATAGTGGATTATGGATTCTGGGGTAACATACCATTTATGCGGAGACAAGGATCAGCTTACAGCATACAGGCAGGTTCCACCAGGAAGAACTGTGGTGATAGTTGATGGGTCTCATTCTCCTATCATCGGACGGGGAAGATTACTTTACGCCTTCAATGCGGCTCCAGAACGTGTTTCATGCCCTTTATTTTTCTATGAATATGTTATCTATCAGTCCGATTACGAAGGATTTACATTGTCAAGCTATATTTGACCCAACGTCTCTTGTCTTTTAAAGACATTCTAATAGGCAAGGTGATTGGTTGTGGCCGTGAGCAGGGTGATCTCTATCGATTGGTCCAAACTCCCTATGCAAGCAGGTCTTCTGTCCCAACAGGACCAGTCTCCCATTTCACTTGGCATCTGCGTTTTGGTCACCTCCCTCTCCAGAAAACGAGTCATATGTTGCCGCAAATCTCACCAAGATCTTCCTTCTAGTACGAGGCATGTCAGTTTGGGAAGCATCATCGGACGACCTTCCCTAGTCATCAGAATCAGAGCAGTATCTCTCTGTTTGAATTATTTCATGTTGACTTTTGGGGTCCTAGTCGTGTTCCTGATCATCATGAACACAAGTTTTATCTTGTTGTTGTTGATGATTTTTCTCGTTTGTCATGGGTTTTCTTATTGAAAAAATAAATACGAGGCAGGGGATATGATCAAAATCTTTATCAATGAAGTGCAGAATATTTTTTCTTCGCCCATGAAATTTGTGCGAATAGATAATGCTTTGGAATTCTATACGCGTACTCTATCCCATTTCTTTTCATCACATGGCATTGTTCATCAAACAACATGTCCTTATACTTCTCAGCAAAATGGCGTTGCAAAATGAAAGTATCGCCATTTACTTGATGTCACTCGGACTCTTCTCATTCAGAGTCGTGCTCACATTCTTTTTGGGGCGATGGTGTTCTTACTGCATGCTACCTGGTGAATTGCATGCCATCATCTGTTTTGGGTGAGAAAATTCTTTTCAACATAGTTTTTCCTGAGAAAGAGTTGTTCTCACTCACTCCTCGTGTGTTTGATTCTGTTTCTTTTGTCCACCCATTGACTCCAGGTCTTGACAAGCTTTCCCCTAGAGCTGTCAAATGTGTGCTTGTTGGATACTCAAGGACCCAGAAGGGATATTGATGTTATGATCCTCTGCGCAGAAAATATTATATAAGTGTATATGTGATATTTTTTGAGTCAGTGATGTATTTCTCTCCAACATGTGGTAGGTTGGCTTCATCTTCAGCTGATGATGAGGTTTATATGCCACCTCCTCCTATGAGTCAGACGTCTCCTTCTCCTATGCTCCCACCATCCTCGCCACAACAACCTTCACCACCACCCCCTCCTCCACCTATGTCTACTACCCAGTTGAATGAGTCCGTTGTTCCACCTTTACCTAAGTTCTATACCCGCCGGCCTGTTTCTGCTCATGGTCATCGCTTATCATCTGGTATGCCCCAGATTTGTTCTAATAACATGATTTCTAATGATAGATTTGGAGATACATTTGTCCAGGACTCTTTGTAGGAAAGTGGCCAGCCGATGGATGTGGTTCCTGATGACCTGAATATTTCTATTGTAGTTCGCATGCGGGGGGGTCTTGTGCTACTTACTCTCTTGCTTCTCAGGTCTCCTTTAATCGTCTCATAGGGGACTTTCAAAGAATTGCAGTGGCTCTTTCTGCCGTGGAAATTCCACGGAATTATCAGGAGGCTTTGGAGAATAGTTGCTGGTGCTTGGCTATGGAGGAAGAGATGGCTGCATTGCAATCCCATGGTACATGGAGTTTTGTGTCTGCTCCCCCTGGGGTGTCTGTAGTCAGCTGCAAATGGGCGTTTACTGTTAAACATCATACATATGGCCACTGTTGTAAAAGTCGGCCGACTAGACCGATTAGTCGAGTAGGTGGGATAGCAGACTCGACTAGGCCTAGTCGGCCCTTATTTGGTCAACCCGACTAATCGGGCCGACTAGTCCGCCTAGTCGCCCGACTACAAGGCCGACTTTTACATAGAGATTTTTTAATTTTTTTAGTTTTTTGATTTTTTAAAAGAAAACTTATTCTAATATGCTTAATGTTATATTTAAAGACAATTACTTCTTTTATTTCATTATGATAGTACATAAAATATACAAATCAATAGAAATACATAAGAATATGTGTATAAAAATTGATTTATATATTTAAAATAATTAAAAAAAATTCAAAACCGACTAATTGCCGACTAAATCCGATTAGTCGCCTGACTGCCAATTAATCCTTAGTCAATGACCCTGCCGACCGAGTACCGACTACCGTTTTCTGCAACCTTGCATATGGCAACCTTGATCGCTACAAGGTACGACTAGTAGCTCGTGGGTTTACTCATACTTACGTTGTCGACTACTTGGATACTTTTTCTCCAATGGCTCATCACTCTACACTTCGTTTCCTCCCTGCAGTCGCAGTGGTACGTGATTGGTCATTATTTCAGTTGGATGTTAAAAATGCATTTCTATATGGAGATCTACATGAAGAAGTTTACATGCATCAGCCTCCGGAGTTTGATGCTGAGGGGGAGTGTCAGAAGGTCTGTAGACTTCATAAGGCGATATATGGACTTAAGCAAAGTCCAAGGGTGTGGTTTCAGAAGGGACTTGATTGAGAAGCAGAGGTTCAAGAGATCTAATGTAGACCATACGGTTTTTACGCAGAGGACATCTATAGGTACTGTTGTCATAATGGTCTATGTTGATGATATTCTTGTTACAGGGGATGATATGCATGGGATAAGAATGACAAAGAAATTTCTGGATCATCAATTTGTTACTAAGGATTTGGGCACTCTGAGGTATTTCCTAGGGCTGGACTCTGGAGTTTGCTAGGAACCCGTAGGGTCTTGTGATGACCCAAAGAAAATATTTTACAGACATGCTTGTTGAGATTGGTTGTCGACCCTCAACTACTCCTATGGATCCTAGCATGAAATTATATGATGATGATACAAATGAAGTGGATAAGAGGAGATACAGAGAGATGGTGGGAAAAACTCCTGTATGTTGCTATTATCAGACCAGATATCTCATTTGCAGTTAGTCGAGTGAGTCAGTTCATGGAGCAACATTGGCAAGTATATATGGATGCGATATACATGATATTGAGACATCTCAAATCTTCTCCAGATGCTTGATTACTTTTCAAGAAAGGAGCAACTCTTTTTGTATCTGTGTGTGCTGATGCTAACTATGCAGGATGTCTTAATGATAGGAAGTCCACTTCGAGCTTTGCAGTTTTTGTTGGCAGTTCTCTTGTTTCTTGGAAAAGCAAGAAACAAACTATCGTGGCCAGATCAAGTACCGAATCTGAATATATGGTTATGGAGCAAGCAAGTACGGAAATGATGTGGGTTCGATCTGTGCTAGCAGATTTACATATAGATATTCCTCTACCCATGCTGCTACAATGTGATAATCAAACGACCTTATTCATTGCAAACAACCCATGATCCAGAACAAAACTTATTGAGATAGAATGTCACTATATGAGAGACATGATCCAGAAGGGTTTGATTTCTACCTCTCATGTTAGCTCAGGAGAGCAAACGGTCGATATCTTTACTAAGGCATTACTCAGGGGGCCATTTCAAAAGTGTTCGTCCAAGCTGAGCATGATTGACATCTATGCTCCATCTTGAGGGGAGTGTAGCGATATTTACATGTTTCTATGGTTCCTTGTACCTTTTTGTCCTTTTTATTTCTTTATATCTCTCTTATGTAATTATCCCATAAGTCTCTCCTCTATATAAGAGAACCTAAGATTTATGGAATAAATAACTTTTTTATTTTTCCTAACATAATAATCTGTATTGACATAATTCCAATTCCTTTCAAAAAGTTCACTCTACTCCAAGATCATTTTATTCCTGCCAAATCTCTTTGGAGGGCAGTTAAAACAGAAACTATAAGATGTGATGCAGAACGGAAAATGTGTGGGAGAAATATTAAGAGGGTAAGAAGAAGAGAGGTATAACATGCATGTAGCATGGGGTCTTGGTGGGGAAGCGTGAGGGGAGTGGGCAGGAGAAATGATGAAGAAGCTCCACAAATTTTTGTTCTTCAAAATCTACCTTTTAATTTACCTAGGATTGGAAAAGAAAATTAAATAAAACATAGTACATCCTAACAAACTCTAAGTGGCACCTCAAAAGACTTCTATCTAAATCATCCGTGCTATTTTTAGAGAATCTGAGTTAATCTCCATTCATTCAAACAAAAAAGAAATAAAATTTCCGATGGACTAAAATTGGATCAAAACCCCTGATTGGATATAATTCCCAATTGGGATTTTTACACCCATAACCTAACCCTGAGTAATTTCATAATAATATTCATAATCTTGCATAATCGCAAATTACTTGAGAAACCCCGAGTAATGTTTAATTCTTACATGACATAACCCTGTGCTAGGTTCTGTTTGAGATGGCCGTTATATTTGACGATTTCCTTTAAAAAAGACAAAGTTACCCTTAATACTCATTCTTATTTGCAAATCATGCCATAGTGTTCTCTCTTCATCACTTTGGAGGACTCCTGCAATGTCACCACCGGCGTAGGCCATCTGCGCACCACGGGGACCTCCGGGACCACCCCCGCACCTTTGCCAACCCCCCTCCCGCGATCGCCGTCAACCTCTACAAGTTCCCCAGACTCCCTCCCGTGGTCGGTGTCGACCTCTGCAAGTCCCCCCAGCAGCAGCTTCTCCTACCCGATCGAAGCCCTCCGCTCCTGCCGCCCCGTGCGCCGCCGAAGTCCCCTCCCCTCCCCACTCCCCCACCCCGCGTGCCGCCGAAGTCCCCTCCCCTCCCCACTCCCCCACCCCGCGCGCCTTTCAAGCCCCCCATCGACTCCTCCCCTTGACCTGCAACCCCCCCCCCCCCGCCCCGCGTGCCTTCAAGCCACCCCCCCCCCCCCACTTCTCCGCGCACCGCCGAAGCCTCCCTGCCCACTCCCCCACCCCCCCAGACCGACCCCACCAAAGGTCTTCCTCTGTCAGGCGAGCCCCCACGTCGAGCTCTCTCGAAGCTCGAAGCCCCCCCCCCCCCCAGCCCGCCTCCGAATCGCCGCTCATTTATTTTTTCCTGCCGTTTTTTTTATATTTTGGCTAATCCTAGCCGTTAGATTAACTAGTTCATATGGTTGAGTTAACATATTAAGCTAACGGAGGGTTATGAATGTGAGACGGAGTGACTATACGGGGTTATGCAGGGTTATGAATGTTATTGCGGAATTATTCGGTGTTATGGGTGTAAAAATCCCTTCCCAATTTGTGCGTGCATCAGAGGTGATAACGAGACAAGAATTTCCCACAATTCTTTTACCTGAATGCTTTGCATGAGCAACAACACCCGGAGTTTATTGCATACTCTTCTGCAGGAATGCTCCTTGTAAACGAGAGCATCAACGTTGGAGTTGAGAGTGCAAGATGGCTCAGAAAATGTATCTTGAGCAGGCTTGCCAGGAAATCTGATGAGATATCCACATCTGACAATTGCAGGATCGATAGACCCAGCCGTCATATGGCAATGATATTGGTAATACTGCTAATTCTTATTTGCTTATTGACCATCAGCGGAGTGCTTGCTGCATCTGATATTCACAGTATTTCCACTGGAACTGTGTTGTGGATTGGTTGCTTGGTGGGACCTGTGGGTGTCTGGATTCGCTGGTACCTTGCTCGTCTTAACGGAAGGGGAATAGGGAAAAAGAAAAACATAATGAAGTGGTTGCCTTTTGGAACATTAGCCGCTAATGTTTTAGCTGCCTGCATTATGGCTGCACTTGCGACGATAAACAAAGCAGTAAGTCCATCTTGCCTATGTTTTTAAACGTTGTACTTCCATCCAATATTAGCCCGTCAATGTTCTAGCTGCCTGCATTGATGCTGGTTGGTTGATCATATATTTATTGTGTTATTTTCTTTCCATTAGGTGAACACAAAGAAGACCAGCATCATACTGAAAGGAATACAATTCGGATTCCTTGGTTGCATGAGCACGGTCTCCACGTTTGCCGCTGAGGTCTACGCAATGAGGCAAAGTGGGCACCCTGGGAGGGCCTTGGCTTACGTTGCACTCACCTTGGTCCCCTCCTTCGCCTTCGGGACCCTCATATACTCAGTCCCAGTATGGAAATTGCACTTCAATTAGTATGATTGCGAAGATTTTAAAGGATGGTCAGTTACTCTCCCTGCTCTTATCATGTTACAAGTTGGTCACATGCTGCTCTTCTAGAGTTAAATGATCAAGATATGATCGATGGTGTTTGCCTCAACTTGCATCAAGAACTCTTTGGGTCATCTAAATGAGGTGATATTAGCGAATATTTAAATTCATACACTAGTTAGGTTCAATTATTTCTTGTTAATAGTACTAGCAGGATGCATTCATCGAGTGAGAGAAATTATCTCAGGTGCTATACATCGGTAAAACGTAGTAATTCAAAGTTTGTACACGTTGACCCTTTCCAGATAGATGACATACAGTGCAGATCTACAACAACAACAAAGGTGTCACACATATTAAGTAAGGTTGGTTATGTGTATTCTTTGCCTCCATTTAGATTTATTTTGGATCATTCATAGACAAACAGTTTAGGTTAAATATCTCTTACCTGTTGAACACCAATTATTTGAGAACTCTTTGATTTTCATTATTTATTCGCAACATCCGTGTTTTATTTACTGATGTTATGCTCATAAGGTCATTGTAGGTAATGAGATTATGGGATTATTTAGGATTTGATAGTTTAGATGAACTGTATTATTATGTATGCTAAGATTGTACCCCTTGCTTCAATGAAGTAGAAAAGAAATAGATTGCATGGAACTTTTCTTTCCATGATTAAGCTACAGATTATAAGAGCTCAGTATTTGCATCATCATATTATCAGGTTCTTGTTGCTTTAAGGATGGTGATTCATTTGGGATGTGAAATATAAATGGAGACCTGAAATTAATTTACCCTTTATTCTTAGTTGTGTGCCTCTATATAGTTGTGCCATTTAGGTATTTAACTCTAGAGTGAAAAAATGTAGAGATATCGCAAGGTATGGGATACGGTTAAAGGCGTTCGGTTGGGGAATAAGGAGAAGGGATATTGAGGTATAAAGAGGGATAAGACATTGTATTGTCCGTTTGGAGGGAGAGGATAAGGACGAATAATGAAAGATAAGTGGTAGTTGTTTACTATTTTCTGTTCGGTAGGAGGGAGAGGATAATGAGGGATAAGGGGATTATGTTAGATAAGGTTGTTAAATAAGTGGTAGTTATTTGTATTCTTTGGTTGGAGGGACCTATGATGGAGGAATAGTGGGGGAAACCTTATTTCTAATTTCGACTCCAAGATCAAAACATTGACCGGATATTGAAGGAGGCATGAGGACGGATATTCCTCAATCGAACGACCCCTTAATGAAACCTTTTTTTTATAAATTCATTAATCATGTTGTGTCATTTTCCCATTCACAACCTTTCTTTCTTTCTTCCCCATCATCTCTGCCTTCCTCAAATGTAATTTCTTTTATTCTTATTTCCCTCTCTCTACCTTCTTCCCTCTCTCATCATCCTCTATATATAACATTATATAAGAGTTTCTAATGAGCATGACATTATTTCCCTTGCCTTTTTTCCTTTTCTCTCATTTAGCTTTTATTTAGCATTAAATAAGTCACATATTTAAATACAGATGTAGTAAAATATATTTAAACATGTCATTCCATGCAATGACATTAATTAATTTGTTCAAATGTCACGATTTAACATTTATGAACTGTAGTCAGAATTGCACTGAATGAATAAAGATAGAATAAATGTAAGCTAACTCATGTAGTTCATTCCAAAATTGCATTTGAGTAAATAGACAGACGTGATATTAAGCCTACCTATATGATTGCTGGGTATCAGAAACAATTATTCTTTTGTAACTAAACATAAAATAAATGATCGAAATATTTTTCGTATTATGTATCAAATACTATAAATAATTTGATCTTTGGACATCAATATAGAGCAATTTTTCTCTAGAAGGGAACTGACCCTTCATCTACATAATAAAAAAACTAAAAATGAATCAAAACATCATTGATTCGGTTTTTTTTTCATATTCAGATGAATTCAACTCCATTATCAGATTTCAAAAGATAACTTAGAAATCCTAGGGTCAAATTTCATCCCAGTCAACTATCCTTTATTTCAATTGTCTGATTGTGATTCAGTCAACCACTCTTGAATATCTAGTTGGCTCATTCTACGAGAAGTTAACAGTAGTAAATAGCCATTGGGGAGTTTTAGTCAACTACCCATTTTCATCCAGTGGGCTATGTCCAATTAGTCAACTAGTTATATTTCCAGCCGATTGAATATGTTTTTATGTCTTCATTAAAAAAATTTGATAGTGTGCCTGAATGTTGGAAGGCATCTCTCAGTCAAAAGAAACATCCCAGTCAACTTCCTTGATGTCCCCCTCATCTAAGCAGGATTTCTCTTATCTGAGAACAAACTTTCTGATGCATGCAAGCTCTCATCCTCTTCAATTTTCGATCTATAGACTTGAATTACTCATTGTATATTTAATTTTCGATATCAGAAATGTTCTGAACTTTGTTCTTCTGATTTCATTCTTGAAAGAGCTCATCTGAAACTACTTTGGATATTCTGTTTGTTTCATTATGTGAATCTCAGGGAAGTCAATTTCATTTAGCATGTGTCAAAGTTAATAGCAATCTAATCAGGCTCTTCTAGTTTGTTTTTCAACAACTGTGCCATAGGTACCTGAGATGTGGATCCCTTCTGATGCAGCGTGACCCCAGATTATAGGGCCGCATTTATTTAATTAGTTAATCGTCAATTTTATTTACGTTTTTCGGTTGTCGAAATGGTCTAATTAAATAGTTGAGATCGCCTGTGATCTCAACGTTTATTTCGTAGATTTTAATTTGAATTTGGGTCAATTAATTAGTTAGAGTCAGTTTAGGCAAGTTGGTTGTCAATTTAAATTAGTTTACTATTTTTGTAAATCCATCTCTCCTATATAAAGAGAAGGTAGCCCATTGTTTTTATTCAATCAAGTATTATGAAAAATTGAGTTTATCTCAATATCTCCCTCTTTCTCTTCTCCCTCCACGCGATCTCCACGGTTCTCCTCCTTCAACCCCTCGTTACCGACGAGATTTCTCTTCTCAACCATCCCAATTTCTCTTCTCAACCCATCTCGTTTCTTCTACAAAAAATCCACCACAAAAAAATATTATTATTTTGACGTCGCGAAAACCGATTTGCATCAATTGGTATCAGAGCATGGCAACCGAATCGTCCCTACGATTCGACGATCCGATCGAGTATTGGCGTTTGAAGTTTAATCTCAGCCATCTATCTCGTGGTTCGCGCTCGCAATCACGTTCAAAGAAATTCCGGCAGCGACTTATATCATGCCTCAAGGTCCAAGCATGGTTAGCCGCGCAAACCAATGAAGAATCATTCGTCAACGACAAAACTCAGATCGAGGCACTTGCTGTTCAATCTGATTTCAGCCCAGAAAACGAAGGTATTTTCTGTTTAGAAGAGGATTTTATTTCCATAACTATTGTACAACAAAGCCATGAAGATACAGGGCCAATATTCGATGAAGATCTCACGGAAGAAGAGTTCGAAATGCTCGAGTTCTCCTCAACCGAAGCTGCTGTCCAGGATGTTACAGACCAGCCACCACCGTCAACCCCGATGACAGTTCCAGCATCCCGTGTCTCTCTTCCCAATCCCGCCGCCTTCTCACCCTCTTCCTCTCTCGAAACCCCTCCCTCTCCCCCGACTCCTCTTCTCATCCCGCGAGCCTCCTCCCAAAAACCAACCCTCTGCGCGCCGCCTTCTATCCCTCTTGCCCTCACCCACGCCTCTTCTCCCCGCGCCACCCATTCTGTTCGCCAGCCTCTCCCGCCAGACACCCGCGCCGTCTCCTCTCCCACGCCAGACGCCTCGTCGCCGCCTTCCGCGCCCACCTCATCTCCCCTTTCTGCGCCTCCATCCCGCACGTTATCCCTCCCCGTGAACCCCTCCACACCGCCTACCCTTCTGCGCCAGTCGCCACGCCGCCACTCGCCCCGTGCACCCCCCTCCTCCAGACTCTCCCCGCGCCGCCTCCGCGAGATCTCGAGCGGCTCCTGCCGCCCCTAATACCGCGTCTCCCACGGGAAACCCTAACAAAAGGAGCGGATGTCACGGGAAGCCAATCCCATGGATTGTGGGGATGGAAACTAAATTGGGAAAATTGCAGGAAAAAATCCCCTAAGCTCTCTATTTACAGAAAGGTCCAAAGCATTATGAAAAGAGAGAAAAATAAAGAGGTGCGAAAATTGCGCCAACACCCCTGGCGGCGGGAACATTTAGAAAAGGGGGTTGTTCCTTATCCAAATAGGACTATAGTCTTGGGTTTTCCCTATTTAAGGACCCCATGGCTTTATTCCTTAGCCACATCTCCTCTTCTCCTCTCCTTGTGCCATTGCTTCATTATGGATTCTCCAAGGACCATATTCTCCATGCCACATCAAAATTTTGAACATCACGGGAAGGAGACAACAATCAAGACGACGCCGTCGTTCGCGCCGCACATGTTCTTCAACCATGACAACCGCGGCATCTACGCCCGCGTATGGACTCCGCCGTTCGCCCCACACCAGTTTTTCCAGAAGACGGCAGAATCTGCAGATTCGTCCTCTAAGCCTACGTCGAGCAATTCGTCGGGAGACAAATTTTTTAAAGCGGCAGAGAGTTGATGCAGCGTGACCCCAGATTATAGGGCTGCATTTATTTAATTAGTTAATCGTCAATTTTATTTACGTTTTTCGGTTGTCGAAATGGTCTAATTAAATAGTTGAGATCGCCTGTGATCTCAACGTTTATTTCGTAGATTTTAATTTGAATTTGGGTCAATTAATTAGTTAGAGTCAGTTTAGGCAAGTTGGTTGTCAATTTAAATTAGTTTACTATTTTTGTAAATCCATCTCTCCTATATAAAGAGAGGGTAGCCCATTATTTTTATTCAGTCAAGTATTATGAAAAATTGAGTTTATCTCAGTATCTCTCTCTTTCTCTTCTCCCTCCACGCGATCTCCGCGGTTCTCCTCCTTCAACCCCTCGTTACCGACGAGATTTCTCTTCTCAACCATCCCAATTTCTCTTCTCAACCCATCTCGTTTCTTCTACAAAAAATCCACCACAAAAAAATATTATTATTTTGACGCCGCGAAAACCGATTTGCATCAATTGGTATCAGAGCATGGCAACCGAATCGTCCCTACGATTCGACGATCCGATCAAGTATTGGCGTTTGAAGTTTAATCTCAGCCATCTATCTTGTGGTTCGCGCTCGCAATCACGTTCAAAGAAATTCCGGCAGCGACTTATATCATGCCTCAAGGTCCAAGCATGGTTAGCCGCGCAAACCAATGAAGAATCATCCGTCAACGACAAAACTCAGATCGAGGCACTTGCTGTTCAATCTGATTTCAGCCCAGAAAACGAAGGTATTTTCTGTTCAGAAGAGGATTTTATTTCCATAACTATTGTACAACAAAGCCATGAAGATACAGGGCCAATATTCGATGAAGATCTCACGGAAGAAGAGTTCGAAATGCTCGAGTTCTCCTCAACCGAAGCTGTTGTCCAGGATGTTACAGACCAGCCACCACCGTCAACCCCGATGACAGTTCCAGCATCCTGTGTCTCTCTTCCCAATCCCGCCGCCTCCTCACCCTCTTCTTCTCTCGAAACCCCTCCCTCTCCCCCGACTCCTCTTCTCATCCCGCGAGCCTCCTCCCAAAACCCAACCCTCTGCGCGCCGCCTTCTATCCCTCTTGCCCTCACCCACGCCTCTTCTCCCCGCGCCACCCATTCCGTTCGCCAGCCTCTCCCGCCAGACACCCGCGCCGTCTCCTCTCCCACGTCAGACGCCTCGCCGCCGCCTTCCGCGCCCACCTCATCTCCCCTTTCTGCGCCTCCATCCCGCACGTTATCCCTCCCTGCGAACCCCTCCACACCGCCTACCCTTCTGCGCCAGTCGCCACGCCGCCACTCGCCCCGTGCACCCCCCTCCTCCAGACTCTCCCCGCGCCGCCTCCGCGAGATCTCGAGCGGCTCCTGCCGCCCCCTAATACCGCGTCTCCCACGGGAAACCCTAACAAAAGGAGTGGATGTCACGGGAAGCCAATCCCATGGATTGTGGGGATGGAAACTAAATTGGGAAAATTGCAGGAAAAAAATCCCCTAAGCTCTCTATTTACAGAAAGGTCCAAAGCATTATGAAAAGAGAGAAAAATAAAGAGGTGCGAAAATTGCGCCAACACCCCTGGCGGCGGGAACATTTAAAAAAGGGGGTTGTTCCTTATCCAAATAGGACTATAGTCTTGGGTTTTCCCTATTTAAGGACCCCATGGCTTTATTCCTTAGCCACATCTCCTCTTCTCCTCTCCTTGTGCCATTGCTTCATTATGGATTCTCCAAGGACCATATTCTCCATGCCGCATCAAATTTTTGAACATCACGGGAAGGAGACAACAATCAAGACGACGCCGTCGTTCGCGCCGCACATGTTCTTCGACCATGACAACCGCGGCATCTACGCCCGCGTATGGACTCCGCCGTTCGCCCCACACCAGTTTTTCCAGAAGACGGCAGAATCTGCAGATTCGTCCTCTAAGCCTACGTCGAGCAATTCGTCGGGAGACGAATTTTTTAAAGCGGCAGAGAGTTGATGCAGCGTGACCCCAGATTATAGGGCCGCATTTATTTAATTAGTTAATCGTCAATTTTATTTACGTTTTTCGGTTGTCGAAATGGTCTAATTAAATAGTTGAGATCGCCTGTGATCTCAACGTTTATTTCGTAGATTTTAATTTGAATTTGGGTCAATTAATTAGTTAGAGTCAGTTTAGGCAAGTTGGTTGTCAATTTAAATTAGTTTACTATTTTTGTAAACCCATCTCTCCTATATAAAGAGAGGGTAGCCCATTGTTTTTATTCAGTCAAGTATTATGAAAAATTGAGTTTATCTCAGTATCTCCCTCTTTCTCTTCTCCCTCCACGCGATCTCCGCGGTTCTCCTCCTTCAACCCCTCGTTACCGACGAGATTTCTCTTCTCAACCATCCCAATTTCTCTTCTCAACCCATCTCGTTTCTTCTACCAAAAATCCACCACAAAAAATATTATTATTTTGACGCCGCGAAAACCGATTTGCATCACCTTCTTAAGAAAATACTTTCTTGAGTGTTTTCAAGAAAGGGGTATTGTGTGCACATGAGATTTTACCATGACTAATTTGAAAGCGGCAAGGTGAAAAGAAAAGGAGTGTAGATCAAGGTTTTAAATCTCGATTTCGATTTCGTTTCGAGATGTTGAAATCGGCAATTCCGGCCAAAATCGACCTAGATTTTTGAAGGAAGGGTATATATCGAGATTTCGATTTCTGTTTTGATAGGGTGCATTCACCGAAATTTCACGAAATTTGAAACCCTGATGTAGATCCATTGAACAACAGAGGGAAATCTTATGACGATGTTCTAAGGCTGCTTTTTACCTAGTCGGGATTCCACATAAAAAGTTTATGTGTTCTTGTAAATTCAATTTATTTTTTATTTGCCCAAGTTTTGGGATGCATAATTAAACCCCTCTTTTTTTTGTTCCAATTGATCCACTTCCATCACTTTGTTCTCTACATTTTTATGCACTTTCAACTTTGTTGTAAAACACATTCTCCTCCAATCTTTTCCCCAACTGCATTTCATATTCACTTTAAGTCAAAGTCGTTAATTTTGTTGAATACACATCTACCTAAGCCTCAAGATTCGCCCATTCTTGCTCCTCAACTCGACTCAGGATTTGCCTTGAGATCACTCCTTGCCTTGATTGACCGGATGAATAGTGTTTATGCGTAAAATATGATAAACTAATAACATCACAAAGAAGCACATATAATAAAGCTGAATGCACACATATTTATACATGTTCACTAAAGTATCAATTAATGTTTCAAAATCGAAATAAAATAGATTGAATTTGAATATACAAATTCAAAACGAATCAAATTTGAATTCAAGTTAGCAATTTTCTTTTAAAAACTATTTTGAGTTTGGATTCAAAACCTTTAAAATGAACTGAATCTGAATTTTGATGACTTCAAAGGTATTTAGTTTGATTAGCATCCCTTTACATCTGCATATATGTGTATATGTATGTATATGTGTATGTATCTGTATGTGAAAAGGATCATGTAATTAAAAGAAGACATTATCCTTATTCTTGAGTAGTTCCCAGCTGTCGAATTGCCCAACCTCCATCAATTGGATTCCCGAGTGCAAATAGCCCACCCCCTCCCACCCCAACCCATAGATGTGTATCTCCCTTATGATCCATTGGTTCTCCATATCTCCGAACGTCTCTACACCTCTCCCACCAATACCTTTTCATCTCTCAATCCTTTCCATACACCTCCATTGATCTCCTTCCTTTTGTGAGGTGCTCCCTCTAAGTTGATCTCTCCTATCTTTGCATTTTCTCCTCGTTTATAGCTTCACTCCATTTCGACAACCCTTCTCTTCTCTTCACCGTCAAAGCCATCATTGTTGAAGCTCTTAAGTTCGCGAGCAGCATGTTGATAACAATATCGTTAATGACACGACCTTACCGCAGTGTGCGTGCATGTTGGTACGAGCATGCAGTCCTCCCTATTCGGAAAGATCATCATGTCGAAGTGCTCAGAGATTATGAGGACGAGACCTTGGGCTATTCGAATGAGTGTAATCTCAAATAGTATTTCCCCGTGATGACGAGTCTATTAACATGCTTCTCGAGGGGTTTGAGGACGTGATAATGGTTTCCTAGTTGAAGAGGGGAGGAGTGGTTGAGAGGAAGTCGTAGAGAAGAGAAGGGTTGCTAATGAGGGGTGAATCTCTGAGGGAAATAGATCCTATGATGTAACATCCCTTGCTGTAACATAGGAGATCCGTTGGACGAGGATCAGACGACCATCACACGTATCCCGAGGTCGTGCGATCATCATCCAACAGATCCCATGCGTTACAACATGTGCTTTAACAACAGAGGATCCTCTCTGATCTCCAAGCGAGATACAGATAGAAGATGTGTACATACATATGTATGTGCATATACGTATATACATATGTGTGTATGTGTACATTTGTTGGGCATTTACAATAAACACATGGTCAATTAGACTTTTATTGAGAACTTGATATTAATTTTATTCATGAAGATTAATGAGATTCATAGTTATCAATAATAAGTGCATTCTTTCTGCTTTTTTAATTTGACTCTATAAAGGAATATTTTATTAAAAACACAATAATCATTTCAAATAAAGATGACATAATTTTGCATGTAAAATTAAAGAAATTTTTATTGTCACATCTCATAGATAGTAATAGATTATTCAACTTTTAAGATGTGGATATAGGTTCAGCAGCGGATGGGACTTCCCAGATTGCAGGAGAAGATTATTCAAGATTTAATATATGAGGCATATAGATTGAAGTTGGATACAACTTTTTTTTGGTCGTGTAATTATCGTGACGGTTTGGCACATTTGGATGGAACACAATCTAAGATATTACAATATTTATTGTTCAACCATAGAAATGGTGGTAGAAAGGATTTGTTTGGATGTCTAAAGAGTGTAAAGATAGAGTCATTTGTACCTTTAATTATTGACATTGTATTAGGCATTTTTCTAGCTTGGTAAATTGAGTAAATTACCCGTTTTCCAAAAAAAATAGTATTACTATCAAATGTGTAAATCGTACTAACTTTACTAAGTTTTCCTATTTACAATATATCATCTTGCAGTATATAATTACAATTAAACGTGTTATTTTGACCATTTGTGTCTTATTTAGTTTTTATGTTGCAAAATTTCGTTTATATCATTGGAAAATAACAAATTTATGTCTAACTTTTTACAACATTTAATTTGTTCAACCATAGATGAGGATGATATTGATTCTCAATTAAATTACAATGTGTATTTGGCATTAAGCCAACATATATAATTACTTGTATAACATCTGCAACTTAAACTTTATTTAGGCATAAATCAGACTTGTAAATGAAAGTAATATCTCTATGTTTGTAGTTTTCTTCCAACATATAAATACCTAAAAGAAAAAATGAAGATGCATTGGGAGTGAATGAATAGAATATTCAAAGAAGAGGAAAAATCAACATTATTAAGAAACAAAGATGCTAATAATTTCATATAAAATTCAACATTATATTGACAATGTTTGGCATTATTCGAAACCTACAATAAATATGCATTAAAATACTTGCAATAGAAAATGTAGGAATTGTGAGCGACAAGCAATACAATCAAATATTAAAAAAACCAGTAAAGAACTTCATAAACGTGGAACATAATTTATTATAAAGAAGTCTACATATATCTATACACGTATTTCTACCATAATTGTATGTCAAAACTAAAATACGTATTCTATGAGCAATCGAGGAAAATATTAAACAATAGTATAATTGATGCCAAAATATTTTGTCCTTTTTCATAAACTGTAAGGAGCATTTAAAAAATGTATTTAGTTGAAGGAGTATCTTAAGAAGAATGACAGTCTATCGAGATTTTCCTTAAAGACTCAACTTCCTTAAGATCTGATATATTTTTTATTATTTAATTTGATTAAGGATTTGTTTATCGTCTAATCGATATATAATTATGTCAGGGTTAGATATATGTTATCTGAGAGTCCATCTTGAGGGAATGTTGTCTTCTAGGGGATTTGTATCATGTACTCTAGTTTTTCATTGTCATTTTTCATTGCTCGTGATTTTTTCTCCACTATAATCATAAAGTTTGATCACTTAAATCATCGTAATCTATGTGCGGTTGCCTTACGGATTGATGTGTGCATGGATTTTTTTTCTTGACAAACCGGTATCAGAATGATTTATTAAGCGATTTGTGAATTTTATAGACATTTTAGAGTTTGCACAAAAATCCATTTGATGAGCTCGTCTTTGCAATGAAGCCTCCTAAAATAGATCGCTCTTAATCCAATTTGGCCTCCTAGATGACTACAAAAATTGATATTGATAATTTGGATCGAAGAGTCAAATTTGTCCTATGTAAGGTCAAGATAAAATAATTCCTCATTCAAGAAGGCATCAGAAAGGCACGTAAAGATCTTAGAGAAGATGCTTGCTACATGGTCTTAAGATGATAAAGAATATGTGGTTGTAGAGGATATATACAACTTCATATATCCAACAATGTTCTTCATGAAGTCATGAAGGAAACCTCCACATAAGCTATGTGGTTAAAGCTTGCGAGCCTCTACTTGATGAAGGCAATCGCCAATCACATGCATCCCAACCAATGCCTCTCCATATGTTGTATGGTCGAAGGTACATCTATTAAATCTCATATTAATATTTTCGATTTAAATCATCTCGAAGTTAGAAAATATGAAAGAAGAGATTGATGACAAAAATCAAGTGTAGTTGTTATGTTCGTATCAATCCTTATATAAACATTTTAGGAAAACCTTAATTTGTGAAAAGGATGAAATATCACGAGATGATGTTGTCCCTAATCTCGAAAATGATAATAAACTATAAATTGATTTTCTAGTCTTTAATTGACAAGATCACTGAAATGCTTCATATAAGGGGTAAATTTAAATAATAAAAGAAATTTGAGAAGTCATGGGATGAGAAGAAGGGGCAAAGAAAATTCTATGGATACTGCAAGAAAACGTAGCATAAAAAGTAGCATAGAAAGGTTGATTGTCAGAAACTTAAAAATAAGGAGAAAGATAAGAAGTATTCAACCAAATCCATAAAAGCTCTACTATATGGAAATAGAACACATATATGTGCCTATATTTAATGATCGATATACAACATAGGTTAAAGGATACTTGACTCCTTGATTCTGGTTGCTCCTATCACGTCACTCCCAATCGACATTGGTTCTCTTCGTAAAAATCAGTTGATGGAGTTGTTATGGGAAATGACTCACAAACTAAGATCGTAGGGTTGAGGAGCATTGAATTGAAGATAATGCACAACGGGATGATGGTCAACTTAACAAATGTTTAAAATGAATGTATGCTACAAAGGTGGTATATTGGCAATTACCAAAGATGGTCACTTGTCATGTATGGTAAGAGACCGGGTCGTCTTTAAGTGATGCACGAAGATATTGTTAAGGATGTTGTAACTATTTCAACTGTTTCATAGATGGATCGCACTAAGTTGTGGCATCTCCGGTTCGAACATCTAAGTGAGACATGCATAATACTTTCATTAGAGGAGGATTACTATACAATCATGATATGGAAAAGTTTGGCTTCTTTAAGCATTGCATTCTGTTCAAGCAAACACAGAAGAGTTTTAATGTTGTTGAACATGGAACTAAGAGAACTTCTGATTATCTTCACTTTGATCTATGAGGGTTGTCTCAAAATCCCTCCAAAGGAGGTGCCCAATACATGTTGAATTTCTCGTTGATTACTCCAAAAGGTCTAGATTTATGTCCCTAAATCCAATGATGAAGTATACACGTACTTCAATTAGTGGACACATTATTAAAGAAACAAACTGGAAAGTCAATTAAGAAGTTGCAGGTAAATAATGATGTAGAACCTTTTTTTATAGATTTCAGCGATTTTTTGTAAAAAATGAAGGTATTGCTAGATATCGAACAATGGAGAACACTCTATAGAAAAATAGTTGTAGAACACATGAAAAAAACACTACTAGAGAGAGCTTGGTGTATAATTTTGAATGCAGATTTGACGAATGACTTTGGACAAAAAACAATGAATACAATGAAATTCCGGTACATCGATATTCTTCATCGATTTCTAATATCCTGACTCTAGAAAAGGTATAGTCTGGGAATCCCCCTCTATTTTTCTTATATGAATATTTTCAGTAGTCCTATATATGCACACGCTTAACAAGGAAAACTTGAACCTATATCTATTAAATGTATATTTCTTGTACATGGCTCTAGGGCAAAGAAATACATATTATAGAATTTTGATCCAAAATCACCTAAATTGATTGAGATGAATGTCCTATTTAATGAGTTTGCCATTTTATCTCTTGAGAAAAATTTGGTTGTATGCTCATCTAATGCAGATGCAGATGTGAATATCGAGAAGCAAATGGAGCTTAAGATTGAACCAGTCTAGCCACATCATGGTTATTTATCTGAAATAGAAGAAGAACATGAGGGTACAACAATTGATGACAAGGGATTCATTGCAAGATGAGAATGGATAGTGATCAAGTCACCTTCTAGATATGAAGATTCAACAGTTGTATATGCACTATTTGTTGCAGAGAAAATCGCTAATGCAAGAAAGTCAAGCAGTTTTTTGAAAGTGTTTCACCTCAACACTTCGTGGATAGGTTTGCATCTATAAATGAGAAGATATGGTCTTTCTAAAAATTAGACATGGGCTCTTTTTCCTCCGCTATGTTGAGAAAAGGTTGGTGGCTGCAAATGAGTATATAAAAGAAACGATGTTTTTTGTTGAGTTGTCCATATGAGATATAGGGTTAGCTTAGTTTGCCAAAGGCTTTAGCCACATGAGAGGTTTTGATTATGATTATATCTTCTCGTCTGTTGTAAAGCGCACCTCCATGCATTCCCGACCATCAATTATTTTGAATGATTGAAGGTAGAGCATGTAGATATAAAAATAACATTCATATATAGCAAACTCGAAAATCAAATATACACGTGTCAACTCGAAGGATTTGAAGTACATGGAAAGGAAGATCATATGTATCCTGCTTGATAAATATCTCTATGGGTTGAAGCAATCCCTTAGATAGTGGGACAAATGCTTCAACCACTACAAGAAAATGTCCCGGATGAAAGTACAACATAGTGCGATCGTCAAAAGTGTGTCCTTTCTGCCACCATAGAAGATTATTATTTGGAGACTATCTCTTCCATTTTCAGAAGAAACCGAGGGGATGTTGTGCTAATGGCGACGTCACGTCGTTGCCACCGGTGACCTCCCAAAGGTCTTGTCTTTAAGATTAGGACTCCATGCATGTCTTCCAAGAGTTGTAAATATGCATGTTCAACTTCTTAATGAAGTTGGTCACACTAATGATGTTTACCATATCGATCAAATGATCTTCCCTAGTTTTGTCGAAGAAATCGATCCTTGAATAAATTGATTTCACAATCCTAGAATGTAATCGGTAGAACCTCCCCTTAGAAGGCCTCAAAGAACAACTTAAAATGCAAACAAACAACCCCTTACTAACTTTGAACGGACACAACTATACTTTTCTAGAGGACAAATACGATTATATTATTTGGTGGATGGACATCATATTCCTAAGAAGACCTATACCTAGAACCCAAAGGAAGGACAAGGTTGTGATGTCATAGAATACTTGATTCAAAGAAAGACGATGTATTGAATATTTCTACTCTAAAATACAGTAAAAGTTCTCTACTTAATATAACAACCACTTAACTATCTAACACGACTAACACTTAATCGACACAAGAACAAAACACCCAAACTTCTCTCTTACCCACTTGCTTAGTATCTATCTTCACTTTACTCACTTTGATTTGCTTGCTCCCTTGCTATTATTCCTTTTCTTGATACCTCCTCACAATAGCTCTCAAGGCATATTTATACTTATGCTCCAGTAGTCTTAAAGAGAGTATGAAATTCTGTAGAACATTGGAGTTGAATGCATCCAATTCAAAAAAAATAGAGTTAACTCAAACTTAAGAAATCTCTAGATAATTGATCTTGAATGCACTAAAAAACTCTAGAGGCCTGTTTGGTTGCCAGTTTCTCAGGGTAACCTGACATACCCTCTGAATCCAATTACCAAATAGACCATAGAAATTTTGATGTCTTCTCTACTTAAAAAAATCTCTAGAGAAAATGAGACTCGTCTTCTCAAAAAAACTAAAAACTTAAAGTAATTACTTACTCAAGAAATTTCTAGAATAAAAAAAAATGGTGGTATCGTTTATTTTAGCACCTTACATATTTCAGTAGTATGAAAGGCAAATACTTTCGGTAGTAACTAGTAACGAGCCAATCGAATAAGTTATCGAACACAAATTTTAACCAACTCCATCCATAGAATAGTAAGATGGTTTCTTGCTTGGGAGCGCACGTGACGTGGCCAATGCGGGAGAGAGATCCGCGGTGACCTTACCCACCCATTTCGGGGGAGGGAAAGGGCGAAAGAAAAAATCGAAGAACGTGATTACCTCCTCCCGTCTTCTCCTCCCACCAGACCCGGAGGTCCCGTCACCCCCTCTTTTCCATCCGGCTATGGCGGTCGCAGCTTATCATGCGGCGATCGCCCGCTTGTCCTCCATCTCCGCCACGATCTCCACCTCGTCCTCGCCTGATTTCCACCCGTTCCTGCGATTTGGGGCGGGAGAGGAGCGCGGATCGCTCGCCGCTTCCTCGGATGGGCAGCGCCGGAGGTGGATCGCGAATGCTCCGCGGAGGAGCATAGGGAGAGCTTATTGCGCCCATTCCGGAGCCTGTGAGTGCCCCTTCGGATGTACATGATCTCAGTAGCGTATGATAGAATCCAAGGAAGAAAAATAAGCAATTGTATGTGCAATTCAGTCGTGGCATCATAGTTTTACATGAACTAAAGATACATCAAGCAATTGTAACTTACCAAATAAGTTAATGTGTGATTGTTTAAACGTACAGCAGATTCCATCTCCTTGCCTAACCTTGCTTAATTAATCTAATTTTGTCTCATATGGTCTAATAATCGATGGAGGTGAGGTAAAGTTTATAATATAGTAATGCCCAATATGAATAGTAATTAGGCAAAATTAGTTAGTTATATTAACGTATATTTATTGTCATCCCAATAAGACAACACATATATACCACAGATTTCCAATTGTTAGTCAAAAAAGTAAAAACGAAAATCTCTTTTTATTGCCGTCACTTACTTGCCCTCTCGTCAGACAAGAATGCCATGAAGGGAGGTATCCACGTCCTTTCCCATCACCATGCAACCACCATTTGTTTTTATACAAGTGCAAACAACCTTGAAAGCCCTTCCGTCAGCACTCCTTTCCTAAATTAACCACATTCAGAATTCCCCTCTATTCAGCAACCATTACTTCAACAAGTAATGGCCCTACTCCATATACTAGGCAAATCAAATCTTTTCATAATGGAGCATTTTACGATAATTTTTCTTGAAGAAACTCGGGTGGCTTCCCAGAGTGAGATCCACCTCTTATTTATTATATTTGAAAAGAGAAAAGAGAAAAGGAAAAAGTACAAAGTACAGTAAAATGCTACATGCACCTGGCGCTACACTACCCACACACTACACAATGCCTTACAATGCTCCAACACATTTTGAACCAAGGCCCTAAATGTCTGTTTCGGTCACCATTTCGTATCGACCAAAACAGAATTTCGGTGGAATTTCGATCGGAATTTCGATCGTTTCGGTCAAATTCTGTACAAGGACCCCCATATCTTGGTCATTTCGGTCATTTCGGTTGAATTTCGATTTCGACTGGATATCGATATTCGACAGAAATTCGACCGAATTTCGCTGAAATTTGAGGCCATGTTTTGAACTTTGAACTCCTTCCCCTCAAAAATGAAACCATTCCTTGCACACCAAATGGCCCAAATTGTCGCAAAAGGGAGAACGCAGTCATCATGATTTCTCGGTCGTACAATTCGTAGAATTTTCCAAAAACTGTTAAAATCTCAAGGAAGAAGCCAGCCGATATCAATCTTTGCCCAAACATCAGCAGAAACCGAGCACGAGAAAAATAGATGGTTCAGGTCTTCAGTTGCGAGCCCACATCAATTGCACGAAATATCATCCCCTCCCAAAATTCGCACCCGCATTTCCTTCGTCAGAGTCCTCTGAAGCCTGGCCATAGAAACACCTTAATCCTATTCGGCACCATGCTTCTCCAAATCATTCTGACATCCAACCTCTCTGCTTCCTCGCCCCCTCCTCCTCCCCAATAAAGTTTATACACACCTTCTTTACAGAGAACCTACCCCCATACCACACAAAATGGTCCCTGCCCACCGAAGGTGCCTTCTCATTAGCTAAGGCAACCTGCATTTCCATGAACTCCGTCGCCCTTTAGTCTGAAAGTCCTGACATAGAAATCAATGACCACACCCCATCCCCCAAACTTTTCTTACCACCACCTCCTTATCAACCACCTGCTACATAAGCCTTGGGTATCGAACCCCCCGAGACCCCTCCCCAGTCCAATTGTTCAGCTAGAATCTAAAACCTTCTCCATTTCCCCTACAAGGCTTCATTTTGCACAACATCTCGGGCAATATCATCACCACTCCCCGTCATAAGGAGGACGATAATCGTCCCTTCTCGGTCTCCAATGACAGTAACACACCATATATATCTCTTATTAGCCTACAAACCAAGTCTTTGGAATTCCCCCAAATGCGCATCACTCACTTGGCCAAGGGTGCCTTATTCAACTCCTCCCGCTTCTTGACGCCCAGTTTGTCCTTTACCATCTGCGTGGTAATCATGTCCCACCCAACCAAATGGCAACCGCCTCGCTCCTGCCGGCTACCCAATCAGAAGAACCTTCTCATAAGAACCTCAAACTCGCATCGAATCCCGGCGGGCATTACTTGTGTAAAGAAGAAAAAGATCGGTATTGTTGAAAGCACATGCTTCATTAGAACCAGCTTCCCTCCCTTCGTCACCAATTTTGCCTTCCACCTAGCCAATCTCCCCTGTATCCGTTTCACCACGGGCCTCCACTCCCTCACCTTCCTCCTGCCCGCCACTAAAGGCAATCCCAAGTAAGGTATAGGCAACACCGCAAGCGGAAATCGTAGGGTCTCCCCAACCACCCTCGCTTCCACCTCTGACATACCAAAAGGGACCACCAATGACTTGTCACGATTAATTCTCAATCCTGGAATATCTTCAAAAATATCCATAACCTTCCCCGCCTTTTTGATCCCTTACTCCTCCGCGCCAAGAAAGATGATAGTATCATCAGCGTACTGCAGTAAAGGGATAGAGATACCCTTCCTCCTGTACCCCGACCACCATCCCACCAAAGTCTCCAACCTCATCATAACTACCAGTGCATCTGTCACAATCACGGACAATAATGACGCCAGCGGGCACCCCTGTTTGCTACACCTCTATGGCTGAAAGAACCCTCCCTCTGGACGACCATTAATCAACACTGCGAGCGAAGTCGTCGTAATGCATTGCTTAATCCAAGCTACCCAACGAACCGGGAATCCCTTCTTTAGCAAAGAAGCACACATGAACCTCTAGTCCACACAGTCATATGCCTTGGAGAATACAACTTTCCAAGGCACCCCTTTTGATTTTGACCTCTAATATGTGACCATCTCCTGCGACGTGACCAACCCATCCGTTATAGTTTTCCCTGGGACGAAAGCCGATTGCTCTGGTGATACAATCTGATGTAGAACCCCTCTTAGCCTATTAGCTAGAACCTTCGCGATGATGAGAGAAATTGCATTCGACAATGCGATGGGCCTGTAGTCCTCCACCTCACTTGTTATGTTCTTCTTCGGCAAAAAAACGGTCAATGCCTTATTGATCCTTTCAAAGCCATAATTTCCACTGCAAAATTCCGCCACCACCTTTATGATATCCCCCTTCAGCATCTCCCAAAACTCTATATAGACCGAGAAGCCATCCGGGTCGGAGGTCCCCTCACATTTAGCACCCACATCGCTTCTTTGACCTCCTCCTCTGTTACCGCTTTGACCAATGTAGCCACTGCATCTTCTGAAATTTTTTACACGCCCTTCCCCTGCCATCCCCGACCTTCCTGGTCTTGGCAACGACCGAACGCCCAAAAGTGCGACCTCAGCGCCTTTCCAACCTCTCTATCCTCCACATTTCTCCCTTCTACCATAATCGAGCGAATGTAATTCCTCATTCTCCGCCCGCTCGCCACTACATGAAAAAACCTCATATTCACATCCTCCTCCTTCACCCACCGTTGTCGAGCCCTCTGATGGCACTTAATTTCTTCCTTCATGCCCTCTTCCAAGATAGCTGCCAGACACCTCCCCTCTCCTCCAACTCCTCGCCCACCAGTTCTCTCATGTCCTGCAGCAAGTCCAGTCGTTCCACCACCTCTTGTGCTCTCTGCCTCTTCTCCTACCTCTGCTCCCTGATTTCCCTGCCCCTTGTCATCAAGAATCCCTTCAACATCCTCTGTTTCATCGTAAAATGTGCCGTCGCGGACCCCTCAATCGTGTAGCTCGACCAAAACTCGGAGATAGCATCCCTGAATCCTTCCTCCAACAACCACGCCGCCTCGAACCAAAAATAGAATTTGTGATGACTCTCCTCCACAGAGGACCACAACAACGGTGTGTGATCCGAATTGGCCCGTGATAAAGCCCAAGACATCGTCAACGGAAAACGGGTCATCCCCTCAGTGGACAAGAAAAACCGATCAATGCGAGATCTCAATCTCGAATTCCACCAAGTGTATCTGTATCCTGAAGCATCCATGACCACCATCCCCCAATTATCCAAAGCCTTTCGCATCTAGGACGAGTCGGCATACCCTACCCCCACAACCACCAAGACGATCATCCGAGAATAAGGTGACGTTGAAGTCCTCATCAATGATCCAAGGGATGTCCAGGTATCCTGCCCTTGCATCCCCAGGTTCCTCTATCACAACTTCCATCCCACCGCCCCTGCATGGGCCATAAACATTAGAAATCGGAACACGGATCTCATCCCCCAGGCGCATCAACACAACCGATAATGAGAGTCCAAACTCCCCCCCCCCCTCCTAATCTTTGTTTCCTGAATCAAAGGGACATCAATACCATTTTCTCTAGTCAGCCTTCCCAGCGTGCATCTCTTTTCCGGCAATCCTGGCCCCTTACATTTCATGATAAAATCTTCATTGGGGAACTAACAATGAGCTCTGTGGTGGAATCACACCAATGTATCTGAGGAGATCTCGTTCCATACCTCTTACCAAGTCCGTCTCCCAGAATGGTTGTGAGTCTGTGACACCTCTTCTGCCCTCAAGATGTGGATGTCCAGCGAAGTAAGCCTTTCCATACCGCCAATCGGACTTCTACAGCCTTCATCAATCGGACTTGTATCGGCTCCCTCCAGCACGTCTCCCTTCCGACAGCTCCTCCAATCTTCGTCAGCACGTATCGAATGTCGCTCCCATTCCAGACTTCCTTCTAACAACACAACCCCCTCCTGCCTCCTCGCAGACCTGACTGCCCTCCTCCGACGCCTTTTACCCACGACTGACGCTCTGACATAAGAGATCCCAAATCTGCCCCCCCCCCCCAACCCACCCGAGAGGTCCCCGGGGATGCAAGCTCCGTGTCCCCAGCAAGACGGTTCCCGTTCGATGGAAGCCCCTCTTTCACGCACCATCTCCAACTGCAAGGTGGTTCCCACTACATTTTATGATAATTTGACCCTCTACCAACAATAAACACATGCTATAACACGCCTCCATGATCTTTTCACAATGATCCTCGTCTCTGTCGAACAACTTCAAAATCCACTCAAACAACAAAGCTTCGTTGAAATCAAGTATAGCCTTACTCGCCCTTCTTTGGTATGTATACCTCCTCTCACTTCTTCGAAAAAATCAGCATCGCCCTTCTAATGGAATCTTCTTCACATCCCCATCAATTTACATCTCAACAAGAAACATCTGACAAACATATAGCACAATGACATGGCAGAGAGGGTCAACTTTAGCAACATAATGGTCCCTTATTCCCTTATACATTAGATTCATCTTAGTCTTAAAATTTTCATATGAAGGGAGTGGAGGATCAAAGAGGGGATGTATGGAGCGAATGAGGGAGTGCAGTGGAAGAGAAATTAAGAGAAACTTTGAGGGTGCTTGGGTCGAGATCTAAGGAAAGCTACATAGTTAGACTGGGTGTACGTGGTCAAGGAACCAAACTATTTGCTATCTTCAATGTTGGGAGTGTGGTCAGCTTGTAAAGTCGTGTAGGTACTTGACTGTGTGCTTTTGATGCGGGAAGGTGTTCGGTTGATGTATGACACATGAAGAAGTGGGAAGGCAATGGTGAGGGACCTCATGTGGTATTTGATGGGGCTAAGAGGAATGTGCTTGAGGGTTGCCTAGTGTCTGAGTGGTAATTTGGCATAAAGAAGGCTTCAATGGATCTATATTGGGTGAGGCTGCTGCTGGATTGGGACTTCGTATCTCAAGGGGCCATTCTCATGGAAGGCATGGTGATCCACACATGTGGTGTTTGAATGGCGAAGATTTGCTAACTTTTACAGGATCTTGGGATCGGTATGATGTGATCGTGCACTAGTTGAAGACACCTATGGTTGAGAGATGGATCTATTTCCTTGTGGCACAGGAACAAAATGTGATGTGGGGACTGACAGTCTAACACTATGATGTCACGATTTGGGGGCTATTTCTTCTACCCTTGCCTGCTAGTGATGGTGGTCCAGTTTTTTTCTCTGGCCTCTGGTCGGGAGAGAGATAGATCTTTTATAGAATGGGAAATTGGGGAATGGCCCTTTTGACAATAGTGGGCTACCGGGTCGGCAAGACAACCTTTTTAATCGTCATGTCTTCCTTTTCAAGAACGTAAGGCATACTCAATACCTACATATGAGATAACCAGGGTTGTTCGAATGAGGCCAAGGATGTTTGTTGGAGTTAGTGGATGTTGACATAGACAAGCTTCACCCAGGAAGTCCTCAAGATGTGCCCATTCTTAATATTTCTAAAAAAAGACAGAGACAAGCTTCATATAGAAAATCGCTATTGTCTTCTCATCCAAGTTTTAATGAGGCAATGGTGTTGAAGAATAAACCGCTCGACGATTTGCGTTTGGATTTGAGGATGATGACCCCTCTTTGCTAACCGGTGCTATGGAGGGGGGCTGTTTTTGCTAGGAATGGAACGTGGAAGAACAATTATGCGTTTCTCAACTGGGTTTTAGTGAACCAACACCTCGGGTGGCATCTTCTATTGTGGGGAATATAGGTGGATTAGATTTATTCCTTTTGGATTTGCTAATCTAGTGCTCAGATTTGATTGAGCAGGGTCAAACTTAGGTCAAGAACGAATAGATTCTGAAGCAATCTATGCAACACAGATCCCAAGCTAGGTGCTAAGCGATTGTTTATTAGTTGGAGATCCGACTTGAGTGCCTTCCTGTTGAGGGGTTGCAGGAGAATATTACCAGAATCACATACATGGGTCGATTAGATGTGCAACATGGTTTAGAGGGGAGATTCCTATTGGATGTGGGGTGAAACATCTGTTGTGGCAATACACGAGAGATTGGCCACCATGAGATAAGAATCTGACAAGTCATCTCTGGAGTTCATGTATGCAGGGAAATGTCACCATTCTGCGGGCTCACGCAATGGAGCATACTTACATCATGAGAGGATAATCTGGGAAGGGTCTATGATGACAACACTAAATGAGGCCAGTTGGATGCACGGAAGGCTGATTTGCAGTTGGTAATGGAGTGAAGATGCCTTAATCGAAGAGGGGGAAGTTAAAATGTTGATGGGATATAAGATTGTGCATTTTGTTGGTGCATGGGCGGATGATTTCAAAGGAAGGTTCTCCCTTGGAATATTCAAGGTCCAAAGGACCTAGAAAAAGGGTTGGTTGCGGCAACTTAATTTACAAAATACAGGATACTGTTCTGCTTCAAGAATCAAAGTTGGAGCATTGTGATTATCAAATGTAGAGAAGTTTGAGGGGCTCTATGTTGTCGGAATTTGTTGTTGATGCCAGTAGTGGTTGTGGCAGGTCTAAAGCCATCGTGATTTAGTTGGAATGGAAATCCTTTTGTGAAGAAGGCCAATCTTCTGCTAGAGTGGTGACAGTAAACGGAGGGACACAAATGGCTTTCTGTTGATGGTGGCATATAATTTATACCAACAATATTATTATGGGGTTGATGGGGCTGCCCCCCCCCCCATTTTTGAACAATTTTTTTATTTTTTTTCAAAAATATCGTCATGTATATTCATCCCTATATTCCTCCTATATGATATTCGAATTTCGTCAGAAACAGAGACTCCTACGACCTCCATCCAGACGGGGTTGATTTAAAAAATCCTTCGACCGTTAAAAAAATGACGTTTGGATGGAGGTCGTAGGAGTCTCTGTTTCTGACGAAATTCGAATGACGTATAGGAGGGATATAGACATGAATATACATGGTGATATTTTTCCAAAAAAATAAAAAAAATTGCGAAAAATAGGGTGGGGGCAGCCATGTTGGCTACCCCCTAGGGGGCAGCCCCATTTTTCCCTATTATTATTTAGCAAATACTATGTTATAATTTTTAAGTTGTAAATTCTGTTTTTGATTGAAATTGAAACTTTTGAAAGGAACTAATTATTTTGCATCTAGTTATGTTCAAACATACCATCGAACATATAAATCGATTGTTTTAATATATATAATGAGTGATATTTTACATTTTATCAAGATTCATTGTATTTAATAAACTAATAAAAAATATTTAACTTTTTTTTATCTAAAGGTGCCTCACTTCAACCAAAATTTTGCCCTTTTGTCACGTCTTGCCTCTGACTGTTTACAAGCTCGTCACATTTTTATTTATGTATCATTTTAGCAGCTTTGCTAACGAGGTGATTACTGCATGTGGAAGAGCTTTAGCACACATAGTTATGAGCTTCCTAAATCATACTCGGGTTTGCTTCAGTCGAATGGGACGCTTAGAACCGTTTATTGGAGTCCCCTTCAAGAGAAGATGGAGTTGAAATTGGATAGTTGGAAGACCATGTATTTGCTGAGAGGTGGTCTCTTGGTGGTATTGAGATTTCTGATGTCAATGATTTCTGCGTGTCAGTGGAGATATACAGCACTTAAAATTCTGCTGTGAGGTTCTTTTGGACTACTTTTGGTTAGAGGAATCAGGGGCTGGCTTAGCTGCTTGGAGTGATGTGTCCAAACCATTGGAGAAGGGTGGGTTGGGGGTCTTGGATCTTTGTGATATGAATAAAGCATAGTTTATGAAGTGAGTGTTGAGGATTTGGGGGAAAGAATGATTTGCTTTGGTGTTTGGTTAGAGGAATTCAATAGTATTTAATTTTGACATGTGGTATGTGGGGTTGGGATTGCCTTCTAGCTTCAAAAGGGCTATTGTTTAAACCTCACTTTTGTTCCCTTTCCTGCGTTTGTGTACCCAACTGTGGCCATGAAGCTTACTGCTAAAAAACATGGTAGGAAGATGGTCAAATTCTGATACATTGCATGAGATCCGATTACTTTCTTCATGGCTAGGAAAATATATAAAGCCTCATAGAAATATCCTTCTTGAACACCTGGACACCCCCCTTTCAAGGAAAGGGTTGCAGGAGTTGCAGTAATCTATCAGAACAGCTAATAGGTGTTTTTTTCTGCTCCATTTGATTGAGCCTTTTGTCATGTTTGATCAGAATAGCAAGTATACTTTTTTTGGCCCATTTGATCGAGCCTTAATTTATTGTCGATTATAATTTCGCGATAATGTATTTACTCTTCAATATCCTGGGATGTCTATTGATCACAGTAAAGTTCTTTGCGGTCCCGGACTCCACATAGCAGGGCTGCCCTTTCTTGCCACCTGAACACCTATTTATCACTGTATGCATTCGGCCTGGTAGCTAAAATTGAATCATATTTAACTTGCTTAGATTTGATATAGCATTTAACGATTACCATTATTTTGGTTGTTTGCAGCCTCGTTGGTCACTACTGCCACGTGGAAGGGCTCTGTTCTTAGTAGCAAGTTACCTGTTCTGGTTGAATTCTTCGCAGCGTGGTGCGGGCCTTGTCGGATGGTAGACAGGGTGATTGATGAAATCGCCGAAGAATATGCTGGGAGGATAATGTGCTTCAAGGTAAACGCTGACCATTACCCGCAGCTAGCGAAGGACCATGATGTTGAGCGTGTGCCGACCGTCCTAGTTTTCAAAGATGGGCAGCGGCTGGAGAACATAATCGGCACCATGCCTAAGTCGGTCTACATTGGAGCCATAGAGAAGACTCTGGCTTAAAGACATGGGGGTACATGCCCTCTGTTATTTCGAAAGCTCAGCGTGAACAGGACAGTTTTTGATGACTAAACTAATTCAACCTAAATCAGATGGCGCATCAATGGGTTCGACAGTGATCCAAATGAATGCGCGACATATCTTTCTATCCATTCATTGATCAGGTGCGGGTTCTGGCCGATGTTTGTCCCAGTAAATTTTTGAGATATCCTACAGGCTCTGCAGTAGTTTGAATTCCTTTTCTGAAAAAGGGGACAGTGTATTATATACATGTATATCATCGTGAACGTTAATATTCGCTTGAAATTTAAGATACATGCAGATCGCGACAGTGGCTAAATAATTCAAAAGTAAAAAAGGATGGATATCGAATATCGGTACAAGAGTTGATGTCGAGATTTTTAGAAATCTGGCTTTCACTCTGGATTCAGAAGATCTATCCCTCCAATGAGCCACATCCAATCATAGATATAATGGCTATTATTCGGAAATATCAAAAAAATAAAATTATTCACTATTGTGTAAAGGGTGCCCATATCCATTATATATGGATAAAATGGGGCTGTCCCCTTGGCTTCCCCGCGTGATTTTTTTAATTTTTTTTCGAAAATTTCTTCCGTGGATTTTGCTCAATATATCTCTATATTGTATCATTCAAATTTCTCGCAAAACAGGGATTCCCTACAACTCCCATCCAGAAGGGTTTTTAGCAATTCTGTTACCGTTAAAAAATGACTGTCTGGATCGAGGCTATAGGAGTCTCTGCTTCGCACGAAATTTGAATAGCATAATATAGGGATATAGTGATGAATATTCACGGAAGAAATTTTCCAAAAAAAAATAGACGAAATTGCGTTGGGGGAGTCAAGTTAGCTCTCCCAAGGAGCAGCTTCATTGAACTCATTATATATATATATATATATATAACTTCAAATGAGACGGTGTCTCACTAATATTATGGTGAGCCCTCAATCTCGTCCTTCTGTTTTGGATCTCACGGCTGGATTTAATGATACATTAATTTAATTAATTTAATGGCTGAAAACCTATTTTCGTCATTGTCACATTCTAAATATAGAATGTGACAACCATAGATCCTATTTTTATGATAAGTCATTATGTTATTTCCATTCTCTCTTTCTCTCCATTGATTGACGATGGCACTCCCTCCTCTCTCTCGCGCGATTCGGCGACGGCGGCGCATATCCTCTCTCGCGTGCACGATCGTCCAGCAGCGGTGTTCTCTCTCCCTCACGATCAACCGTCGACGTCATCGATATCCTCCTCCATGCAAAGCTTCTCGACGATGGAGGATGTGTCCCGGAGGAGGAAGATGCGAAGGAAGGAGACGTGATGCACCTTACGTGTGGTGCTGGAGGCGATGGCGAAGGGGTTTCGTCGAGGGCTGTGAGGTTCCTCCAGACGAAAGGGAGTCGATTGGTGGATGTGCAATGGCAATGCACGGATTTACATTGTTTTTTGATAATTTACATAATTGACCTATCGATTTACATATTGATTCATTTTTTTTACAAATCTCATTATTGGTTTACTTTTTTTGCAGTGCTCTCCGGAATTTTACAAAAGAGCGCGATACAGTTACAAAAGGTCACAGAAATTTTACAATGTTAATGCACGGATTTACATTATTTTTTGATAATTTACATAATTGACCTTTCGATTTACATTTTGATTTACATATTTACAATGGAGCGAGATTTTGTTACATTATCGTATAATATTTTTACTTAACTGATATTCAGATTTACATATTTATTTACATTTTTACAAACCTCAATGTTTTTTCTCTATTTTGCAGGACTCGAAAACATGTATGGCGATTGAACTTTAACGCAGTGGAAAACATGCGTGAATTTTACAAAGAAGGGAGATTCAGTTACAAAGATTCACGGATTTTTTACAAAACAATCATACACAATTACAAAAAAGTTGCAGCTTACAAAGAGGAAAAATACTCTTACAAAAAACTCACTGAAATTACAAAATGAATGTACACATTTACAAAAATTATACAACCATTTAGAAAATGAAATTACAGTAATAAAATGAAATCATTAATGAAATTTTACAAAGATTAGAATATTTTTTACAAATACTCGTTGTAATTTACAAAACTGTTCTTGATTTCAGATCGTTTGGAACAAAATCGGAAATTAATCAATAAAGGCATTTGTGAAAATACCAAATCGAGAAAAGCTTATAATAGAAATTTGAAACTAATAAATGAAACTCGAAATTAATGAAATCAATTTGACGAAAATGCCCTTTTGGATGAGGTTTTTGATTCAACCGTCAGATTGAGATCTGACGAATCTGGTTGATGGCTCACCACAATTTCAGTGAGAACCCACCTCATTTGAAAGGGTCCCTATATATATATATATATATATATATATAGAGGAAAATGGGGCTGCCCCCTAGGGGGAGCTAACTTAGCTCCCCCCGCCCCATTTTCTTCAAATTTTTTTATTTTTTTTGAAAATTTTTTCCGTGAATATTCATCACTATATCCCTATATTATGTCATAAAAATTTCGTGAGAAACAGAGACTCCTACGGCCTCCATCCAGACAGTCATTTTTTTAACGGTAACAGGATTTTTTAAATCGACCCCGTTTGGATGGAGGTCGTACGAGTCTCTGTTTCGCATGAAATTTGAATGACATAATATATGGATTTAATAATGAATTTACACGGTTTTAGATTTCAAAAAAAATAAAAAAATTTTGTGAAAAAAGGGTGGGGGGAGCTAAGTTAGCTCCCCCTAGGGGGCATACACATTTTACCCATATATATATATATATATATATATATATATATATATATATTAGGGTCATATGTGGCTGCCCCCGCCTTATTTGGGCAAATTTTTTTATTTTTTTGAAAAATAACACCATGTAGATTCATCCCTATATCCCTCCTATATACCATTCGAATTTCGTCAGAAACATAGACTCCTACGGCCTCCATCCGGACAGTAATTTTTTAACGGTAACAGGATTTTTTTAAATCGATACCATCGAGATGGAGGCCGTAGGAGTCTCTGTTTCTGACGAAATTCGAATGGCATATAGGAGGGATATATGGATGAATATACATGGTTTTATTTTTCAAAAAAAATAATAAAAACGCCGAAAAATGGGGGCGGGGGCAGCCATGTTGCCTGCCCCCAGGGGGCAGCCCCATTTTTTCCATATATATATATATATATATATATATATATATATATATATATATTAAAGTGCGACCGGACATTAGTTTCTTTTGCAAAAATCTCATTTATATCCCTTTCAAATCCCCCCACGGATCTTGCTATCATTCCATTTTTACCCTTACCAATTTAGTTAAACCCCATGTTCATCATCGCTTCCTCCACGGATGCTGCCTCTGTTATCCCCTTCCGAGTTTGCACCATCGATGCCTCTTCCCCTGTCGAGTTTGTAAAATGCTTCTATGGATTTTCATAACTATATCCTTCTAACATGTCATTCAAATATCGTCAGAAACATAGACTATGATGCCCTTCATCTGGAACAGGTAAATTACAACAAATCTAAGATCGTTAAAATTACTTGTTTTGGATGGAGGGCGTAGGAGTCTGTTTCTGACGAAATTTGAATGACATGTTAAAGGGATATAGTTATCAAAAACGATGGATTTTTCAAAAAAAAAAGAAAGTTGAAAAAAGAAAGTGGAATAGGTAAGTTACGTACTCTATGGAGTGGATCCTTACCTCTCTCTCTCTCTATATATATATATATAGAGAGAGAGAGAGAGAGTTTAATCCCGCGTCGTTTTCAGCATTTTTTTAATTTTTTTTGAAATATCGCCATGTATATTCATCCCTATATCCCTCCTATATGTCATTCGAATTTCGACAGAAACAGAGACTCATACGGCCTCCATCCAGACAATCATTTTTTAACGGTAACATGATTTTTTAAATCAACACCATCTCGATGGATGCCGTAGAAGTCTCTGTTTCTGACGAAATTCGAATGACATATAGGAGGGATATAGGGATGAATATACATGGCAGTACTTGGCTACTCACACCCTTATTTTTCCCTTATTTTTTATTTCTTTGGAAAATAAAAATTTGTAAATTCATCATTATATCCCTCTAACATTCTATTAAAATTTCGTCAGAAACAGAGATTGCTACAGCCTCCATCCAAACATGGTCGATTTCAAAAATCCTGCGACAGTTAAAAAAATGACGTCTGGATGGAGGGCCTAGGAGTCTCTGTTTCTTACGAAATTTTGGTAGAATGTTAGAGGGATATAGTGATGAATATACAAATTTTTATTTTCCAAAGAAATAAAAAATGAGAGAAAAATAGGGGTGGGAGTAGCCAAGTCGGCTACTCCCAGGGGGCAGCCCCATTTAACCCATATATATATATATATATATATATATATATATATATATATATTTATATGTGTGTGTGTGTGTGTATAGAGGAGTGATCCTATGAGAGGAGGTGCTTATGAGAGGATGAGAGCAATCAATATGGTCCATTGGATCTTAAAAAGCACCAACAGATGAGATTGAAGTAATGCTCCCCCATCTTTCCTCCTTTCCAAGGGTTGCAGAACAAAAAAGTGGTCTCTCCTGTGACGATATAGCTCCAGCCCCCATCTTCCCACTCGTCAGCGACGATGCTTCCTCTACGAAGCTCTCTCCGGCGCTCACAAATCGGAGCCAAGATGCAGAGCCCTGCAAGCTCGCCCCCATGCCAATGGGTGTCAGTCCATCTCGCAACCTTACCCCACCTTGCTTGAATCGGCTCCATTGCGAGGGCATCCTCGAAAGCCGGAGCATGCTACACTGCAGCTCTGCTTTCACCCTTGCAGCGGCATTGTTCCCTCCTCGTTAGAGCGGTTCTTTACCTCTGTTAATGCCTGACACAACAGAACCGGCATCAGTAGCTTCTGGCCATTTTGGGAACTTCTCTTCGACAATAGTAGTACACGGAAGAGGCTTCCAGACCTCTCAAATCTTGACAGAATATGGTGGTCTCGGACATATTTTGTTACCTTTGAAAGCCAAGATTTTTCCAGTGTTCATTGTTGTAATTTTTTCCATTCAATGTAAACTTTATTCTTCCCAATCTCCAGGATATTGGCGGTGCATCGTTGTATATTTTATTTCGTCCCTTTTTATCTTGGCGGTTCCCGCAGTAAGGGCTCGTACAAAGAAAATATGTGATCAATCATTCTCCTCAGCACACCAAATAATGGACACAGAGAATACTATCCAAGATAAAAAGGGACGAAATAAAATATACAACGATGCACCGCCAATATCTTGGAGATGGGGAAAAATAAAGTTTACATTGAATGGAAAAAAATACAACAATGAACTGGAAAAATCTTTGCTTTCAAAGGTAACAAAATATGTCCGAGACACCATATTCTGTCAAGATTTGAGAGGTCTGGAAGCCTCTTCCATGTACTACTAATTGTCGAAGAGAAGTTCCCAAAATGGCCAGAAGCTACTGATGCTGGTTCTGTTGTGTCAGGCATTAACAGAGGTAAAGAACCGCTCTAACGAGGAGGGAACAATGCCGCTGCAAGGGTGAAAGCAGAGCTGTAGTCTAGCATGCTCTGGCGTTCGAGGAAGCCCTCACAATGGAGCCGATTCAAGCAAGGTGGGGTAAGGTTGCGAGATGGACTGACACCCATCGGCATGGGGGCGAGCTTGCAGGGCTCTACATCTTGGTTCCGATTTGTGAGCGTCGAAGAGAGCTTCGGAGAGGACGCATCGTCGCTGATAAATGGGAAGATGGGGGTTGGTGCTGTATCGTCACAGGAGAAGAGACCACTTTTTTGTTCTGCAACCCTTGGAAAGAAGGAAAGATGGGGGAGCATTATTTCAATCTCATCCGTTGGTGCTTTTAAGATCCAATGGACCATATTGATTGCTCTCATCCTCTCATAAGCACCTCCTCTCATAGGATCACTCCTCGCAATAGAGAGAGAGAGAGAGAGAGAGAGTGTGTGTGTGTGTGTGTGTGTGTGTGTGTGTGTGTGTGTGTGTGTGTGTGTGTGTTCAATGGGGTTGTCCCTTTGGGGGGAGTTAACTTGGCTCCCCTGCGCACTTTCGTCCGATTTTTTTATTTTTTTTTTGAAAATTTATTTCGTGGAATTTCATCACTATATCCATATATTATATCATTAAAATTTCGTGCGAAACAAAGACTCCTACGGCCTCCATCCAGACAGTCATTTTTTAACGGTAACAGAATTGCTAAAAATGACCCGTCTGGATGGAGGCCGTAGGAGTCTCTGTTTCGCATGAAATTTTAATGATATAATATAAGGATATATTGATAAAAATCCGCGGAAGAAAGTTTCAAAAAAATAAAAAAAGCGGGTGAAATGGGACGGGGGGAGCTAACTGAGGGCAGCCTCATTTTACCCCTATATATAGGGAAAAATGGGGCTACCCTAGGGGGAGATAACTTAGCTCCTCCGCCTCATTTTCCCTATTTTTCTATTTTTTGTGAAAATTTCTTCCTGACTATTCATCATTATATCCCTATATTATGTCATTCAAATTTCGTGCGAAACAGAGACTCCTACGGGCCTTCATCTAAACGGTCATTTTTTTAACGGTCGCAGGATTTTTTAAATCGACCATGTCTGGATGGAGGCTGTAGGAGTCTCTGTTTCTCATGAAATTTGAATGACATAATATAAGGATATAATAATGAATTTACACTATTTATTTTTCAAAAAATAAAAAATATGAGGAAAATGTGGCATATATCGGATTGCATCGAAACATTTAGTACAGAATTTGAGAAACCCATCATTGGCATGGAATTTAAAACGGATGAAGATGCAATCAATTTTTATAACTCTTATGCCAGGAGATTGGCATTTTCCACACGAAAACATAAATTGTATCGATCACAAAGAACAAATCTACCAATGGCTAGGAAAATAGTATGCTCAAAGGAAGGATTTAAGGATATGAAGAATGACGGAAGAGAGATCAAACGTCGACATCATACACGGGAGGGGTGTGAGGCATCAATTTATATATCCGTAAATGAAGTTGGAATGTGGGTGGTTAAAAATTTTCACGAAATACATAACCATGATATGACAAGTCCATCCAAGGTATCCATGCTTCGATCACATAAAGAAATTTCATCGTGCGCAAGAGTATTAATTGACACATTACATGGTTGTGGATTAGGTGCATCTAAAATTTCAAACGTTTTGAGTGCATCCGGTGAGAAGAATATCAGTAGCCAAGTTTGCAAAGATCAGATAAAATGCAAGCGAAAGAACAATCTTGGGCACGAGTGCATGGCAATTGTGAGATCTTTTGAAGAGAAGATGGTCACAGATGATGATTTTTCTTTAGATCTGAAGTTGATGAAAATCGGATGGTCAGAAGCGTGTTTTGGGCCGATGGACGATCCCGGACTTCTTATATGCATTTCGGTGATGTTTTGGTATTTGATACTACATACAGGACAAATAAGTTCTCAATGCCATTTGCACCCTTTACTGGAATAAATCATCATAGACAATCTATATTATTTGGATGTGCACTACTTGCAGATGAAAGCACTGAGACATTTGTTTGGTTATTTCATACTTGGTTGAAATGCATGCATGGGAAAGAGCCTATTTCAATAATTACAGACCTAGATCCTGCAATGCGCGAAGCAATTGCATTGGTTTTTCCATATACAAGGCACTAATTTTGCATTTGGCATATCAGAAAAAATGCTTTGATTCATTTACGTCAATTAAGAAGGGACAAGCAGTTCGAACATGATTATGATAAATGGATCTACGGGTGTGAGACGATAGAAGACTTTGAAAAAAAGTGGGATGAAATGCCTGAGAAGTATACTTTAGAAAAAAAGTTGGCTCCACAACATGTATGATATGCGGCACATGTGGGTACCCATATATCTTAAAGATGTATTTTTTTGCGGGGATGTCTTCTAGTCAACGGTCAGAAAGCATGAACTCATATTTTGATGGATATGTTCATTCTCAAACCCTATTTCTGAATTTGTTTCACAATATGAACGAGCATTGATTGGACGTCGTGAAGCAGAGGAGAGTGCGGACTTTAAAGCATTGACTTCGAAAGCATCATTAGGTACTAAAAATCCAATGATGTTACAAGCATCTCAATTTTATACCCCTGCAAATTTTAAGATATTCCAAGATGAATTTAACATGCTATTTGATTGTGAAAGTGAGAAGATTGCAAAATGTGATGATGTGATCACATATGAGGTCTTCTTGTATGCCAATAGAAATCGAAGATTCAAGGTTCTTTTTTATCCCAAAAATAGAAGATGTGTTTGCTCATGTAAAAAATTTACGTTTGAGGGTATTGTATGTTGTCATATTCTATATGTTTTCAGGAAGAGGAAGATCGAAACGATACCTGATTTATATTTACTTCGACGTTGGTCAATCAATGCTAGATTTGTTGCTGCAACTCAAAATTTTGTTATTGATAGCGAAGAGAAGCCAACATTATTTATGTTTTGGGGCCTTCGATATCATTTCTCTACATTGTATGAATGGGTTTGTCTAAATATGGAAAATTTTAAAATTGTGTTCGAAATTATCGGAGAAGGTATGAAAAAGGTCAAAGAACATCAAATGAATGGTGCACTCGGCCAATCTTCTAATATGAATCCATCAAGGGAACAAACATCACAATGTAATCCAATCAATGGTTTACAAAATGATCATTTCGACATCCGTGATCCAGCCGTTGTAAAAGCCAATGGCCGCCCAAGAAAGTCTGAAAGAATAAAATCCGGCATCGAATTATCTTCATCACAATCTACGATTAAGCAAAGAACATGTAGTGCTTGTGGGGATAAAGGACATTATCAAACAACATGCAAATCTAAGGTAGCTATATATATTGTTAACTCTTGTTTCATTACTTTTTTACCCAGCATGGTATTAATTTCAGGTTTAAACATCGCAATCTTCTTATCTACTGTTTCCATCCCAGCAGGGAAGCTAAATGAGACAGAAACCTATTGAAACTTTTTGGTGTGAAGCTAAAGAAGATGACCTCACTGTCTAAACTTTTTGGTGTGAATCTAAAGGAGATGGGAACCTCCATGTTGGGACTTTTTGATGTGAAGCTAAAGGAGATAGAAACTTCATTACAATCATTTTGCAAGATAGAAACTTCCCTATTGAGACTTTTTGGTGTATAGCTAAAGGATATGGGAAAGTCATAACTTCATTACAATCATTTTTTTGTCCAGTGGATGTGGTATATGTCCACACAGTGCTCATGTCAAGTTACTATTATAACTTTGCAAGATTTTTTGTTGCATAGTAGAATAGCTATTTGTTTGGTAAATATTTATTATGGTTGAGCGAATGGAAGGCACTGCATTGAGTTCGCGCCTGGAAATGCTCGGACTCCATGCTCGACTGGGAACTTGTTATTCATAGGCAACAATATCATCGTATTGGATCCTTGGTTGATGAATTGTTGTTTTAAGTAAGAAGATTTTTCAATTGATATACCCTCACACTTCTGTTTCTTGAAGCTAAAAACTTATCAGAAAGATCTGCTTGAAGAATTCCTGATGGAGAACAAGATGCTTGCAGAACTCTGTTATCGCAGTTGGGAATGAATTATTAATGTTTGTGATCTACTTATGCAACCAGTCGAGGTGATATGGGAAGTGGGAAATATTAAATGATGATATGCAACCAGTCCAGTCCCGTTTCACATCAGTTATCGCATCAAACAATTTCCGTAAGCTTGTTCTCAGGCTGCATTTGTGAGCATTAGATTTGATTTCCATCAGCGTTACGTAAGTTTATTTCATCCTACGTAGGTTTGTTCTCAGTGCGAAGCTTGACTATCATCCTTATGTTGGTGAATTGCAAACTTCCTCCAGATTAGTGGGACACATTGCAAGTGGTTATGTTTATATAAGCTCTTTTGGAGTACTCTGTTTATAACTCCATCAAATTCCAGAGATCCACATTAAATTTCATGATAACAAATTTGCATGCAGCTCAGATGACAACAAATCATTAAATTCCAGAGATCCACGTTACACAAATGGGTAGAAAAAAGAGTGATTGGAAACGATTATGCACACATGTATCCAAGTTCTGGAGTTCTGGAGTTCATATACGAATAGAACTTACCTTGCCATGGAAATATACATCAAGGCACCGTGATACAACTCTTGTTACATGGGAGAAATGATCAATAATGCATGGACTTGTCATAACAATGAAGTTTTTACGTTAAGCCATGGTGTTTCTTAAAACAAATTTTTAAACTTCTTATGTTGTGCATTGAATTGAAATTGTTGAACAATCCAGTCGTTGGATTTTATTTTGCAACATAAAACCTTTGACAATCCCAACACCACCTATGCTGAATAGAGTCAGGACCTTGTTACTTGCCGATTTCCATAACACTGAGCCACTTGTTGTGTACCTAATTGTTTCAAACAACAGAATTATGAGGGCATATCAATTGAAAAATCTTCTTTCTTAAAACAACAGTTCGTCAAACAAGTATTTCAACTCTAAAATCAAATAATCTAAACATAATCATAAACAATCAAGATGCAACAACATCAACTCCTTTGGGTCGGATTACTTGGTAGGTATGAAAACCGTCTTTGTAACTTGTTTTCTATTAGTTAGTGTCATCCTTGTGGTGTAAATCTTTTGGATTTGATTTCCAGTTTGGTTTCAGATTATGCCATAAATAAAAAAACTATGCATCCACCATGGTAAAATAATCACAACGATGGGGAGTACCTGATCACTATTCTCTCAACTTTTCAAATCTTATATACTCATATGTATGGTAACATGTGATTACACAAAGACTCGAATTGAAAATAGTATAGATCTAAATTTGGTCCAGGTCGATGTAGGCTGCTCAGTGCAGTAGATGCGAGGGCTCCTCACGGCAGTATATGCGCGAGCGTCAGTGGCAGGGGAGGGACGTGGGTCCTGGTGCCAAGTGCTGGCGAGAGGGGGGTTCGAGCGCGGGCAAGAGGGGGACAGTTGCCAGAAGCTCATCGTGGAGGCAGTCACTAGCCCATCGAGGAGGAGATAGCACAAGGCACCGGGGGATTCGAAGGTCGGTGAGCGGGCGAGCACGGAACCTCCAAGCGTCAGTGAGAGGGGAAGGGGCACCAGTTGACGAGCCGGAGCGGGATGTTGTTCGAAGCAGTGGTGAAAGAGGGAGAGGTATGAGGAGCCCCAAGAGCTGACCAGAGAGAAAGGAAGTAGGTCTCTACATCGGTGAGAGGGGAAAGGGCGGAGGAGCGAGGCGTGTGCATGGGTCTTCCACAGCCGACCAGAGGGGGAATACGTTGGGGTTCTTGCTACATGAGGGCGGTGAGGAGAGCGACTGGGCGGTGATGGCGAGCGGAGGAGAACGCAAGGGCCACTTGTTGCAGGTGGCCGACGGTAGCGAGAGGGGTGTGGTGTGAAGGGGCCTCGTTGGATGTGGTTGGCTGTTGCGGGAGGGGGAAGAATGCGTTGTACTCTCGGTGCAGGAGGGCCTCCCGAAGAAGTGCGGCAACCACGAGAGGTGGAGTGCGGGGGCCTGGCGAAAGGGGGCAACGCAATTGAGGGGAAGGTCGGGAGAGTTTGGGTCGAAAGGGGAAGGGAGAACAGGGAGGGAGGAGAGGGATGAAATGTTCTCTGCCAACATTGGGACCTGGACTTTTTTGGGAATATGCTACGAAGATGAGCCGTTGGATGCATCTGAATCCAAGGGTTGTGCTAGCTGGTGCATGTATCTTCCTTACACCATGGTGCAAGCTCCCCAATCCCTATATATATATATATATATATATATATATATATGTATATGAGAAAAGAGAAGCAGTTCTATGTAACAATCAAGTTGGTTGTTACACGGAGCAGTTTCCCTCATTTTTTATTTTTTTTCAAAATTGTTTTCATGAATATTCATCTATATATCCCTCCTACATGTTATTCGAATTTCGTGAGAAATGGAGGCTCCTAAGCCCTCCATCTAGACCGTGTAAATTTTAACGGTCTGAATTTTGCTGTAATCAACCTGTTCTAGATGGAGGGCTTAGAAGTCTATGTTTCTCATGAAATTTGAATGACATATAGGAGGGATATATAGATGAATATTCATGAAAACAATTTTGAAAAAAAAATAAAAAATGGGGGAAACTTCTCCGTGTAACAGCCAACTTGGTTGTTACGTGTATAGCCTCCCCAGCCCCTCTCTCAAAATTACAAAATGCTATGCACCCAGGAAAGGTGCACCTCATTGAAAATATTTCCTATATATATATGAGGATGGGGAGCTTGCACCAGGTGCATGTAATTTTTCATGCACCGGGGCTTATATCTTCCACATTTTTTTATTTTTTTGAAAATATCACCGTATATTCATCTATATATCCCTCCTATATGCCATTCGAATTTCGTCAGAAACAGAGACTTCTATGACCTCCATCTGGAACATGTAATTTTAACGATCTTAAAATTGTTGTAATCGACCTGTTCCAGATGGAGGTCATGGGAGTCTCTGTTTCTGACGAAATTCGAATGGTATATAGGAGGAATATATAAATGAATATACATAGTGATATTTTTCAAAAAAAATAAAAAAATGTGGAAGATATAAGCCCCAGTGCATGAAAAATTACATGCACCTTGGTGCAACCTCCCCATCCTCTCTCTCTCTATATATATAGGGTAAAATGGGGCTGCCCCTAGGGAGTAGCCAACTTGGCTACTCCTACCCCTATTTTTCCCTCATTTTTTTATTTTTTTGGAAAATAAAAATTTGTATATTCATCATTATATCCCTCTCACATTCTATTAAAATTTCGTCAGAAACAGAGACTCCTAAACCCTCCATCCAGACGTCATTTTTTTAACGGTCGCAGGATTTTTCAAATCGACCATGTTTGGATGGAGGCCGTAGGAGTCTCTGTTTCTAACGAAATTTTAATAGAATGTGAGAGGAATATAATGATGAATATACAAATTTTTATTTTCCAAAAAAATAAAAAAATGAGGGAAAAATAGGGGTGGGAGTAGCCAAGTTGGCTACTCCCTAGGGGCAGCCCCATTTACCTCATATATATATATATATATTAGAGAGAGAGAGACACTTCGGGGAGCAGGCAACGTCGCTCCTGCGTCAATGTCATTCGTTGGATTCTAAGTAGCCCTACCATTGGATGGGCAATAGAAGACAACCCATGTCGAAGCCCTACGTCCACTCATCTCGTGCTCCTCCCTTCAAGTGCTCGGCGTGGCTCCCTCCCCGCGTGACCTCGACCTCCTCCTCTCCGGCGCTCCCACGCGAGATCCTGCTCGAGTGACACCTCACTCCTCCACGGCGCCCGCGGGTGACCTCCTTCCCACCACCACCAGCCTCCTCCTCATCGGCACCTCAGTCTCCCCCTCCTCGGCACCTCTGCGCGTCATCCTCCCCTCATCCAACAACATCCTCCTCTTCGTGTGTCCAACAGCTCATGGGAAAGCGGTTTGCTGTCAAAATACCTCCTCCCCGTCATCCCTTGAACATGTTGCACATCCCCTCCCCTGTTCACGATGTTGTTATTTGCCATTACGCAGCAGCATCCCTTTCCTCTCTCTCTCTATATATATAGAGAGAGAGAAAGAGAGAGAGACTAGATAACAAACATTCTGCTCATATCATATATAGTTTTTTTATACATCTTCAGACTAAATTGCCATTCATTATGAAATTATACACATTATATATTATACTTATGATACAACATTTATATATAAGAGGTCAATTCAACATTGCAACGTCAATTTGTTCCACCCGTGCAACTCACATGTATGCACTAGTACATATATAAAAGAAAGTCTTTTATGCATGTAAGTGATCTGGTGAAAATTGATGATGTCAAAGATCCTAAGCCTGCAGAATGTTCCAAGTTACATGTTGGGTTTAACGTGTGCCCTTCTCCATTAAAAGTTTTCAAACTGCCTTGAATCATTATTCACTCCCTCCAAGTGGTGTTGCCATCCAACTCACATTTTCCACGCAAATATAATACAAACTTAATGAAATTTGGTAAGAAGATAAAACTAGATGAAGTATGCCCCAATATAATTTGTTATACTTTTTATTTTTACAGAGATCGAAGTAATGTGCTTCTGTTTTATACTTGTTCCCTATATTATGCTAATTATATGGCAACACTGTTAATTTTGTAAGATATAGGGCACTTAGTTTATATGTAAAAAAGTAATGGTATAAATGTAATTGAAAACTTCGTCTATTGCCATAATGTTGAGCATGTAGGAATTTGACCTGAAAGTGGCAAGGCATCTATTGCATGGAAGGATATGGATTAGAATTATATATTATATGTAGTTTGTAGCAGGTGTTTGTATTACATAATTTTTTTAGAGCAAGTGCAAAACTTTCTTTTAAGAATTATGTGAAATCAACAACCATCCTGCCACATAGAAGCCCATGTGAGTATCCACAACAAGGAAATGTCTTCATCATGCATAAAGGGACTATAATGTGACATGATGTGTGAGAGTGCATTGATTATGTACATGTTTGGAAGAAGTATGGTTTGAGGCAACATTTTGCATGTCATATTTTGAAACACTTATCTTGCACCACTGGAACAAACAACATGCTCTGTCGCAAATAGAAACCGTTAAGAAATGCCTTTCACACGGTAGCATCATCACCTATATAGGGGTATTACATAATGTATGGGAAAGAAGAAAATCTAATGATCCTTGGCATCACATCGAGTAGGATTTTTCCCACTAGAATGACAAGGAAGAAAGGATTCAATAGACCCGCTAAAGACCCAAACCATATAGTACTTAGCGCGAGTGCCATTGAGAGATATTTTTTATATCTCACATTAAAAATCCTCCTCATTGATTCCTTTTTTGTAATGCATATACGATCGTATGTTGTGGTTTAAAGATTGTTTGTATTCACTTGTTATGATAGGGTGAGTTCGTCTCCCTCCATTTGGAATTTCTTCTTTTTTGAGAAATTACATCTCTCTATGGAGTTTAACAAAGATGACTAGACATACCGAATAATTACGAGTACAACAAGCTATATATAATTAATAAAGAGAAAGAAAATCTAATCTATGAAATCCACAAGAACTTTGCTCCTTCATACAACGGCTCGTAGGAATCCCCAAATCCGCCTTCCATCCCCTCCCAACTAGCTCCGATACATCTGGATACTAGGTCATGAACAAGCATGCATGTCTTATAAAAGATCTTTGTATTATATTAGCTTGAGTTTAGACATCTAGATCAAAGCAAGCTAAGGATGCTTTACAATCCAAGAAAACACAAAAGAAAAACACACAAAGCTCCTGATATAAAGCTTGAAGTTTAGATAAAGATGAAGATCAAGCTTCGTAAGATTCAATCCATTGAATAAAGCTTAAGAAATGATGAAGAAAATATCAAATTTAAGAAGATTTATGTGCCTCATGTATAAGCACAGAGTTTATCCTTGTTCATTTTATAGTATTTCAGAATAAATTAGTCGAGTACCTTGATTTTCAGTCGACTAATAATCTTCTCGAGTCGACTACATTTTATCTTCGTATGACCAACTAACTTGATCAAGCATTTAATCTTTCCAAACAACAAACAATTAAATGTCTATCTGACCAATGACTATATTTAGCAGTTGATCAATCGACTAAGTAGCTCACTTAATCAACTAATATCCTATATCTCCATCAATCGATTATTGTCTTCTTTTAAAAAGTTATTTAGTTTAGTCGACTACTTGACTATCCATCTAATTAGCTTTCTATCCATTTGACAAAATAAGTGATCAATCGACTACTAATTTAATCAGACTTTACTATACTGAATGTTTAGACAACTCAGTTATCTATTAGTCAACTAAGTAGATTTTAGTCAAGTATTTTTTTTACCAATCGACTAATTTAGGCAAAAATTTTCCATCTATTTTATGAATGGACACAATATCATAGGGTCTATAAAAGATAGGTATGGCCATGTTTTTCAATGCCAATAAAAGGTCAATCAATCTTATCTTTCTACCTAGAGAGTTACTCTCACATTGTCAATGTAATCTTTAAGATAAGAAAAGTGATTTTAAGCGCATATGTTTAATATAATTTTTAGTGCACTTCTAAAGACTTGTAGGCTTTTTCAAACCTCACTTTGCTTTGTGTAATTCTTTTAAGGTCGTTAAATAAGTTATGCTGCTATAAATGGGTGCAAGGTTTGCCAGAGTTTCTCTTCCTGTCATAAGGAAAGTTTGGACTCTAATAGCTTCTAGAGTTAATAGGTGTGGAGGCTGCATCAATTTCATTAGTGGGATATGCATCCCTACAAAAGGTCTTTGGGATTCATCATCCATTTTTTCTCCTTGTATATTCCCCATCTCCTCCTCCACTGACATCCCTTCTCCTCTTCTGGTTAATCATCTACATCTTCATCGTATTCTTGAGTATGAAGATCTCAGGTACGAGGATCTCTCGCTCTACTGGTGATGAAAAAGGGCCTTTTCTACCATAGCACTAGCTCATGGCCATTGTTGTCAATCGCGGAAGCGGAACATGCATAAATGATCAATCATGCGAGCACGAAGACGCACGGATTTGCAACGTACATCCGTAACTGGGCTACACCCTTAGGCCCTGTTCGTTTGGGGTATAAGGAGGAATGGAATAAGGGGAATAAGCCCCCAACACGCTTCCCCGTGGTACGACTATTCCCTATTATTTCATCTTATTTCACTCTTATTCCTATCTTTATCCCACCTTACCTACCTTTATTTCACCTTATTCTCCTTATTCTTATCCTCCAGCCGAACGGAAAATAGACCCTTATTCCCCTTATTCCTCATCCTTATTCCTGCTTATTCTCCTACCAAACGGGCCCTTAGGCAGCAGTGATCGACTTTTTGTTGAAAATAAAAAAATGCAGAAGCAAATAATCATAACAAGAACAAGAAAGATAAACATCTTGGTTTTACATGGAATCCTACTCCCAATAGAGCGAGATGAAATCATGGGAGAAGTCCTCAAAGGTTCAGATATTTTATTAGTTAATGAGTACAGGAGGTGTACGGCTCCTTATATAGCGTCACAGACAAAATGGAGTCCAACAGATAGTAGATGTGGGACTAAATATGAGTGGGGGTAATTGGATCTTGAAGAGATCCATTTACCCAATTATTACATACACAAACCCAATTATATCATATCTTCACTCGATACAACTGAGAGAGATGGGGATAGAGACATCCCTTGTGAATGGGGATAGAGACACCTCATTTGAAGCAATAGTTGCTAGTAGAAGACCTCCTCGAGGACGGTTTTGTGATGATCAGGTCACCTGGAAAGAACACTAGGCGTTCATGAAATAGTCACTGTGACAACCAAGTTGTGCATGGAGTAGAATCACTGTTAAGGAATAAAGTCCAACGCAAAGTAGTAGTTGGGGATAGAAACACCACGATGAAGTAGTCGATGCTTGGTGAAGATGATTGATAGCAGTAATAGTCTGAAGTATCGGTCTGTCAGACGTGTACGGCCAGTACAAGTCCTGTGGATACATCTCAAGAAGATTATATGTCATATCTAACTCCCTCATTCTCCCATACTCGATAGAATAAGAGTATGGACCATCAAGTTGGGAGAAACTAAAATGAAACATGTGTTTCCCCCTTTTGTGTTTCTTTTTTTTTTGCAAAAATCATTCTCTTTTTTGTAACCATTTCCTTCTTTTTTTCTCCTTGGCTATTCTATTTTTTTTAGACGGATTCTTTTTGCATGATAGCCTTTTTTCAAAAATTGGGCTCCCTCTCTTTTTTTCTCAAAACTCATGGCTTTTTTTTAACCATGCCCTTTTTCTCTCTTTGATCGATGTTTTTTCTCAAATCAAAACTCTTCGCTTTTTTTAACTTGTGGCCTACGTGGAGCCAATACATCCAGTCCCCTCCCATGTTTCTTCTTTTTTTAGAACTCACGACGCAATTGGGCCTAGAATTCTCCATTCTTCTTCTTCTTCTTGCTATACAAAAACAATCCAGTCCGATTGGGCATGAAAAAAACCTTGCACGATTCAGACTTTTTTAAATAAAAGGACTCAGGCTTCTCAGTCCTCTCCCTCTCTGTATGTTTTTTTCGTAGCCAACCACTTTTGGGTATTTCATGAATCCATGATTCAGACACATTATTGCTCATTCTTATCTTAATTCACTCATTAAATCACCAAATAAACTCCCTAATAAACTTAAATAAACAAGGCACTCATTGTACATAATTAGGGTTAATTCATGTGTATTATGTATTCAATAAAACTATTATTTTGTTCTTTTTTATATTGTATGTATTGTACATATTATACCTTATTTTTCTTCTTAGAAAAATCTATAAAAAATAGATTAAGTTGCATACATGTTTGCATATAAATGGACTCATTATTAAAAAAATAAAAATATAAAAATCACAAAATTGGATTTCAATGTACATTAGATACCTATCAAAAATATATGTTTTTATGAATGAGGTCTTTCATAGTTTATCTTTCATAAAAAATGTAGATCTCATACAGATGAACAACTTTTATGTTGCACATTTTTTCATTTGATTTCATTTACTATTTCTTTTTTATTTTACTTTATTTTCTCATTTTTATGATTTTTATTAGGTTGCATGACTGCATATAAGTCAGCTACGTGGCCTGGCCCTTCTTTAGCCCCCGCCTCTCTCCTCAGTCATTGGATCTTTAGATCTGCCATTGGATCTCAACTGATCCAACGGTTGTAGCTTCTTCTTCCTTCTCAAACGCCCTCTCTCTCCCATGTCTCTCACCTCATCGATGTAACTTCAGTCCTTTCTTCCTCATCCTCCACACATCCTCACACCACCAAAGATGATCAACAGTTAGCCACATCGCCCCTCATCTTCGCCAACCACTCACTCTCATCCCTCCACGCACATACACTCACTTCCACTCACTCGAAACCGCCCCCCCCCCCATGCACCTTCACTCTACATAACCTCATCGCCCCCTCCATTCTGAAGTTGATCCACCTTCATGGGAGAGACACCTTATCCCCCTGAGACCCTATGTGACAGCTGAGGTTAACCGAGTAAAGCGAAGACCGTTGTCTTCTCTGGTGAGATCACGTGGAGCACCTTTGCCACTATAGCTCCTCCACCATCGTGTTGCTCGGGTTTGAGCATCACTACACCCTCAAGCAAAGACTAGGAACACCACAGCTCTAGCGTAGGCATCCACTTCGCCCTTCCTTTGCCTAGTTTTCCATCTTCTTTCTCGGGTATCTCCAATCTCAACCCTTTTGTGTTTTCTCTGATTTTATTCGCATCACACAACATGCTCTTACCAACTTGATCACCACTACACCTTTAACACACCTCACTAATCTTCACCAACCCTTCAAGGATTCAGGTACCCTTCTCCACAACTTAGACTACCATGATCTACCTTCCTCCGTGTACAGGAGGAAGATTACTAGGTCCTCTGCCACTTCGCACCTCACCGAACCTTCAATCCATCCCTCTCTTCCCATTTTGAGCTTCTAACAACTACATGTATGCCATGCCTTTATTGGTTGAACACTACATATATAGTCCTTCCGATCTCCAGTTCTGCCTATGATGAGCTAGCACTGTCACACTGCTCCAACCACCGCCTTGCCTTCAGCATGCGTCCAAGACCTTTGTTAGCAGCTCCCGACCTTCCAGGAGTCTCAGACAAGCAGGAGAGGAGTTTTCAAGAGCTTGTTAGAGCTCCTCTCACTCTCGAGTGCATATGGAAGCGGTGAGAACAACAGATACCGTTAGATTAGGCCCCAACCATCTGATGGTCCACAACAGAAGACGTCACCGCCATCCATAGTCGCTCGATCGTCGTACAAGTGATCACCACTACACGTCCTCGATGAGATCTTGATTGTTGGATCTCCGTGATCTAATGATTTGGACTACACAATGCACATCCTAGGGTAATTTCCATCCAGACCCCGTCGGGTTTCCATATTTGCATATCTGTCCCCACATGTTTGAAAAACTTAAAGATAGGATCATGCAACTTATTTTATTTGCAGATAAGCCCATGTTCGCACTTTTTAATTAGTTTTTTTATTTTAATTATATTTTTATTGCAAAAAGACCCCTAGACTATATTACAAATTAATCGTATTTTAAAGTTCTATCAATTATCTTTCTGATGGCATGCTATACTCTCTAAAATGATGTTTGCATAGCCATTTCTTAGACAGAGAATATCATTAATTGATAATTCTTGTTTTAAATGCCATAATTAGCACCTAAGTCCAAAACTTGAAATTAAATTGGCTTTGGAATTCCTAACTTATGTAAAATTTAATTAGAAAATTAAATATCTAATTAAGGATCATTAGCTTCCTGATTAGGTGTCATTTGTGGATTGAACAACTTAGGGCTTGAGATTTAGGTGCATTGAACTTAACATTGAAATTGGAACTTAAATATGCAATTGAACTGAGATTAATTTCTGTATTAAATTGCTTGAGAATTGTAGAGCTAGAGTAGGTGCTCGTTTGTGAGCATTTGTATATTATTATCACATTTGCATCCTATACATTTTGTAATTTCTAAAAGTCCATAAAAAAACCACTACAAGATGAATGCATTGCATTCACCTTATCATCACAACACTACATTAGATGAAAGAGATATTTTCACCTAGATTATTAACTTAATAGCTCATGTCACTGAGCTCGACCGTGGACTTACCCAGGTAAAAATTAAGTTGTGTCTCTTCACAGAGACATTTTATGTGGTTCTGTATAGTTTGGTTTTCACATGTAGTAGAATGTTATCACATTATTATCATAGGGTAGAAAGTGAATTATTAGTGTTCTTTCTTCCTTTTTTTTCATATCATTACAAGAGCCCCTGGAAGAAGTATCAACCCCCACTGGCTCTCGTCAATTTCAAGATTAGGGCTCCCCCTTCAGATATTGTTGCTTCCTTCCTTTTGCTTCATGAAACCCCTTTGGATTTTCACATGATCGTGGAGTAGTTAATGCCTTCGTGCATGGGGCTAGGTTTGTGTCCCGCAGGAGCATCGCATGATTGTAGGAGATCTGTGTAATAAGGGACCACCTATTCGGTGCCTCCCAAGGCTTGTGCGCATCGGTCTTCACCAACTTCTTTGCCTTCGAGAGGTTCTGCACATGAGAATGTCGTGCATCCTTCTTGTAGAGGATCGTCGAAGATGGTGTCAATGTGAGAGGATGATTGTGGCATAGTCTATGTAGGGGTGCAAAATAAGAAGAGGATCCCATCATCGGGCCACCGCCACCTTCTTATAAAATTAGTTTTCATCCATGAACCCTAAAATTTCATCAAAACTCAGAGCTGCTTTGAGACAGTATGGAATTAGGATTTCATATAAAACCCTGGTATTTCTTCAACTTGATGTGCTCTTTACAACTTAAACAATGAACAAGAACATACCACAAATTCTGAAGAACAAAAATTGCATACATCTTCAAGAATAAAAACTCTAAAATTGAACTGTAGGGTCGAACTGATCTGAACCATGTTGAAAATAAAGAATACGGAAGCGAATAATCAGAACAAGAATGAGAAACATAAACATCCTTGTTTTACATAGAACCGTACTCCCTAAGGAGGAAGGTGAAACCGTAGGAAAATGTCTCAAAGGCTAGATATTATATTAGAATTTCTTAATGAGTACAGGGTGTGTGGATCTCCTTATACAACCCCACGGACAGATCGGAGTACCACAGATAGTAGATATGGGACGAAACATGGGTGAGGGGTAGTTGGATCTTAGATAGATCTAATTACCCAGCTATTACATACTTCAATAGTTTTTACTATGTGGAGAAAGAAGAAAGTATAGAGGATATTGAGAGATCCAACCTAGGGAGTTTACATATTGCTCCCATACAAAATGGATCCCAAACTTAGACGGACAAAAGATAGGGTAGAACTAGGATAGTTATTGTATGACAATGCTAGATGCAGAGGTGCATAATAGATAGATATGAGCATCATGAGCTATCCCGTAATAAAACCAGTTGTTGTTGATACCTCCCTCTTGGTTCCTTCTTCCATAACCCGAGCTTGGAGAAGGAAGAAATAAATGGTCCGGTGGAGAATATGTTCAGAAATCCATAATAGAGTCAGACCACAATGAGATAATTTATTATCTTCATGAAAGATTGGTCTATTCAAGAATCTACGGATCTATGCTTATTTTCAACTCCCCGAAGCATGTCATCGCTTACTATGCCCTTCCTCATCTCTGGATGCTAAGGTATCCACCGTAAGCCTTTCCTTATTTGAACCTTGCTGTTTAATAAGGTTATGTCATCCTAAGGTGCTGCTAAATAGAAGGATATTGCGTGGAATTAGTAGTGTAGGTCAATCCATTTTAACCTATTTTTATAGTTTACACGGTTTTTTATTGCCTTTTCTTACTTCTACATTTATATTAATGCATTTTCTAATGATATGTAAGCAAGATATTTTAGATCTTTTATAAGGATTTTTTAATAAAAAAATAATATAGATCGATTATATATATTTATATGTACTTATTATTTCGGAGAGGAACGATAGTATTTCATTGACAAGAATATGAATTATTGAAAAGAATAAGACATATTATTTAAATATTTCTCTTCAACCCCAAAGTATTTTTTATTTTATACTTTGATACAAATATTTAAAGTGGATTCTACGAAGAGAAAATGGATCATGGGAGCGTGTGGCTTCAACTATTGACAAGGCCATGCGGATATACGATTTGATCTGACACATTGGAAATCACGATTAAATGTGTCTATGCATCCAATCTACACGTAAGTCTTCCTACGTATATGTAGCTGAGGATAGGTTGGTTTGCTTAAGAAGAATTCTTTCTTTGATCATACATGAATCCATGTAATGAATGATCATGCTCTGTAAGATCCCGTAAAATAAGTGATTCAAGATCATTTGGTGGATCGTCCTCTTCTCCTCATTAATATAGTAGAAAAAAGATCATTTTTGACTCGTGCTTCTGCTTACCAAGAAAAAGGTAGTTGGTTTCTAACACAGCTGAGGTCCGTATAAGCCGGGAGGATGCTTATATCTAGTTGGGAAGTGAGCGGTTGGGATTCACTGATCGGTTCGTCATATGGGCAGGACGCTGGTGAAGAATGATGTATGTCTATGACCATTCTCCAACAAACTCATAACTCCATATACCCATCAGAAGAAAATTCAAGATGAAGGCACTGCCCATGCTACCCCTGCAAGAGGTAGCGCACCTGCTCCCCCCAACCCCCTATACATGTAGGGAATGGTGGAATAAGGGCATCAGACGATTCTTCAATCTGGATGAGATGGTTAGTATTCAAAGCATACCAACAATGACAACATCCCCAGTACTATATATTTATTCGATAGGCTAAAGAATCATGTATATCCCCTCCCAATTTCAATCAAATTTCTCATCATATTCCTCCACCTAATATGTTAGCAAAGCAACACATTCAAATATATTTACATCAAACTAGATATTTAAGAAAAATAAATATCTTTAAAAAATACCTACATACGAATCCACGCATATGGTCCATCCAACCACCAATAATTATGTCATCCTTAATGTTCTTGGGAATATATCAAATCAAAAAAAAGATAAAAAACATTCACATGGCTTGAGTGTGAGTCATGGACATGGCTAGATGCAACTTCACTAATGGCTAGATGCAAGACATGGCTCAAGAGGCATGGACTTCAATGTTGCATTCGAATTGTTAGTGTAAGTCACAACTATACAATAATGGAAACATTCACTTATCTCGTTCACAATACATCATAGTAAATCATGGGAAAGTTCTTTGTATCTAGTACATATCTATAATAACTGAAAAGAAAAGAAAATGCCTTGAGTAGCGCATGTCATTACCATTATTAATCAAAAGAGAGTTCCAAATATGAAGTGCTACAAGAAAGGTTAAAAGGAGATACAAGCTCTCTTCAACTAGATGTGCTTCTCTATCTACATGGTTTATGATTGATGTGTAAAGTATGAGCCATGGAATGGCATCATAACCACCTTCTTACTTATAGTGGATCACAAAAGTAGAGGTGAACTAACAAGCTCAATAGAATCCACAAGACAAAATATACCAAAGCTAGTAATGCATAAAAAACTTAAGTGATAAATAACAAGAGTTACAAAAAACTAACCATGCTTGCCTGATATTATGTGAGAAACTTATGGCTTACAATGTCATGTATCTTATCGCAAGGTGCGTAGAATGATCCTTTATCGTTGCATTGCAAATCATTACGAGGTAGAGTAAATTGTTTTCTTGGCATTCTAGTTATGCATGAATACCAGTCCATTTTTTGTCATGACATCATAACAAGGTCTTGCATGTTCTTATGTACCATAATTAAAGTATAAGTTTATGAAAATATTACAAGTTCTATAAGCATGTTAGGCCAGTATTTATTTTGTATTCATTTAATGGTAAAACAACAAGCATAGTTGTCATTAAGATATACCATCTAATGATTTATTTTTATGATCCATATCATCGTATTTTTACATTTGCATTTTCGTTGTGCTTCACATTAGGCTTGCATTTATAATGAGGTGGACTCTTTACCTTTTCAACCTCATATTCACTTATTCTTTTTGCACCCTATAATGCATCTGCAGACATAAATTTGTGCATGCACTTAAACCCATTAGAGGCATAGTTGAACAATTTCATATTAGGTAATTATCTTAAGGTTGTTGTTTTGATAAACATGTTATTTTTTAGTTTGCTCAGCTCAGTTTACAATACTCAAGAGATGTTATGATAGGTTCCCCAACTAGAGAAACTCATCCCTTTGTCCCTTAAGCTTTATTCCATGTGAAAATGTGGTCACTAGGGTAGAGTTCCCTCCGACCGGAGTGTATCATGGTTGAAGCTTCATCTTGTATTTGAACACGTCTCACAATCTGTTGCTCAAACCTTGCGTGGATATTGGAGGTATGTCTCTTTGATGCCCTCCTAATATCCTCCTAAATGCCATATATGCACATCCAAGATCCTTGGGGTTCATGAAGCTCTTTGAATCGGCATGTGTTCTATTTAGAGATTTAGAAACTTAATTAATACATCATTAGGATCAAAGTCATTGCATAACTCTTTATTCAATTTCATTCTTCACTCTATATGTATACATAGAAATGTTGCCTGTAATGTAAGACATCTTTATAAGCACTCAATCAAGAATGCCCATAATGATTAAGCAAATCATTCATATATTCAACCACCTTGAGTATAGTCATTATATCGACAAGTTCACAATTCATTAGTGAAAGAAATAATGAGGAAACAAATAAAATATATGAAGAGTAGGGCAAGCGTATTATGTCCATAGCATTCTACGTCTCACTTGAATTACATAATACTTATATTAAGTAACATCTACAACATAAACATATATGTAATAAGAGTAATGTCATTTTAACATGAAAACTATTACAAAATGTATTATGATTCGTTAAAAACCAAAAAAAGTTATCATAAAAGCATACCATGATGTACAAAGATCATTTAGGTATACACTTCTCTCTTTCAACTTCAAAAGAACATAAAGAAAATCACATATGAATAGGTTTTTTTTGTTGATTTTCGAATTGGATGCTTTATTTGAATATTTTTGCTAATTAACTATGGTAAATGATATCAGACAAAAATGAAAATTTGTAAAAGTAAAGTTAAAGAGATATACTTGTAAATGATGTGGTTGGATTATTTAATTAGACAAATATAAAAAGAGAAATTAAATTATAAATTGTCAAGAGAAAATTGGATGAACATAATATCAATTCTAAATGTTCCTTACCTATATATCAATCTCCCAAAGGAAAATGCTCCTGCCATGTTGAATTTATGAGACTACAATGTAGAGATCACAATCCTAGTGGATGTTGCATTTCAGAATACTTTAACAACAATTGCAGCAGAATGTTATAACTCAGAAGAAGAGCTTATCATAGCCAAGTGTGTTGCATCAGAAGCTACTTTAGGTTTTGAAGCAGAGGTCCAAGCCCTAAAATTGAGAATTTCGGTTGCTATGCCCTTCAAAAAATACTCACCGAGTACTTACTCGGATAGCAAAAATACAGTGGAAATAGTGATCGGTCTGCAAAGTCCTCCTTGGAGAATGAAGAGACTTTCCAGTCCATCGCAACAAAGCTGGGCTTGATCCCGTTGACCCAGGTCCTCCATGTTAATAGGGACATGATCAATCGTGCACACAAGCTCGCAAAATTATGACAATGTAATCCATGCATGGAGAATGGTTTGTGTAAACATGCCAAAAGTATTGTACTCAGTGCTTCGTGATCAATAAGACATGGAATTCTAAAAAAACAGTTCGGAATGTTCATTACCTTAACTACCACCTACAAGGATAGATCGATCATTTTCAGCTTATCCCTAAGTTCATCCCTCAATCCTACCAAATATGAAAAGTAATCTAAATAGTTTAACTCGTACTTTACAGACAATTTAAACAAATACAAAAAGGGACCTCTCACCCAAGTCAAACTAGGATCAAGCATGTTTCGATGCGAGATAAGGATCTCTTATCTTGAAATAAGAGAATCCACGGTGAGGTTCACGTCATAGTTAAATCATCCATTATGTCTTTATCTACCGTACTTATTCCTTATCCCCTTTATAACAATCGAACAACTATCACTCATGTGAGCTGACCCGAAACCCTTGATCAATAGATGGAATACCCAACATCAACGAGGAGAAATCGTTATCTGATTGCAACCATCCAATTCAAAATGTGGAACCCGAAACTTGTGATCAAGTGTGGTAAGGGATCACCTTAGCTTTGGTAGCAGTTGTTGGAGGATGAATTGGTAGATATTCATTATGCTATCAGGAGTTAGGGATACGAACACTACGTGAATCTGGCTTATTTTTATCCCCAACAAAACGGTGCAAGTGTGATTTCCTCAAAAGCCATAAAGAACTAGAGATCGCGGTCGTTTGGTGAAATCAACGAGAGTCATCAAAGGATTCTGCTAGCGGTGGCTCACAGGAAATCGAGAAAGAGGGCATGATGAGGGCAACCAATAATGAGTGCGACAACCAGAAGTGGGGAGTACCTAAAAATGAGGATTGTAGACGGTGCAAATGCACACATGCATATTCAAGACGACATGGAGATCGCGATGGAATTTAACTCAGGGGAATATTTTTAGGATTCGAAGCTATTAGAATTGAGATTCCTTAAGGAATTGGACTCTTGATTCTAATTAGAATAGAGTTGTATTCAATATAGAGTCCTTGTAGGAATAGGACTACAATTACTGCACTTGGCTATATAGGCAGTGGCATTACCTCTCACACCACAACCACCATAAGAGAAAGCAATAATGTAATTAAGCGAAAGAGAGAGAAGAGAGCGAGGAAACAAGGAGAGTTGTACTCATTAGTTAGTCTTCTTAGTGAACTTTCTTCTCCAATGGTCACAAGAAGTAACCGACCACCACAATACCAAGTTGACTTACCATTTACATTATTTCGAGGTGATGATTGATTGCACACCCAGATCGATATCCCTAACGACTGGTATCAAGAACTGAGATGATACTAATCCGTTCGCTAACCACTCTAATAACTGAATCGACGGACTTCAGCCAAGTTGGTGGGTGAATTATATAGAATTAAGAGTACGTCTAATGAGAATTGTGTATTGTATCCATGCTTTACTTTCTGGTTCGAATATGAAAGCTATACTAAAACTATAAATACCTTTAACTTTTTCCTATAACTTTTTGCATCCGAAGTCAGATTGATACCAACTTGTATAGTTAGAATCCTCTCATCGAGATGATTAAAGTGGTTTTGTAATGTTTTGATAATCAGATCAAAAACTTCTTGAGTGGTTCGGTTCAACAAATAAATAAACCGATCGATTGTTCTACCGATCATAACTTTCGCATACAAACTCAGAGCATTGCAAAACCAGATCTGTAGGAATCATCTCGTCGACCCCGATCTTACCAGGCTATTCTACAAACAATATCAATGAATTTGATAAAAACTGCAATGTCCATTGCATTTCACACGAAGATATGGAGATCCTGATTTACAGCAAGATGTTTCATTAAAGCTTGTGGGGAGCTGACATTGCTGGACTAAATACAGAACAAAAATGCCCGTCAGTCGACTTCAGACAGAAAAAGTGCCCGACAGAGACTGCGGGGATCCGTTCTCAAGAAGAAGGCTTCTGCTGCAGAACGATCTCGATGTACTTGAAGAGGACATGCATCGAGCATCTCCGCTGTGAGGGATAATCGCATTTAGCTGGGACTTCCCTTTGTTGGCCTTTGATCCTCCAGAAATACCATCTTCGTAGTCTTCATCCCCGATGGCCTCCATAAAGTCGCGCTGCACGGGATCCAATCCCTCGTAAAGCATTCTCAGTACCTGTTTGATGGATGGCCTTGCTCTCCCTTCGACTTTCGTGCACCATTGCGCAATCCCCACGACGACCTTGAGTTGTTCCAATTCGAATGTGTTGGCAATCAGAGGATCCACCATTTCATGAATCCTGAATTCAGTTTCCATAAACTTCTGGGACCACTCAACAAGATTTCTTTTATCCTGGACAGCCTGCCTACCGGTCACTAGTTCTAGTAATAATACACCGTAGCTGTACACGTCACTTTTCTCGGTTAGCTCTTGAGTTACCGCGTATTCCGGGTCCATGTACCCTGCATGTGTTCGAAAAGGAAGGAAGCACCAAGCCAACAATTAGAAGCTAGAGTATCATGGATTTAAGATGTATGCAAATATTTGAAAACAACTAGATACGACATCCTAGGACAGGAGTTCTCTATTAACGGAATTAGACTATCATTGAGTCTTGTGGTACAGACCACACGGGTAAACTGTTATCTTTACCTGGTGTTCCACGAATATCAGTATTCACAGGTTCGAACTTGATCGAGCCAATCCTTGAAGCATGCGCGAGACCGAAATCAGCAACCTGCATTTCTCTTATCAATACTTATCGATCCGCATGAAGACAATGGTAAAGAAAAACAGAAAAGACGGCCCACCTTTGCAACAAAATTCTCATCCAACAAAATATTGCTGGATTTGATGTCTCTGTGGCAGAGAGGGGGGTCACAATAAAAATGAAGGTACTCCTGCAACAACCATTCTTTTTGTTCTCAAAAAGAATTTCGGAAATGCTTTTTAATTGTATTCCCGGCCTTATAAGATATTGAAAGACACGTGTCTCTATCGTTGGAGTGATACCAGGGCATTGGCGACATCCATAGCAATTCGTAGTCTCGTCAGCCAGCTCAGTGGGGATCCCTCAGGAGCTGCATAGGGATGAAACAAATCTCACATATAAAGTAAATTACTTGAATAAGGACAATTTTTGTTAAAAAGAATGTAATATCAATGCCAACTCTTACAATGGAGATGATCCTTTAAGCTCCCATTTTCCATGTACTCATACATCAGGAACCTGAGAATGACAATTTGAGGCACCAGAAGATTGATAGATGTATGACACATTATCATTTACGAGCAATTACCTCTCGTGTTTTTCGGTGCAAAATCCTCTGAGCGAGACAAGATGGCGGTGGTGCAGCCTCCCGAGGAGGTCCACCTCTTTGCAGAACTCATCCTCCCCTTGACGGGAAGCCTTGTCCATCCGCTTCACAGCAGCTACAAAGCCATCGCTAAAATGAGCTTTGTAAACAATTCCGAATCCACCCCTTCCGATGACAGAGCTGAAGTTGCAGGTGGCCTTTCTTGTCTCCTTGTAACTGAACCTCTTGAACAACGAAGGTTGGCCTGCAGAATGAGATATTTAAATGTTATCGATTGGGAGATACACAGTTATTCAGCATGTTTGAGAATCAGATACATGTAGGAGGAATTAGGTATACGAATCATTTAATTTAGATGACTTGAGGGAAGAATTTGGAGGGAGCTCGCCTGGATATCAGATGTTCAACATGGAATTCACGAGTGGAACTTTGAGTGGCTGAGTTAAATAGTATCATCTTTAGGAGTGGTATAACTTTGGTTGGCTTATTTGCGTAGCAGTTTTCCAATCCCATGTGACCATGAACTGATGGAGGGGACATTCAGTTAGGTTAAGATCAATTTCGCGCATGCATGCATCTCATCTAGCTGGGCCAGGTGGCACAATTATGGAATCTAAGAGATATGTTAATCTTGTCTCATCAACTTCTATCCCAAGGAAGATCCGTAGAATATTTCATTATAAATTATTTTACAAGGGTCTGCTTCACATCAGAAATCTCATGTCAAAGTTCCATGTAAGTTTAATATTGCTGAGAGTTGAATTGTTAACTCTAATTCTAGGAGTATTCCGGACGACTCACTGTATAGGAGTCGCCCTCTGCATAACCTTAACCCTAGGACTCTATCTACATAAGGAGTCCTAGGGTCCTCTTTCTCAATAAGTATTGATAGCAAACTTCAACTTGGTACCAGAGCAGGTTCTCACTCCCCCTTCCCTTCTCCACCATTCACCCCTTCTCATTCGTCGCCACCACCAATGACACGACCTTCTCCAACACCAACGCCGTCAGCCAACATTGTCACCCACCAACCCAACCATCACCATCATACCAGCCATCGCCGTCAACATCGTCATCCCTCCTGACACGACCTTCTCCGACACCAACGCCATCAGCCAACATTGTCACCCACCAACCCAACCATCACCATCATACCAGCCATCGCCATCAACATCGTCATCCCTCCTTATCACCCCAACTTCCCCCCCCCCCATCATCCACCCTCTCGATTGTAGCCCCTGCCCACCCTCATACCCGATCGCCCCCTGCCCCTACTCGACCCCCCCCCAATAACTCAATCACCCTCATACCCTCACCAACGCCCAAACCCTGCCCTAAACCAGATTGCCAAAGCCCCCCCCCCCCCTCCACACTAACCAACGCCCAATGCCCAAGCCACAATCAGGCCACTCGTCAAGTCCTCCAATGCCGCAGAATCCATCGATTATGCTTGCCACCTTCTCATGCATGCTTAAACGCACGGTATCCCACGCTCTGTTTACCATCAAATAGATACCCCGTTGCCACTATCAAGCCTCTTCTCGATCCAACAACCCCCATGGGTTTTGGTATGAACTAATCAGTGTTTTTAGTCCTCATATCTTTCTACAGCAGGCCTGAAAGTGACATCCCAAAGATATGACGGAGCAACTGACTATCCTCATTTGGCTCGATCCCCAAGTTGGACGAGACCAAACCATCCCAAATGGTCGCGCATGTTCCACGTGATCGTACGCAAATACGACAAGGAACGTATTTGATTGAAGTCAAAGCCTGCAAAAAAGCCAGGAAAATGCGTCACTTGGGTGAAAGATGATGGAATGGTCAGTTCTTGGATCATAGTCAACGTCATCAACAAGATTGAGGATGATCTTGTGTACTACAACACCGCTAATGCCATGTCGACTTCTATTTAGGTCAGATATGATCAGGAGAAGAATTCAAGTAGAATGTATTAGACGTATTTCAACATGTTGAATATGAAGAAAGCAGGTCGTTCACTAGCTAAGTACTTCTCTCTCTTAAAATCCATGTTCGAATGATGTAATGCATGCATTCCAGGTGCACGTACCCTACACAGAAGCTGCATCGTCAGCATGTGTATTTCTTGTTGGACTTGATCCAAGCTACACTGCAGCTCGCGACCAGATGATAGCTATTTTGGTTCTTCCTATTGAGGAGGCCTATAATATCCTCAGTCACCTTGTTGTCCTCATTACTGGCACTATTATGGAAGTTTAGGGACAAATCTCTGCACTGGTTGCCCCATCCGATCGAGGAGGCGTGGTTCATTCCGAGGTCGTGGATGATGTCGCTTCAGTACAGGATGAGGTCGCATCATCATTCAGTGTACCTATTGTTACAAGTATAGACACAAAGGTGATACTCCATAGATTGTAGCAATTGCTCATACCAAGGTGATATTCCATAGATTGTAGCAATTGCTCATACCTGTATCTTTATAGCTTAGCAAATAAGTTTGCGAAAATAGACCGGTTAATTGATACATGATCCTCCACTTAGCATTGTGGGGAACAGACCCTCCTACATCAAATATGCAACGCCTCATCTGGATGAACTATTTAGGTTGTCGATGGCATATTTTCTCCTTTTATAGAAAGATGTCCATCTCGCTCCTAACATCATGCTCAACAATGTTCTATTTATCCCAGAATTTTCCATCAGCCTGCTTTTTGTTAATCATATTTAAAAAGAGCTCAACTATCAAGCAATATTTGATGTTGTTTCTTTTGTTTTTCAGGACATTGATTGGGAGGACAATTGGTGTAGGCCACGAGGAAGAGGTGTCTACCATCTTGTGCAATCATATGGGACGGCAACTTACTATGGGACTTCTTTTTCAACATCCTCTAGTGCTCTCTGGCACTAACATGTGGGTCTCCCGTCTTTATAGAAGCTTCACTGTGTTCTTCCCCAGTTTCCTCGTACTATCAGCCTAGAATATGATGCCTTCCAACTAGGGAAACATCACAGGAATTCATCTCCACCATTGAGGAATATCTATTATGTCAGTCTTTTTGAGCTTGCCCACCTTGATGTATGGGGACACAGTCAATATCCTGATCGTCTGGGAAATATATATTATTTAATAATTGTTAAGAATATAAACATGCGGAAGCGAACATGGAAAAAGATAAAGAAAATATGAAGAATGTGGGATTTAACGTGGAACCCTACTCCATGAGGAGCGGGATGAAACCACGGGAGAAGCCCTCAAAGGGGCATATACTTCATTGTTTTTTCTCAATGGATACAGGAGGTCTGGGGCTCCTTATAGCCTCTCCAGAGCCTCCAAGTCCCACCACTGGACAATGTGGAACTAAACACTGGATGGGGTAAATGGATCTTCTCCAGGATCCATTTACCCAGCTGCAACTCATATATGGCGCATACACGAATACTCCAACACTCCCCCTCAAGCTGGAGCATGCAATGCTCAGCTTAGGACAAACACAAAGAAACTCAACTCACGCTACATGACACTACGGACAATATCAACCCAACGCGCACAAATGCTGCTGTCGAGGATGTTGTTTCTCATGCCGTGCAAGTGAGGAGGACGAACGGGCTGGAATGTGAGTTTGATGACATCTCCTCGTCGGAGAGCATGTGCTCTGAACTACGCATGTCAGAGTCACTGCAACTGAAATGAGTCTCCTCGTCGGAGTACTCTGGCCCGCCACAATATGTGGACAACTGCTCCATCTCTGAAAAGGGCCGAACTGAATAAGGGTCGTGGTTGTGCAATCCTCGTCGGAGTCCACGGTCGCTAGAGAATGGAGTCTGAAATAAGTCTCCTCATCGGAGAAATGGGTCTCTCCCATTTGGCTCAGAGAATGGTGCACTACTCTGGTTTACCAATGATACCACATGAAAACCCTTGCCAACATGGCATAGGGAATGTCCTCTACTCTGGAGTCCCTATGGGCTCACATGAAAACTCTGGCCGAAACAACAAGAACAGATGGGGATCTCTGACAATGATGGCATACATGTGCTCATCTAAAAATGACCGCAAACATATGTGTGTCTGAAAATGAGTCTCTTTCTGGAGAACTCGGAAAATGGGCCTCTCATCATGGAGTGCCTCGAACTTGGACTCGGACTAATCCATCGAGTCTGAATTTGCGCATCATAATGTGGACTCGGAATCTGAACATCGAGTCTGAAATTACGCATGGAGATTCTTCACCTGAAAACTGTAGAGTCTGAACAATGAATGGCCTCTGGAATCTGACATATGAATCTGCAACAGGACCTGTGACTCTACATATATACTCCCCCTTTATCCCATGTTTGTCGGAAAACATGAACGTCGACCAAGTTGGGAGAAGACAAAGAATATTGGGGCAAAACATGAACATTCAAAAATTTCTTGCAGCTTTTCTTTTCCTTTTTTTTATAAGACGTCACATTTTTTTGAATTTTTTTGAGTCGTTCCATTTTTCGGCTTTTGACAAACTCTTTTTCGAAAACACATTTTTTAAAGCCGTTTCACTCATTTTTTCCGGCTTTTCTTCATTTTTTTTTCAAATATGCGTACGGTTTTTTGTACGCGCCTTCATCTCCTTATCCTTCTTTTATCTCCTTTTTTTTAACAAGACAGCTCACGTGGGTCTTATTTTAGGGTTTCCCTCGTGGGAAACTTTTTTCTTAGGGAACTACCGCTGCCCCCTGGACTTTCCATAACATTTTTTTAAATAAAGCAGGGCCCACCCTAGGGTTCCCATTGAGAACGCTCTTTTTCGCTGGACATGTGTCGCCGCCCCGATGGGGGAGAGAGCACGCGCGCCTGGGGGCTCCTTCGTCGCCTGGTGGTCGATGAGCGCGGGGAAGGAGGGAGTGTTGCCTTCTGTCGCAGCAAGGGCTGGAGTAGCCTTCGCGGCAAGGGCTTCTGCTACGCGCGGCGGAACTGGAGAGGGGCATGGGGGCTCCGCCTGCGCGCATCGCCTGGACCTGGAGTGCGGCGTATAGAGAATAGGGCTCGAGCGAGAGAGCATCGCCAGCGCTGCCAGAAGATTGATATGCGACCTGCATGGAGTTTGGCCGCCTGCGTAAAGAAGTCCTGCAGCTGCGGAAGAAGCCAAGGGTACCGCCTGTTAGCGCACGCGCGGGTATCGCGTGCCTGCGATCGAGGGATGCGCTCGAGGGATGCGGGGGGTCTGCGGCTTCAAACAGAGGATGAGTTGGACGACCGCGCAGGCAGGCTTCGAGCTTTGCAAGAACTACAGCGGCTTCGGGCTGGAGATGCGGCAGAGTTGCGCCACCCGCGCTGATGGAGCGTTGCCAGCACCTGGATCTTGATTAGGGTTTTGTGTGAAACCCTAGAATTTCTTAAACAGACTTAAACCGATCTTGAACATGAACTTTATGGAAAAATAATCTTCAACATATCAAAACTCGAATCTCGGATAAGCAATCAACATAAAATTCTCGAGAATCGACCCGCTCTGATACCATGTTAGGAAAATAAACATGCGGAAGCGAATATGGAAAAGATAAAAGAAAATATGAAGAACGTGGGATTTAACGTGGAATCCTACTCCATATGGAGCGGGATGAAACCACGGGAGGAGCCCTCAAAGGGGCATATACTTCATTGATTTTCTCAATGGATATAGGAGGTCTGGGGCTCCTTATATAGCCTCTCCAGAGCCTCCAAGTCCCACCACTGGACAATGTTGAAAGAAATACTGGATGGGGTAAATGGATCTTCTCCAGGATCCATTTACCCTGCTACAACTCAATATGGCGCATACACGAATACTCCAACAATAATTATAGATACCTTTTCTCATGGGTCATGGAACTTCTTAATGGAAAACAACGTCGATATCTTTTCTATTATTATTCATTTTATAAATGAGATAAAGACTCAAATTGGTACGATTATCAAGACTATCGGATCTGATAATATTAGGGAGTTTCTTTTGCATGACATGCAGTCATTCTTAACCACAAAGGGGATCTTACACGAGACTACTTGTAATCATACTTTTCAACAAAATGGAGTGATTGAGCACAAACATCGGCATATCCTTGAAATTGCGCACATCCTCTTGAATCACTATCGTGTTCCCTCTACTTATTAGGGTATCGGCCAGTCCTTATTGATACATATGTTATTAATCGAATGTCATCCACCACCATTGATGAGCAAATACCTATTGAAGTTCTCCTACTAGGAAAAGTCGTGTTTCATGTTCCTCCTGAGGTTTTCGGGTGTAGCCTTTATTCATATTCTTGATCCTGGAAGGGACAAACTTGTCGTCGGAGCGGTAAAATGAGTTTTTCTAGGATATGCCATGAATCAGAAAGGGTTTAGATGCTACGAGCACTACATCAATGGGGATGTCACTTTCTTTGAGTATCTTCTGTACTATAATTTTGATACTCATGTTCCTCTCCCACCTACCTACACTACTCCACTTCCTTTACCTATTCCATAGGATGATCTTTACAAGACTACTACTCCACAGGGACACATCCCTTTTGAGTCGGCAACCGTCTCCTCAGGTATCTCTTTCGACTGAGTCTTTACAGACTAATAGCTCTTCTATATCCATGGTTACAGACAGGTATTGCCAGTAGTTTCGTAGATGTTAAAGTTAAGCTGTCAATTGCTTTAAGGAAGGGAACAAGATAATCTCCCTCTCGGTACATGTGTATCAAACATCCTATCTTTGTTGCAGTGCCCTCCCTTGACTTGACTCCTCTTAGAGACAGTTCACGGAGGCGATCTCCGATATAATTATCCCTCGTATGCATGCCAACTTGCCAAGGCTCTTCAAGAGTTCAAATGGTGTTTGGTAATGGAGGAAGAAATGGTTGCATTGATCTCACGCAACACCTGGTCACTTATAGACCACGTGGCAACATCAAGATAGTGGGGTTAAGATGAATTTTCACAGTAAAGTACAATCCAGATGGCTCAGTTTCTCATTGCAAGGCACGACTTGTAGCAAAGAGGTTCACCCATACCTATGTGGCTTGTCTATCCACCATATGAGTTCTCATGGCAGATGCAGTGCATCTTGATTGGCCCTTACACTAGCTTGATATAAAGAATGTATTTCTCTATGACGACCTTTAGGGAAAAATATACAGGGAGCAACATCCAAGCTTTGAGGCATAAGGGGAGTGTCAGAAGGTGTGCCTTTTAGGCGCCATTTATGGACTCAACAAAGCCCTCATGCCTGGTTTCAGAAATTTTCAGAAGTACTAGAGAATATGGGACTCATCAGATATTTGACAAACCATTCTTTATTCATATGAAAGAATGGAAAAGGACAGTGACAATGCTTGTCAATGTGGATGATATCATGGAAGGCCATATTGATATCGATATCATTTCGATATCGTGTCGATATGATATTTCGATGATATATCACCATCACCGAAATATCGCCCATATCGACGCACTTTTGTGAAGGAAATGCCTGAAAAGAAGGATATATCGCCATATCGATACTGATATCACTCTCATATCGATATCGGTATATCGACGATATATCGCCGATATATCATGACATTTCCTTCCATGGATGATATCATCCTCACAGGAGATGACTCTGATGGTGCTTTAGAAGTTAAGAAGCATCTAGCAGAATGATTTGTGATCAAAGACTTGAGGACACTACGATACTCTTTGGTGATTATAATTGTTAGGTCCAAGCCAGACATATCTCTAACTGTCGGGAAAGTAAGCCAGTTTATGGGCTCTCCTACTCTAGCTCACTTCGTTGCATGCATGATGATTCTATGGTAAATCAAATCTTCTCCTAGGAAAGGCCTACTCTTCACCAAAGGCAGCAACTTTGACCTTATGTCTGATTCAGATGCAAACTATAGAGGATGCATGATATATTAAAAATCTACTACAGGTTTATGCACTTATTTAGTAGGAAACTTGGCCACTTTGAGTAGCAAGAAACAAGCAGTGGTGTCCCGCTCAAGTCCAGAGAGTGAGATACAAAGCCATGGTGTAGGGCTGCTGCGGAATTAGTAAGGATTCGATATGTAACACAGATTTCATATCACTCCCAGTAATACCATGGAACTCATACGATAACGCATATGGCCAACAATTGTTGAAGAGTTTCATGTTATGCCATTGTTTTACAGTTATTTATTTCTTTTGCCTTTGTCTGTAATATGTAATTTACCCATTTAGGGTTTATCTCTTTTATATAAGAGAACCCTTGGGCTCTATGAATAAACAACAAGTAGTCTTTCTCCACATGGTATTAGAGCAGTGGTCCTAGACCGAAGCCCTGAGCCGAAGAAATCCTAACCCTACCTCCCAGCCCTTCTTCACGCACATCCTCTCTTCGTGTAGCAATAACCCAAGCCGCTTAGCAGCCTCGTGTCGCCCCTAACGGCACCGTCTACTTCCCAACACCCTCTGAAGGGCTGGACGCCGCCCATGCATTGCCCAGTAGCGCTTGCGCTGCTGCCCAACGCTCGTACAATATCGTCCAGCAGCACCTGCGTTGTTGTCCCAGCGCTGCCCAATCATTCCTCACGCCTCCAACAGTGCTTTGATTTGGTATTTTTTGATCTGATTTCAAAGTCTTTTGTCTGATTTACCCACTTTTATATCAAAATCGGACCATGATTTGTGTACAAATGGTTGTGGTATGAGTCTAAGATCGCAATCATCTCGTTTCAAGTCCATTTAGACATCGCACGACTGTCTAAGGTCCCAGTGATTGTTCACGATGTCAGAAAGCAGAGTTGATACCTCATTTACAGGTACCTTCAAGGGTATTGCACCTATTATCAAGATGATGGTACCAACTATGGGTTGTCGGCAATGCAGATCATGAATCTGATGCAGTGCCATGGCAAGAAGCATATTCTGACGCAGGAAGAGATGATGGACAAGACCAGGACCAACGCCTCATGGGAGGCTGATGATGCATATGCCAAGGTATAGCTATATGGTACCGTGTCTATAGAGATAGCCAATGATATCCGTAGTCAACCCAGAACAAAAGTAATGTGGAACATTTTTGCAGGGACATACTCTCAGGCAGAGAATGAGTCAAAGATACCGCAGCTCAAACACGATATCTTCACGACCAAACAGGGTAATCATTCCCTTCACGTCATGTGTACATCTCTGAGGGGCATGTTTAAGCGACTTCACAGCTACATACCTCTGACGGCCTCTCCAGAGCAGTATTAGGGCTACAGAGATTCTCCTATGACTGGTGTACTTCTGGCTTCCTCAATTCAGAATATGATTCGGCTCGCTTTCATCTTTTCACCGATGCTACTGTACCTCCTATGGAGGAAGCATACCGTAGGCTCAACCGTTTGAGCATCTCCCTCATCCACACCATCTCAGACTTCATCAGCTATGGCGACATCACGTCAAAGAGGTAGATCTACTCCTTTCAGAGGATGAGGCACACGCGACAGAGGCAGACCACGCCCAGTTCAGACATATTCATACTGCCATCATTCAGGTCATTCAGAGGACACATGCGACTCCAAGCATGGATTCGCACCATCATGCCGTGTTGCAAAGCAGAGTCAGATTGCTCCTGATCTCACCGACCATCGCTACAATGATTTTATTGCTCGCTTGAGAGAGGTCATATGTCCAGCCGCTAGATCTTCTAATAATGGTCCATCAGACACTACAGTCTTTGCCTCTACTAGTGGCTCAGGTAATATTCATGCATTTATCGGTCGCTCTCGAGCAGATCCTTCAAAGTGGATAATGGATTTCGAAGCATCACACCATCTCTGCGGAGATGGATTGCAGTTTGGTACATACCGTCCAGCACAACCAGGTAGATCAGTAGTGATTGTTGACGGGACTCAGTCCCCAATTACTAGATAGGGGGAGGTTCATTTGATACCCTTCATACACCTGTAGAATGTTCTTCATGCACCTGTCTTCTCCATGAATTTACTGTCTATTAGCCAAATTACAAAAGATTTACATTGTTGCGCTATATTTGACCCTAGTTCCCTTGTTTTTCAAGATATACTCATGGGCAGGCTGATTGGATGCGGTTGTGAATATGGAGACTATATAGGTTGTATCAGTCTTTGTATGTTGGTGTCACTTCCCTTTCCGCATGATGCACTTCCTCCTACACATGGCATCTCAGATTCGGCAACCTACTGCTGCAGAAAATTTGTCGCCTCATACCTGGCATCTCTATCAAGACTAGTTTTCAGTGTGAGTCATGTGAAACTTGGAAAGCATTATCGGTTTTCCAAGTCATCAAGGTCAGAGTAGCCATGGTCCGTTTGATTTATTTCATCTGGATATGTGGGATCCAAGTCGTGTACGTGACCATCAAGGACACGTGTATTATCTTGTTGTGTTGATTTTTTCAAACTGTCCTGGGTCTTTCTTTTAGAGTAAAAATATGAGGCGAGTACTATTATTCAAAATTTTGTGATTGAAATCAAACATATTTTCTCAGCCTCAATAAAATGTACTCGTTCGGATAATGTGTTTGAGTTTTATACTACACAATTGTCACATTCTTTAGCTCACGTGACACAATCATCAGACTTCTTGTCCATATACGTCTCAGCAGAACGTGTGGCAGAAACGCGAACACCGACATTTTCTAGATATCACCAGGAGTATCCTCATACAGAGTCAAGTTCCATACTAATTTTGGGGTGATGTTGTGGATAACAGCTTGTTATCTCATTAAATCGGATGCCCTCCACAATCTTGGGTGAAAATGCACCATTTGATCTTGCTTTTCCTGATAAAAACCCTCCTCTCTTACCCCACGAGTGTCTGGGGGTGTGGTATTTATTCATATCCTATGTCCTGATCATGACAAGCTCGCTCCTCGAGCTGTCAAATGTATGTTTATTGTGTTATTCCCTCACTCAGAAGGGTTATCAGTGTTTTTATTTTGTACAGGGACAATATTATGTCAGTGCTGACATCACCTTCTTTGAGTTTCTCATGTACTATTCTCCTACAGGTGGCAGGATGAGTCCCTCGGAGTCTGAGGATGTTGTTATTCTCCTACTTCCACTTACACATATAACTTAGCATGCACTCCATGTTTCTAATACCTTCCCCAGCATCCAGCATGCCCTAGATAAATTCTGAAAACTTGGTTTGACTGATGGAACTAGTGGTGCGCATGATGTACAGGACGAGCATGCAGATATACAGGTTGAGCCAGAACCACCAGCAGAGAATGATTTAGAGCAATCCATTGCCTTGCGGAAAAGCAAACGTTCTTGTACATGATATCCCATGGCAAGTCAGGTATCTCTAGAACGGCTTCCACCCGACTTTCAGAAATTTATAGTGGGATTATCCGTTGTTGAAATCCCATGCACATATCAGGAGGCACTCAAAGTGAGCGAATGGCGTCTGGTCGTGGAAGAAGAGATGGCTGCTTTACGATCTTGTGGCACGTAGAGTATTGTTACAGCTCCCGCAAATGTATCTATTGTAGGATGCAAGTGGGCGTTCACTGTGAAACATCGAGCATATAGCAGCATTGATCGCTACAAGGACGACTCGTAGCTCATGGGTTCACCCAGACCTATGAGGAGGACTATCATGACACTTTCTCTCCGGTAGTTCGGCACTATACTCGTCGGGTTCTCTCTGTCGTTGTCACACCAGACTGGCCTCTGTACCAGCCTGATGTAAGAAATGCCTTCCTCTATGGTGATCTTCAGGAGGAAGTATACATGCAGCAGTCACCTGGGTTCACTGCTGAGGAGAGTATTAGAAGGTGTGCATACTTCATAAGGTAATGTATGGCCTTAAGCAGAGTTTGAGAGCATGGTTTCAGACGCTCTCAGATGTGATAGAACAGAAGGGGCTTGTGAGATCCACTACAGATCACTCCTTGCTTGTTCAAAGGTCTCAGAAGGGCACCGTTGCTATATTGGTATATGTCGATGACATCATTATTACAAGGACAATACACAAAGGATTCAAGTAGCTAAGGCTTTCCTGGGTTCACTGTTGAGGAGAGTATTTGAAGGTGTGCATACTATATAAGGTAATCTATGGCCTTAAGCAGAGTTTGAGAGCATGGTTTCAAACGCTCTCAGATGTGATAGAACAGAAGGGGCTTGTGAGATCCACTACAGATCACTGCTTGCTTGTTCAAAGGTCTCAGAAGGGCACCGTTGCTATATTGGTATATGTCGATGACATCATCATTACAAGGACAATACACAAAGGATTTCAAGCGGCTAAGGCTTTCCTGGGTCAGCAGTTTGTGACTAAAGATCTTGACAGTCTACGCTACTTCCTTGGACTGGAGTTCGCCAGGAACCAACGAGGTCTTGTGATGCCACAGAGGAAGTATATTATAGATCTCCTATTTAGATAGGTATGGCAAATTGCAAGACAACCACTACTCCCATGGACCCAATCATGAAGTTCTATGATGACGACACTGATGAGGTCGGCAAGAGGAGATACAGGGATCTAGTTGAGAAGTTGTTATATGTGACCATCACCAGGACAAACATATCCGTAGCAGTAAACAAAGTGAGTTGATTCATGGAGCAGCCAAGACAGACCCATATGGATGCAGTCCATGGCTCCATATGATTTTGAGGTATCTGAAGACCTCACCTGGCAACTGGTCCTTTGTTTAACAGAGGCACATTTCTTGTTGTTAAAGCTTATGCAGATGCAAACTATGCAAGATGTCCCAATGACAGAAAGTCAACTTCCGAGTTTGCAGTATTTATAGGGATTCATCAGTATCATGAAAAAGCAATAAACAGACAGTCATCGCACGATCGAGTGTTGAATCAGAGTACAGAGCTATGCCACAAGGCAGCAGAGAAATGATGTGGGTTAGATCAATTCTGACTAACCTAAACATTGAGGTGCCTCTTCCTATGCACCTCCAATGCGACAACCATGTCGCATTGTTCATTGCCAACAATCCAGCCTTCCATGAGCGAACCAAGCATATCGAGGTAGACTGCCACTACACTCGAGATATGATCCAGAAAGGCCTCACTTCTACATCCCATGCCAGTTCTAGTGAGCAAACAACAGACGTGCTCACCAAGGCTCTAGCCAGAGGACCTTTCAGAGATGTTGTTCCAAGTTGAGCATGATCGACTTTTATGCTCCAGCTTAAGGGGGAGTGTTGAAGAGTTTTATATTATATCACTGTTTTACAGTTATTTATTTCTTTTATCCATAATTTGTAATTTACCCATTAGGGGTTCTCTCTTCTATATAAGAGAACCTTTGGGCTCTACGGATAAACAACAAGTATTCTTTCTCCACAATAACCCCATGTTCCATGAATGCACCAAACCAAACATGTGGAAGTCGACCGCCACTACACTCGAGATCTGATACAGAGTGCGCTGCTTTATATTCAACGTACCATCTATAAAGTAAACTGCATGTGTGTTCACCAAGCCATTGGCACGCATACATTCGAGAAATGTTGCAACAAGTTGAGTATGATTGATATATATTATATATGCTCAAGCTAGAAGGGGAGTTTTGAGAGTTGAATTGTTAACTCTAACTCTAGGGGTATTTCGTACGACTCACTATCTAGAAGTCGTCCTCTTTGTAACTCTAATCCTAGAACTCCATCTATATAAGGAGTCTTATGGTTCTCTTTCTCAATAAGAAATATTGATTACAAACTTCTAATATCAACAACGTAAAGATCAAAGAGCAACGAGAACATTGCAAATATAAGTGGGAGGGGGGGACGGAGTTGTAACACCCCAAACATAGTCACACAGCTAATACTTACAAAGTTTGTGAGTGTATAATATGAGTGATGGGGGGATTACTCCTTGACAACTTGAGCTTTAGCATTTTGTATGGATGTCAACAGGTCCATTTAGGTACGTGTTCAACAAGTTCTCAAGACCAGTCTTCCTCCATAACGATCAGAGTATCTAAACCAAGACATTACAATTGTTATCCTAATAGGTTCCCTTTAATAATGGAAAGGGCTACCCTAGAGTTGGAGTCATCCCTACAAAGAGATAGGAGGAAAATGCTACAATGAGCGTGCAAATTCTACTATTATTGACAATAAGTAATGGGTCATATCCCAACAAGAATGTTGCAAATATAAGTGGGAGTGCTTGTAGCACCTCAAACATAATCCAACATCTAAAACTCACAAAGTATTTTTTTTAACTTACAAAGGACGATAGTGATTATATTAGTGGGAGATTACTACTTAACAACTTAGACTTGGCATTTTTGGGTAGCTGTCGACATGTCCACTTAGACCCAAACCCAACAAGCTATCAAGGCAATTTCCCATGATAATGATCCGAGTATCTTAAGCTCGAGACATTATAAATGATATCATAGCAGATTCCCTCTAATAGTGGAAAGAACTACCCAAGAGGTCGAGCTACTCCTACAAAGAGATTGGAAAAAAAAGGCAACTTAAAGCATGCAATCGCCACCAATGTTGGAATAAGTGATAAAGAAAATCGCATTGAGGATGTTACGAATATAAGTGGTGGAATCAGTAATATCCCAAACATGGTCACGCATCTAATATTTCTAAAGTATGAGAGTGACTTATAAGAATAAAATATTAGTACTTGACAATTCATATTTACGCATTTTGGATGGCTGTCAATAGGTCCATTTGAGCTCGAACCCAACAAGTTGGCAGGATCAATTTTCATCGACAACGTTGCAGGGAACTAAGCTTGGAACATTACACTCACTCATATGCACAAAGAGCAGGTGATCAACACAAGAGCGAATGATTCAAAGCCTTCTACCACTTCGGAGAGATGAAACCAAGCTCTCATACTATATTTTATGTCTTATACTAATGTGTGTTATACACTTCGAACACTCCACTAATGTGTGCAGTTTATATACACTTTGAACACTCCCTCTGATCCTCGAAACCATGCGGTTAAATGTAAACCTCTTAGTAGAGATCCATTAGCCAATTACAATGAACAATGGATTCCAGATTGTGTAAGGGATAAACTAGTCATTAAGGAGTTACAGAAATCAATCGCACATGTCCGAGGAAATCCATTGACCACCAAAAGTGACTTACGCCTCTCAATATATGGGAGGTAGTTAGGATGAAAACCCACTTTGATCAGTGCAAGTAGAAATTAAGGATGAAGGAAGAAGAGAGAAATCACATGACTAAACTCACAGGCTGAGAGACAAACATGGATAAGCAGTGGAATCAAACAAGAAAAGATGGCATAAAGGTGGAGAACTCCAAATTTAATTAACTCATGACTTGATCTCCTACATAATGGCCCAATACCCATTTACGGAGAGAGGAGTAGGGTTGCAAAACTAATAAAGAAAGTAAATAAAATTCTAACAAACCTGAAATAACTCTTAAAGTTGCTCCAACTTAACTAACAAAATAACCAATACTAGAATACTGACATTTTAAATTGATATATTTAATCAATATAAAATCAATGATGATCTCAAAATAATGGAAAAAAACAAAGTCATAATATGATCATATCCTAATCCATGCTTGCATCGATTCTCAAAACTCATTTTTTGATAAGTTTCTTTATTATCAAGCATGGTATTGGAGAATTATCTGAAGAGATTGGAAGAATTTCCCTAAATTATTGGACTTTCTCTTCTTTTCAATATTCTTTTTATAACTTTTTTACATCGAGGGATGTTTTCCCTTGAACTTTTCTCACCATGCACCTACCAAATTTAACCACTTTATAAAGAACTTTTGGATGAGGAGCTTTACTAAAACTTACCTAAAATATCTTTAACCACTTTATAAAGAACTTTTGGATGAGGGGCTTTATTAAAAATTGCCTAAAATATCTTCCTTACATAATGGGATTCTCTCGGGAGAGATGTTTTCGATGTCTGCTAGAGTTTTTTCTCTCCACCAATGGCAACAGCAATGGAATCGGAGCAGGAGGCATTGCCTATGATCTTTGCCTATTGTTGGAGAAAATGAGAATACTTGATTAAACATGCGACCCTAAGGCTCTCTTATATAGGAGAAAGGCCATGGGTTAATTACATGAGAGGTACATAAAGAAAATAAAATAAGAAACAATTATAAAAGTTACGACTATCTCAACATTCCTCTCAAGCTGGAGCATATATGTCTATCATACTCAGCTTGGAAGTTGGAACAGCGTTTCTGAAAAGGGCCTCCAGTGAGGGCTTTGGTAAATATATCCATCTTCTGATCTCCAGTAGAGACATGTATTGGAAATGCGAGCCCACGGCGAGCCATTATGCAATAAATGTTATTGCATATATCATTCCCTGATCTGAAATGAAGAATGAATAATTTGCATAATAGGTCCCTTAGTACAATTAGGGTTATGTATCATGGCCATCTTAAATAATCATACAGCTGTTGATTCAACTATTGAATCATAGAGGCTGGTGCTTGGATGAATATCTAAAGGGTTAGATTGAGGACTCATCAAGCACCGTCAAATGATTATTAAGAGATGATCTCTAGCCTGAGTAGGAGATGGCAATCATTATCTCTGAAGGCTGATATCTGATCGACCTCTTGATGCAGGTCCTCTGCATAGGAATAGAGATTCGGAGGTGTCAGATTAATTAGGTCAAAGAGTTGACTTAACGAGATCGAGATAACCAAAGTCCTATATCGTATGCTGTCATGATATAGGCACGCATCCTCTGACCGGAGACAGATATGTTACTATATGTCTGAGTATGTACATTTGACAGACCAATAGGTTGATGACCTAACCAAGGTCTATACACCGGCGCGTTGGTGTGCATATAAGGGCATATGAGTAATACAATCTCTCAAAGGGATCATACAGGTTCAGTTACTGAACCGGAAGGCATGAGCTCACTCATGAGATATTGGAAAGAATCAAATTCCATGCGCATGGTCGTCTCGCTTTGGAAGCTTCACTGAATTTGTAGGTTTGATATATACTTTTGGAAAGTATATCGTCAAGACCTAGGTATGATATACGCTTTTGGAAAGTGTATGATTGATACCAACTCCCAATGGTCGAATGAGAAACTTACTGATAAAACCATGAAGTAGACAGTATAAAGTTGATCCAATACTTCGGGTTTAATCTGAGTGTTCCAGTATGCAGGATGTACAGGTATTGGGAATACCTGAGGGAGATGTGATCATAAACGATTGTATAACCATGACGCTTCCATTCCTAGGGAGTGATGAAACGGGTCTGGATTTTAGTGACTCCTCTCAGTAGAGAAGTGATATGATTTCGGTCCAAGTGTTGGACATTGATCTGAATGTGATTCATATTCAATGAAAAGATTAGATTTACGGTCTTGATTTAATCAAGCATCTATGGGAGGCTCGTGATCTGGATTTGAGATATGATCTTAATATCCATGTCACTATACGTGGAACAATACAATCGTCCTGTCCTTATCTCCAAGTATCTGCGGAGAGATTGCATTATTCTTGAAGGGTTCAAGAATAATTCGATAAGATCTAAGCAATGAAGAAATAATGACTAGATGTGATTTAATCATCTTGATGTGTGAAGAAATTATCCAATATAATTAAATGTGATTTAATTAATGTGGATAAGAATAATGTGGATAGAAATATCTAATTATTCATAATATATTATAAATGTGATTTATAATGTATTAGAGAGAGCTAATTATAATTTATATGTGTTGATTAATTATTATGTGTATTGGATACACATTGTGTAATTAATTGACAATGTAAATTATATGTTGTTTTGGGTTGTGAATATAATTCACAATTTTTCCATGGTAAGATTGCAATATTCTCAAATATAATTGTGAATTATTTTTGAAGAATAAAACCCAACAAATTTGTTGCAAATAAATAAAGAGAGATTTCCATGGAGATATGCAATCTCATGAATTATCATGGGATTGCTCTCCCCATGGAAATAATGGGCGGCACCCTATTCCAAATAGGAAAGGGTGGCCGTCCACATGGAAGGTGCATGGAGATGAAATCTCCATGTACATTCTCTCCTTATTTATTGGGTTTGATTTAGGACTAATTTATATTTGATTTTGTCAAATATATTTTAATCCAAATTTGTTGGTTTTACCAACAACAATCTTGACCATTGGATTGACATAAATCAATCTCATCCATTGATTATATATGTCACATGGATTGAGATCCATGGATCCCAAAACCCTATAAATAGAGAGGCATACCATGCTCTCTCTTTACATGTAATTTTGGAGCTCTCACTCTCTCTCTCTCTTTTCTTCATACACGACAGCCCTCTCTCCCTCTAATTTTGGTGGCCGTCCACCATACCCTAAAGGAGAGATTCGTCGACGCTCTCGCCACCGCGCCGCCGCTTCGACGTTCTTCGGTTCTCCGTTTTCTTGGAGTGCTACACTCACGAAGGAGACGTTCGATCTCGTGCGACAAGATCAAGAGCAACCACGCTTGGATCAACTTCTTGGATTGCGAGGACAACGCGGTTCATCCCCGCGCTCGCAAGCGGTCTCACCGACGATCGGACTTGAGACAGAAGGTCTCTTTCTTTAGAGACTTGATCAACCACGCTTCAAGAGGTATTGCATTATACTTGTTGTGGTTATAGATGAAACGATCTGAGAATTGTTCTTGGATCATGTGGTTTCATCATATGAAAAATTTTTAAATTCCGTTGCTCAGAACAACTAGTACGACTAGTCGTTCTTCGTCGTATCCGATACGACGATCACGCTTCCGTGATGCGCTTGAGGATAATTCCATATCCTTCAACATGAGAGGTGGATATGAACCCCTTCCGGATCATATCTCGGGTACAGTGGCAATCCACCTTTGTATGCTTGGTCCGCTCATGGAATGCATGATTATTTGCAATAAAAAGCGTTGTTTGGTTGTCACATAGAAGCTGCATAGGAAGAGGTACATCAACTGTAGGATCGTTCAAAACAATCCTAACCCACATCATTTATGTGCTTCCTTGAGCCATGGCCCTGTAGTCGGACTATGCACTAGATCTAGCAACCATTATATGCTTCTTACTTTTCCATGACACAAGTGAGCTACCAACAAAAATAGCAAAGCTTGACGTAGACTTCCTGTCCCTAGGGCATCCTGCATAATCTGCATCTGCACAAGCTGTCCCCTCAAGAGGAGCGCCTTTGCCTAATATAAGACCAGTATCAGGTGAAGATTTCAGATATCTCAAGATCATGTAGGTAGCATCCATATGAACCTTCCTGGGTTGCTCCATGAACTGGCTCATCTTGATTACAGCAAAGGCTATGTCTGGCTGAGTGATAGTGGCATAGAGGAGCTTGCCAACAAGCTCCATGTATCTCATCTTATCTACTTCATATGTGTCTTCATCATATAACCTTATGCTCGGATCCATAGGAGTAGTAGCAGGCTTGCACCCTGTCATTCCTATATCAATTAGAAGATCTGTCACAAACTTTCTTTGGGTCATTACAAGCCCCCCTGGTTCCTGGCAAATTCTAATCCAAGAAAAAAACAAAGATTACCCAGATCCTTGGTCACAAACTGTTGACCTAGAAATTCCTCGGCAGCCTTAATGCCATGATCATCATCCCCCGTAATAATAATGTCATCAACATAAACCATAATCACAACAGTACCTCTCTGCACCTTCTAGACAAACAGCGAATGATCTGCAGTAGATTGCACAAACCCCTAGTTCTCAATCAATTTTGACAGCTTCTGGTACCAGGCTCTCGGACTTTGCTTCAGACCGTAAATTACCTTGCCGGGTCTACAAATCTTATGAGACTCCCCCTCAGTAGCAAACCCTGGTGGTTGTTGCATGTACATCTCTTCTTGTAGATCTCCATAGAGGAATGCATTCTTGACATCAAGTTAGAAGAGAGGCCAATCTCTAGCTACAGCAACTGATGCCTGGCTACATGTGAAAAGGTATCCTGGTAGTCAACTCCATAGGTCTGAGTGAACCCCCTGGCTACGATCTTTGCTTTGTAACTATCCTTCGTGCCATCCTCCTGATGCTTGACCGTAAATATTCATTTGCATGCAACAATTGAAGCACCTAGAGGAGCAGATACGACACTCCACGTACCTCGAGATTGTAAACCCACCCTCTCATCTTCCATTGCAAGACGTCAACTACTATTCTGAATGGCTTCCCGGTAAGTGTGTGGTATGGCAACAGTAGATAGACCCATAACAAACCTCCTGTAATCCTCTGACAGATGATCCAAAGAAACATGAGCAGCTAGTGGATAGGTGGTACATTTGCGACGCTGCTTCCGGCTACCGCATAGCAATAGGAACATCAAGATCATCCTCCTCTGTTATCACCTCCTCATGTTCAATTTCTTGATTTATATGCAATTCACCAGTGCCATTAGTAGAAACAATGTGATCAGTGCATACCCGAGGCGTGTTGGATGATGGGGAAGGTGCTTGAGCAGAGGGGTGAGTGGAGGACCTGCGAACGTAGAAACGTGGTAGGAACTGAGTCATGGTAGATGAAGGTGGAGGAGGTAGTGGTGGTGGTGGTGGTGGTGATGGTGGAGGTGGAGGAGGTGGTGGTGGCGATTGTGATGGCGGTGGTGGAACCAAAATATCGTTACTAGAGTTGGCATTCGACAACCTGTCACCTGTAGGAGAGAAATACATAATGGTCTCAAAAAATGTGACATTAGCACTCACATAATATTTTCGTCCTACAGGATCATAACACATACCCTTTCTGAGTATGGGAACAGCCCACAAACATACATTTGACAGCTCAAGGAGAGAGCTTGTCATGACCAGGGGTGAAATTATGAACAAAGGCCACAGAACCAGAGACCATGGGAGTAAGAGAGAATAGCTCCTTCTCGGGAAACGCGATCAAGAAGGGAACCTTTTCTCCAAGAATTGTGAACGGCATACGATTCACAAGGTAACATGCAGTCAGAACTGCATCGCCCTAGAAAGAATGCAGAGCCCGACTCTGAATCAAAAGGGTCCGCGTGACATCAAGAAGAAGACGGTGTTTGCGTTCAACAACGCCATTCTGTTGCGATGTATAAGTACATAATGTTTGATGAACAATACCACGAGATTTTAGAAATTCATATTAATGCAAAGTAGAGAATTCTAAGGCATTATCTGTGTGAATAAACTTTACATTAGCCGAAAAAATATTCTTAACTTCAAGAAATGTTCGAATGATAGAACCAGCTTTAGACTTGTTCTTTAACAAAAAGACTCAAGATAATCTAGAAAAATCATCCATGACAACCATATAGAACCTATGTCTCTGATGATCAGGAACACGACTAGAACCCCAGGTATCGATGTTGTTAGAAAATAGGAATGCGGAAGAGAAAATGATAAACAGAGCATAAGAACAAGAAAGATAAACATGGAACAGAAAGATTTTTACGTGAAACCCTACTCTCTAAGGAGCGGGATGAAACCACGGGAGAAGGCCTCAAAGGGCCATATGTTTCATAGCGTTTTCTCAATGGATACAGGAGGTCTGGGGCACCTTATGTAGCCTCCACAGAGCCTCCAAGTCCCACCACTGGTAGATGTGGGACTAAACACATGGATGGGGTAAATGGATCCTAGAGGTATCCATTTACACATCTACAACTAAAGTGGGCACAACCAAATACTCCAACACTCCCCCTCAAGCTGGAGCATGCAATGTTATGCTCATCGTGGACAAACAGAAAGAAATTCAACTCACACTACATGACACTACATACAACATCAACTCAACGAGCACAACGGTCACTTGTTGTCGAGGACGTTGCTTCTCATGTCGTACACGTGAGAAGGACAAACGGGCTGGAGTGTGGGTCAACTGAATCTCCTCATCGGAGAGCATGTGCTTTGTACTACGCCTATCAAAGTCACTGCACCTGGAAATGAGTCTCCTCGTCGGAGTACTTTGGCTCGCCACAACATGTGGGCAACTGCTCTATCTCTGAAAAGGGACGAACTGAAAGAGGCTGTGGAAGTGCAATCCTTGTCAGAGTTCATGATCACCAGAGATGGAGTCTGAAAAGTCTATTCGTCGGAGAACTGGGTCTCTCCCATCTGGCACAGAGAATTGTACTCTGCTCTGGAGTCCTTATGATACCACATGAAAACCCTTGCCCACATGGCATAGGAAATGGTCCTCTACTCTGGGGTCCCTATGGCTCACATGGAAACTATGGCCGAAACAACAAGAATGATGGGGACCACGATAAATGATGGCAAACATGTGCTCATCAACTGAAAAGACCGCATCCATGTGCTTGTTTGAAACTGAAGACCAGGAACCTGACGTCGAGTCTGAATATCTGCCAACTATAGAGTTTGAAAATCTGGCTGGTCTGAAATCTGACATCTGAGTCTGCAACAGACCTGTGACTCTACACAATACTCCCCCTTTCTCCTATACTGGTCAGAATGAAGACATCGACAAAGTTGGGAGAAGACAAGATAGATAGGAGAAAACATAAATCATGCACTTCTTTTCGATTTTTTTCAAATCCATTTTTTTAAAATTTTTAAGTCGTTTCTCCTTTTTTCGACTTTTCCTTCTCATAATTTTTTTCTTTTTTTTGCAAATATATGTACGGCTTTTATCGTAAGCGCCCTTTTAAAAAATCTCAGCCACAATGGACCCAAACTGCAGTATTTTTTAAGCCTACTGTTCTTTTTTTAAAAAATGATGTGTTTTTTTCTCAATTTCCGGCATTGGGCCATTACCAGCAAATGACCTCCTTTTAAAAATAATCGGGCCCTCGCCCTCCCCCCCCCTTTTCTTCTCGTACACGACTAGGGTTCCCACGATTGGGAACCCACCGCCGCTGAAACACATGTGGCTCCTAGGAGGAGTTCAACGCTGCCTTACATGATTGGAGAGATGCACGATTACGTGGTGCACATGGGCCAGTGCTTGCATGCGTCATGTAGGAGCAGGCTGCCAGGAGGGAAGCACGGAGGCACCGCCGCCGATAGAGGAGCTCGCGAGTTGCGCCGTCGAGGATTTGTGCATGTGAGCGCGCACCTGGAATCGAACTCGCGCTACTGGGGAAGCTTGGTTGTTGAGGAGACGCGACCGTCGAAGGAGAAACGAAGACTTTGATTAGAAAATGAGGGTTGAGATGCGGCTTGATGCAAGAGTTTCGTGCGAGGAAGGGATCGCGTGGAGTTGGTGTTGCGGTTTTTGCAGCCTGGAAAAGGAGCCGCGGTGATCTAGGGCAACCCCTCGCTAGGGCCTGGAGGATCCGCCTGGAGGATCGTGCTTCTGGAGATGCGGTTAGGTATAGGGAGGCGCCGCTGCCTCACGAGTAACGAGCTGCAGGTGGATTCATGAGGTCACCGCCACTGTGGATCTGGAGGTAGCACGCCCGTGGTTTCTCCAGAAAAGGCGGCAAGGAGCAGGACCGAGGAGGAGATCTCGCGCTGCCTGTACGAGATCGGCCTGGAGATCTTGCCTGCTGACATGGCGGCTGGAGAAGCCGCAGGAGGGGATGGCGGCTTCTAGAGCGGAGATCGTGCCTGATCCATGACGATCTCGGGTTTCATAAGAAACCCTAGAATGAACTTGAACAAACATAATACTGATTTTTAAATATAAATCTTCACCACCATTACAATCAAATCTCGAACAAATAAAGATCATGAAAAGATCTTCAAAAATAAAATCACCAAAATCGAATATCGAACAAATGGAAAAATAACTCCGCGAGAATCGAACCCGCTCTGATATCATGTTAGAAAATAGGAATGCGGAAGCAAAAATGATAAACAGAGCATAAGAACAAGAAAAATTAACATGGAACAGAAAAATTTTTACGTGGAACCCTACTCCCCAAGGAGCGGGATGAAACCACGGGAGAAGGTCTCAAAGGGCCATATGTTTCATTACTTTTTCTCAATGGATACAGGAGGTCTGGGGCACCTTCTATAGCCTCCACAAAGCATCCAAGTCCCACCACTGGTAGATGTAGGACTAAACACACGGATGGAGTAAATGGATCCTGGAGGTATCCATTTACCCATCTACAACTCAAGTGGCGGGCAACCAAATACTCCAACAGAAGTGAAACAATTCAAACGGTTGACTATTGTGACGACTCTGGCTACTCAGAAAAGAAGACCAGTGGTGCATCCCAAGCTGGCACGCCTCACAGGCTAAGGTGGTGCGAGTATAGATTTGAGGAAGAACATGACACATCTTCTGTAGAGGAAGGTGTCTAAAATAGAGATGCCACATATAAGGGGAAATTGATCCAGACGGAATGATAGCAACACCAGCACAAGGAGGTTGGACTAGTCTGTCGAGTCCTCTATGCTCACGGCCACGTCCAATCACCCTACTCGTTAGTATTTCCTGAAACACAAGAGACGAGGGATCAAATATGACACGATAATGTAAATCTTTTGTAATCTGACTAATAGACAAAAGATTCATCTGAAATGCATGGACATGTGAAGCGTTCCGTAGACGTATCGAGGGAGCTAGGACAATCCCCCCAACCAACAATGGGCAGATGGACCCCATTAGCAATCACCACTGATCTACCAGGAGGGATAGCCCGGTAAGAGCTAAACTAATTGTGATCGCCACACATATGATGAGATGCTCCGGAGTTGACTATCCAATTTGTTACATCAGAACTGCTACAACTGGTAAGAGCATAAGCAATACCTGGCGTACTCGAATAGTCTCTGACAATTGTTGTGATATCAGACGATCCAACAGTAGGGGTGGTCGGTGTAGTCATCATCTCTACGCCTAGTAACAATATCATCAAATCGTACATCATGAGACGAAAATGGAGCTGGATCGGTCTTCTCAGCCACACGAGGGGATGCAGGGTACCCATGCTTCTGATAGCATGTCTCAGAGTGACCTGGATGGTGACAATGGGAACATGGGCCACGGTGACGTCCTCCTCCTCGACGACGAGGTCCTCGCCCTCGAAACTGTGAAGCATCCCCTCTGCCACGAGAAGCAGCCATAGCAAAGGGAGTCGGGGTTGCGGTATTAGATGACGTAGTAATCATGCTCAGTCTCTTGTACACCTCCATTGGAGGTATCGTCTCTCCAGTAAGAAGTTGACTACGTGTTGCATCGTACTCAGAGTCCAGTGATGACAGAAAGACACCAGTCATTATGGCATTGTCGAGAAGATGTCGTACTCTGCTTGGTCGAGTAGATGTCATATTGTAGTTGTAGAATCATGCTCTCATTTTTTTCTTGGCCATATGTAGCAGCCAAAATATCCCACATAGCCTTAGTCATGGGCTGATTGACAATATCATTGGCAATCTCCGTGATGAGCATCCCAAATAACCATATCCTCGCATAAGCATCATCTTGCTTCCAAGAAGCATTAGCTCTGATCTTGTCCGTTGGCTTTGGTTCTGTCAAAATGTGCTCCTTGTTATGGCACTGCATAAGGGTGTGAAACTGCATGGACCACAACTCGTAGTTGGTCTCATCCATCTTGATGATTGGAGCCAGGCCGTTGAGGCACCAGACGGTGAGAAAACATCACCCTTGTTGTCTGACATGATATAGGAAATAAGAATCGAGCCGAACAAATCCGAACCAAGACCGGATAGAAGACAATCGTGAATGTGTCTACACAATCATTTGGAGGATTGGTTGTATGGGTAGACTCATACAACCATTCCTTTCACTCGGTGAAGTCCGAGGACTAGAAAACCTTGCTTTAAGCAGCCAAAGTTACAGAATCATATCGTAATGGGCACCCCTACTGCAGCCATGTGACGTGAATTAAGCGCCACACGGCCTCACAGTCTCGGATCGTAGCCCTAGGGATGCAGGCAGCGACAGGAGGCTACAGAGGGTTAGGAGGCCACGGTGCAGTGGTTGAGGGCTTGTGGTGCCTCCGTTAGGTTGCAGCGACGGGGCTAGCGGCCTGTGGTGGCACCGAGGAGGTGTTGCGGCATTGTTGGTGGCCCGGGGAGGCTCCACTAGGCGGGGCAGTGTGTGTGTAGGGGGTGGGTTGGCGGCGCGCGGCGAAGGGGGCGACGGTAGGGTTAGGGTTAGGGTTGGTTGGATATGAAACCCCGGTATAGGACCGTTGCTCCGATACCATGTTGGCGAAAATGAGAATACTTGATTAAACATGATACCCTAGGGCTCTCTTATATAGGAGAAAGGTCATGTGTTAATTACATGAGAGGTACATAAAAAAAGTAAAATAAGAAACAATTACAAAAGTTACGACTATCTCAACATCTATGTAATGGTAGGTGTATTTCATATCGCCATAGGTATCAATGATGGCGTGATGGAGTTCATGGTCCTGAGGGGACACGATGAAAGGAGCAACAGAGGGTGACGATGGAGAAAAAAATGGAGAGTGGCCTCCCACAAGAGAGGTCTTCGACTTCAGGGTCGATCTAGTGATGGGAAGAGGGACCTTTATGGTCGGTGGAGTAGTTCGAAGAAGCTTGAGAAAACGCAGGTGTCGCTCCAATGGCGCCCGGTACGGAAGGAACAGGTCGGTGAGAGGAAAGTAAGCACTCAGGATTTGGTGGACAAGTATTTTCGTTGTGGAGATGTTGGACATTTGCGGGGGTCTGTCGTAATGCCATCAAATGTTTCGCATGTGCAGGATTTGATCACCATCGTCGAGGATGCGTGCAACAAACGTCGAGAACAGAAGGACATATGGATCATCGGTTCAAGAGCTCCAAGGAAGTTCAAGAGCCTTCGCATCATCACAGGCCATCTTCCAATCAAGGGTGCCCTTTGGATGAAGTCCTTGTGGGTATCTTCAATTGGCAATGGAGGACATCAAAAGCAAAATTGGCCCCAAGTTTGGGGGCGACATGGTTCAACTAGAGAAATCAGTGGCCTGTGCTTAGGGTTCTTTCTAAGGAGGAGGTATTTTTGTTGTTATAGAAGGTGAAATCAAAACCCCGAGGAGAGCCAATTAGTTGAAAGCACCCCACCCTTCATGAATGCGCCTCATAAGCCCTTGAGGAGGTGCTTTTGTTGTTATAGAAGGTGAAATCAGAACCCCGAGGAGAGCCAATTAGTTGGAAGCACCCCACCCTTAAAGGGTGTTGTTGTTGGACAGTTTGCCACTTCAATCTCGGGACTTCGCCACCTTGAATGATCCGCTTGTAGATCACGGGAAACTGATTTCCATTCTATCCAACGTCTTGTCGAAGGATCGACTTGCGTGTGAAGGTGGAGTTTGCGGCTCGCGATGAGTCCCTCCCATCAGAGCTTCATCTTCGTTTGGGAAGGTTGTTTTCCATGTGGTCGTGGAGGAGGTTTCCGTCGATGAAGGCGACAAAGCGACCAAAACCACGGAAGCATCATCGTCGTCCGGTGGAAGTCGAAGAGGCACGTCGGTGATGCTCCCTTTTCGGGAAGCGGTGCCTTCCTCGGACTTTGTGACTTCCATATCCTTCCGTGAGGTGGTGTTGATGGACGCCTATGTGGGGCACCCGACTATGCAACCTCATGGGTCGGGTACTTGAAAGGAATGTCTCTTTTGGGGCACATGTTTAGGCAGCCCCGCGGGTCGGATCTCCTGGATCAACTCATAGGGGCGGGTCTGATTGGTAACTCCATCTTCTCTGAAGTTCCGGAGATTGTTAAGGGCGTCGTGCTTGCGGTTCTGCATGAGTTCAGAGAGGGAAACTTCATATTCGAACAACTGAACAAGGCTCTTCTTTTCTTACTTCCGAAGAAAGAGGTGTCGACCAGATTTGAGGAGTTTAGACCCACTGCTTTGTCCAACACGGTCTACCTTATTATTGCCAAGGTGATGGCAAACTGCCTACGCAAGGTGAAGCAGATGGCCTTTGTGCTTGGTAGACACATGGTGGATGGATGGGTGCTTGCATCAGAGATGGTGCTTGATTGGTAGAAAACACAAGGAAGAGGTGTGGTAAGGAAGGTGGATTTCTTCAAAGCTTATGACTGCATAGATTAGTGTTTTCTTTGGGCCAAGGTTTTAAATCTCGGTTCCGATTTTGTTTTGAGATGGCGAAAAAATGAAACAATTTCAAAATTTCGTCAAAATTTCGTCAATTTCGGACAAAATCGACCTAGATTTGTGAAGGAAGGGTCCATACCGAGATTTAAATTTTGGTTTCAGTGGAGTGACGAAACCAAAATTTCACGAAATTTGAAACACTGCTTTGGGCATCTTTACATTAAAGGGGCTTCCCAGATAGTTGGATTGTATGGATTAAGAGATGTGTAACGACAGCATCATATGGTGTATTGATCAATGGTCGACCAGAGGGTAGATACTTCCAACCCCAGTAAGGGTTGCAGCAGGGGTGCCCACTAGTCCCTCTGCTCTTTGTGATCCCGACATATGCATTGACAGTCATTATGAAGCCGATGTCTGATGGTAGATTATGCATAGGCTATGTTAGATATGATATTTCCATTACTATTCTTCAATATGATGATGATACCATGATTTTTCTTAGAGACATGGTAGAGCAGATAAGACGGGCTTCCAATATCATGGATATTTTTGGAGATATATCCGACCTTCATCTGAATAGAGATAAATCAATTTTTGTTCCCTTTGGACTCACCCAGGAGGAAAAACAGGAGGCTACTTCAATCATGTGGTGTGTGAGTGGAAATCTATCGGTCACTTATCTTGGGCTCTCACTCGTGGGTGAACAGCTTCGATCATCAGATTGGAGACCCTGCGGGAGCTCAATAGATTAGAGGGCAAGCTGGCTGGGTGTAAAGCAAAATTACTTTCTGATAAGATTCTTATGTTATCGGCGTATTTATTTATATTGTTTATGTCTCTTGTCATGTTTATGTAATTTACCCTTTGAGCTTTTCTCCTATATAAGAGAGCTCTAGGGTTAAGATGGAATGCAACTTTTCTTTCTCCCTTTCCACATGGTATCAGAGCGATGGTCCAAGACCGAAGCTTGTGCCCTAAATCCCTGCCCCCACCGAAACCCTAGGTGTGCACGTGCCTCCCCTCTCTCGCGCACCTCCGCCTCCGCACCTCACACGCGTGCGCGCCTTCGCCTGCGCGTTTGCGCGCCTCCGCCTGCGCCTCACACGCATCTGTACGCCGGTGCACCTACGCGCCTCAGTGCACCTGAGGATCTGCGCCTCATGCACATCGCCCTGCGCCTCACGCGCATTCACATTGTGCATCTGCACGCCAACACACGTGCTTGCATGCGCATGTCTGCACCCGTGATGCGCATCTGGTCGCCAGCGCGCGTGCTCGCTTGTGCTGTACTGCCTCAAGCCCCTGGTTGGGCTTCGGTCTGATTGTCCAGAGTATGTCTTGATCATCTAAAGACACCCTAGCCTTCCGGAGGAGTTTTCAGAGAATGGAAGTGGTTGTGGTATGAGTCTACACCCACAATCATCTTCCCATATGTCTTGTACACGGTTTATGTCCAAGTCTGCAACCCCAGTTTGAAAAATAGTTCATCATCATGTCAGACAACAAAGCAATTGTCCCATCCCTGGGTGCCTTCAAAGGTCCGGCACCTATTGTGAAAATGGATGGAACTAATTACGAACTGTGGGTCATGCAGTTCATGAGTCTAATATAATGCAATGGCAAGAAGCAGATCCTCACACAAGAGGAGCATGTCGACAAAATTGGGGTTAACGCCTCATGGGAGGCGGATGACGCGTATGCACGAGTATGGCTTTCTAGAACAATATCCATGGAGATAGACAATGACATTTTGAGTCAGCCCACAGCTAAGGCTATGTGGGACATTCTTGGTGCTACATATTCGTCAGCGAAAAATGAGTTAGATTCTGCAACTTCAGCACGATATCTTTACTTCGAAGCATAATGGTCGTCCTCTACATACCCTTTACACCTCACTAAGGGGTATGTTTGAAAGGTTACATGGGTACATTCCTTTAACTGCTACACCAGAGCAACTCAAGGCTTATAGAGATTCAGTAATGACAGGAGTCTTCCTAGTGGCATTGGATCCTGAATACGATGCAGCTAGAGCACATATTTTGACCGATGCCACTATACCTCCAATGGAGGAAACATATCGCCGGCTAAGCAGACACTCCATGTCTTTAGGTGGTTCGTCCGTGTCTCAGACATCTTCAGCCATGGCAGCAACTCGTGGCAGGGGGAGCACTACGCAGTTCCGTGGCCGTAGAGGCCGTGGAAGAGGAGGGAATAGTAGACCCCCTCATCAGCCTTGTACTTATTGCCACAGGGCAGGTCAAGTTTTTCCACAAATTCCTCCTCGCTCCACCTTCCTGTGCGAGGCCTGCCAGCTTGGGAAACATCATCGCTCTAACTTTCAAAGTCGTCAGGGTCGTAGCAATCATAGTCTGTTTGAGTTATTGCATTTTGATATTTGGGGTCTCACTCGTGTCCTGGATCATCAGGGACATAGGTTTTATCTTGTTGCAGTTGATGAGTTTTCGAGATTGTCTTGGGTATTTCTTCTTAAGAACAAGTCTGATGCAGGTCTTGTTATCAAGTCCTTTATTAATGAAATAAGGAATATTTTTTCTGCAAAAGTCAAGTTCATTCGTTCCGATAATGCATTAGAGATTTGCAGTACACAACTTTCTCATATACTTAGGACCCTTGGCATTGTGCATCAGACATCGTGTGCATATACATCCCAACAGAATAGGATAGCAGAACGAAAATACCGTCATCTGTTAAACGTCACGAGAAATCTTTTGATCCAGAGACGTGCCCCTCATTCATATTGGGGAGATGCGGTTCTAATTGCTTGCTATCTGGTAAATCTTATGCCCTCTTCATTGCTAGGAGAGAAGATTCCGCTCTTGATTGTGTTTCCCGAGATGGATATTTTCTCATATACTTAGGACCCTTGGCATTGTGCATCAGACATCGTGTGCATATACATCCCAACAGAATAGGATAGCAGAACGAAAATACCGTCATCTGTTAAACGTCACGAGAAATCTTTTGATCCAGAGACGTGCCCCTCATTCATATTGGGGAGATGCGGTTCTAATTGCTTGCTATCTGGTAAATCTTATGCCCTCTTCATTGCTAGGAGAGAAGATTCCGCTCTTGATTGTGTTTCCCGAGATGGATATTTTCTCGCTAACGCTTCGTGTCTTTGGTTCTGTAGCTTTTGTTCATCAAATATCTCCAGATCTTGACAAGCTCTCTCCTAGAGCTGTTAAATGTGTATTTATTGGGTATTCCAAGACCTAAAAAGAATATCGTTACTTTGACCATGTTCGACGAAGATACTATGTTAGTGCTGATGTTACCTTTTTTGAGTCCGTTATGTATTTTTCTCATACATGTGATAGGCTTACTCCTTCAGAGGATGAAGAAGAGGTCTATATGCCACTTCCTCCATCATTATCATCTCCACCACCACCTCCACCATCACTACCTCCGCCATCGTCATCTCCACCGCCACCTACTTTCTTTTCGCAGGTTTACCAACGACGCCCCCCTACTCATGTGCCTCCTCAGTCATCTAGCACGCCAAGGTATGTTCTGTACATTTGAGTTTTACTGATGGCACTGGTGATTTGCATGTACAGTCTGAGGTACTGGATGTGGATACTATCTCTTCCATATATGATGAGGATCTGGATGCGCCTATTGCACTAAGGAAGCATAAACGGGCGTGCACTATGCATCCTATTGGGTCTCATGTTTCCCTGGGCGTCTTTCCAAGGACTTTCATATATTTGTTATTGGTCTGTCTACCATGGAGATACCGCGGTCATATCAGGAGGCACTACACAGCAGTCAATGGCGTATGGCTATGGAGGAGGGGATGGCAGCTTTACAATCACGAGGTACTGGAGTGTTGTCCACGCTCCATCAGGTGCATCTGTGGTTGGTAGGAAGTGGGTATTTACTGTGAAGCATCGGGCTGACGGTACAGTAGACAGATACAAGACCAGATTGGTTGCTAGTGGGTTCACCCAAACCTATGGGGTGGATTATCACGATATTTTTTCTCATGTTGCACGTCACTCTACCCTACGGATTCTTGTTGCTGTGGATGTGGTTCACGACTGGCCGCTTTTCCAATTAGATGTATAGAATGCTTTCTTGTACGGAGATCTGCATGAGAAGGTTTACATGCAGCAGCCACCTAGGTTTGCTGCTGAGGGGGAGTCCAGTATGGTATGTCGTCTTCATAAGGCTATTTATGGCCTTAAGCAGAGTCCGAGGGCTTGGTTCCAGAAGCTCTCGGAGTTGATTGAACAGAAGAGGTTTGTCAGATCCACTGCAAATCATACTCTCTTTGTTAAGAGAAATCAAAGAGGTATTGTAGTTCTTTTGGTTTATGTTGATGACATTGTTATCATTGGCAACGATGAACAGGGCATTCAAGCAACTAAGGACGTTCTTGGGCAATTTGTTTCCAAGGACCTTGGCACGCTTCTTTACTTCCTTGGCTTGGAGTTTGCACGAAATCAACAGGGTATGGTTATGACGCAAAGGAAATATGTTACCGATCTTCTATCTGAGACAGGCATGACAGGATGTAGACCAGCTACTACCCCAATGGATCCTATTGCTAGGCTTTATGATGATGACTCTGAGGAGGTGGACAAGAGACGATACATAGAGATGGTAGGGAAATTATTACATGTTACCATTACCAGGCCTAATATATATTTTGTTGTGAGCAGTGTGAGCCAGATCATGAAGCAACCCAGGCAGATACACATGGATGCAGTGTGCATGATTTTGAGATATCTGAAGTCAGACAGGAATGACAGGATGTAGACCAGCTACTACCCCAATGGATCCTAATGCTAGGCTTTATGATGATGACTCTGAGGAGATGGATAAGAAACGATACAGAGAGCTGGTAGGGAAATTATTACATGTTACCATTACCAGGCCTAATATATCTTTCGTTATGAGCAGAGTGAGCCAGATCATGGAGTAACCCAAGCAGGTACACATGGATGCAGTGTACATGATCTTAAGATATATGAAGTCATCTCCAGGTGCGGATCTTCTTTTTAGAAGAGATACTTATCTTACTGTTATTGGGTGTGCAGATGCAGATTATGTTGGATGTCACAAGGACAGGAAGTCCACTTCATGCATCATCGTGTTTGTTGGTAGCTCATTGGTCTCATGGAAAAGTAAGAAACAAACTATTGTTGCTCGGTCTAGCACGGCTGATCTAACAATTGAGGTGCCTCTTCCTATGCACCTCAAATGTGATAATCAAGCAGCCTTGTTCATAGCTAATAATCCAGCATTTCATGAGAAAACAAAGCATATTGAAGTAGACTGTCACTACACTCGTGACTTGATCCAAAAGAGGCTTATTTCAACGTCTTATGTCGCTTCAGGTGATCAGATTGTAGATATGTTCACCAAAGCTCTTGCAAGAGGTCCATTTCATCATTGTTGTTCCAAGCTGAGCATGATAGATAGATATGCTCTAGCTTGAGGGGGATATTAAGATTCTTATATTATTATCGTATTTATTTATATTTTTATTTCTTATGTCCCATTTATGTAATTTACCTTCTGAACTTTTCTCCTATATAAAAGAGCTCTAGGGTTAGATGGAACGCAACTTTTCTTTCTCCCTTTCCACATCTTGAAAAGGTGGGGAGTTGGTTCTCCTGAAGCATGTTTGTTCGACTATTCCATGACTTGCTTTGATACCTTGTAGAAAATGTAATGTGGAGGCGTAATCAGAGATAAAAACAATGAAAAACATGCGAGTTTACATGGAAGCCTACACCGTGAGGAACGGTATGAAACCACGGGAAAAGGCCTCTAGGGATGGATATTGTATTGTAATCTATCACTGAATACCGGGTGTGTGTGGCTTCTTATATAGCCCCACCAATATGACCAAGTCCCAGTTCTACACAATGTGGGAATAACATGGGTGCATGTGGTAATTGGATCTCGTACTTGAACTCTCTAACAAGCAATATATATAAGCATCCACTCTCATGGTTAGAATCAATCACTTGCTCCGTAAGAATATCATGACTAACAAGAGAAAAACAATCAAAAATAGCTTTGCAATTCAATTCCTTGGCAGTCTTGCTACAAAAATATAAACTCAAAGAAAATTTTGGAGCAAAACAAGTATTGACAAGTTATATAAGGGATTAAATTGCACTTCCCCTTCGCATGTGACTACTACTAGTGAATGTCAACCATTAACAACCAGAATACTTCGTCATGGTGTTACAACTTGAAGGACGGAGAATTGAAAAGACTTCCCATATATGTGTTGTGAGGCACAAGAATCGACACGACAATCTGAATCATCTCGAGAGGCACATGCAATCGAAGATGCAAGTAATACATGAGGGATCAGCAATAAGCAAATATCTTTGAAGGTCAATGGATGACGATGAAGATGTGAATTGGCTAAGAGGTGTACAAAATATGTTGACACATTGAAGAAGATCGTAATAGTCGAATCTGAGATTACGATACAATACTCAGTAGTCCCAATGATAACCTCCTTCAGATGGCAATAGAAAGCCCCACATGCTTCGCCTAATGGGTATCATCAAATGACCTTGTTTTTCACAAAACTACGCTGAATGTGACCCTTTTTGGGAGTTCCCTATCAAGACTAGGACCACTGGTGGAAGTTGCATTGTGTTTGTAAGACGATAAGCTTAAGGAACAGCAAAGCTGATGCATAATTTGAAACACTACTCAAACGACTATATGCCCCCTCTATAGTAGGCATCTCAACCAACGCAAGCATCTATACTTGAACAAACTCGTATACAAGATCAAGATTTCAAGAGGTTGATGATCATATGTTACACTTGATACTCTGGTTGTCTCGGATGGTTGCAGATCAAGACAAAAGAGTTTAGCCACTCAAACACATCCTTTAAAGTAAAATTGTTGTACACTTATACCATACTAACGAAGGAGAGTGATGGTGTTATGGCCTTGCTCGCATTCTTCTTTTGTGAGTACTGTAGAGATATTTCTATGTTCCTATGTATCTTTTCGATTATTTTATTTCTTTATGACTATCATATGTAATTTACCCATAGGTTTCTCATCTATATAAGAGAGCCTAGGGTTTCCTGGAATAAACATCATCTATTATTTCTTTCAACATGGTATCAGAACGACGGTCCTAGACCAGAGTTCGGGTATCCAAAACCCTAGACCCCACCTTCCAGCCCCACGCGCCACCTGTGCCGACCCCGCACTCCGCGCGCTGGTCACGCCACCCCTGCGTGCCCTCACACCGCATGTGCACCACTCACGCGTGCGTCATCTGCACGCGCGTCGTTTCCTACACGTCAGTGTCGGTTCCCTCGTCTAGTTGATGGATTTGAGTGCATAAGTCTACATATGCATTCAAATCCATATGTCTGCGTAGACATTCACTTTTTGGTCTTCACAAGCTCTAGTCTTCTACTTCGGGCATCATGTCTGAAAACAAAGTAGATGTACCCGCCATATGCGCTTTCGGAGGTCCAACGCCTATTGTCAAAATGGACGGAACGTATTATGAGCTCTGAGCTATGCAATTCATGAGCCTTATGAAGTCAAATGATAAGAAACATATTCTTACCGAGGAGGAGCCGGTGGAGAAGACTGCGGTAAACGCCTCATGGAAGGCGGATGATGCATATGCCAAAGTTTGGTTCTGATACATTGATGATTGACATCGCCAATAATGTGTTGCACCAGCCTACTGCTAAGGCGATGTGGGATATCCTGGCAGCAACATATTCTCAGGCGAGAAATGAAATGAAGATCCTCTAACTCTAGCATGATATATTCACTGTCAGGCAAAATGAATAGCCCCTGCATTCGCTGTATACATCCTTAAGAGGGATGTTTGAGAAGCTACACATCTTCATGCCTCTCACTACCACCCCTAAGCAGTAGAAGACATATAGGAATTGTAGAGATAATTATGAAGTCAGTGTATCGTTTATTCTATTTTTATTTTCCTGATAACCTCTTATGTAATTTACCCATGGGTCCTCTCTATATAAGAGAGCCTAGGGTTCTATGGAATAAATAGATTACTCTTTTCCACCAACATGGTATCAAAGCCAAAACCCTTACCCTAAAACCCTAACCCTTCCTACCCCCCCCCCTCTCCCTCCTTCTCGGCGTCGCCCCCCCCCCTCTCTCCCTCCCTCTCGGCGTCGTTGCCGCCCCCTCCCTTCTCTTTCCCCCTCGGCGTTGCCGCCCACTTCCTTCCTTCTCCCACCACCGGGGCCCTCCCTCCACCATCGGGCCCTCCCTTCACCACCGAGCCCTCCCTATACCGTCAGGGCCCTCTCTCCACCGTCGGGCCCTCCACCACCGGGCCCCCTCCAACGCCGACGCCTACTCATCCGTCAGCCGCTCTCTCTCTCTCCATGGATTTGAGTATGTAACGTCTACATATGCACTCAAATCCTATACAATTTATGTAGACAATTCTCTTTTGGTCTACGGATCCTATTTCTTCGTCTCCGACAACATGTCAGAAAACAAAGTCGATATGCCCTCCATAGGCGCGTTCAAAGGTCCCGTACCAATAGTCAAGATGGATGGAACGAATTACGAGCTCTGGGCGATGCAGTTCATGAGCCTCATGAAGTTGAACAGTAAGAAATACATTCTTACTGAGGAAAAACCGACAGCGAAGAATGGGATTTATGCCTCCTAGGAGGCTGATGATTCATATACCAAGGTCTGGCTCTCAGGCACATTGTCGATAAAGATTGCAAACGATGTTCTCCATCAATCCACTGCTAAGGCGATGTGGGACATCCTGGCGGCCACTTATTCGCAGGTGCGAAATGAGACGAAGATGTTACAGCTCCAGCATGACATATTCACCATGAAGCAAAATGGTCGGCCGTTACATTCATTGTATACATCCCGACAGGGGATGTTTGAGAAACTCTACAGTACTATACCTCTCACGGCCACCCCTGAGCAGCAGAAGACTTTCCGGAATACTACCATGATGGGGGTACTGCGTGCGGCTCTTGATCCTGACCGTGGATGTGGACCTCGTGATCTAGGTGGTCGTTTTCGCCAACCATGCACTTTTTGCCATTGCACAGGTCACTCTACGGATACATGCTATTCTAAGCATGGGTTCCCAGCATCGGCACGCGTAGCCGAGCATGTTGCATCCCTGTCAACATCCATTTCAGATCACAAGTTTGAGGAGCTCGTGGTGCGATTGCACGATATTATGCCTCCAACATCGACAGATTCTCCAGGAGGTTCTTCAGATATTGTTGCTTCAGCATCTGCTAGTACTTCTGCCTCTGTTAGCATCTCAGGTAGTGCTTCTACTTTTATCATGTCATAATATCTCCGATTGAATTATGGACTCCGACGCAACACATCATCTTTGTCGCGATAGAGATAGACTTGAGTCATACAAAAACATTCCACCAGGACGATCAGTGATCATAGCTAATGAGACTCATTCCCCCATCGTTGGACAGGGGGAGATTGCCTTGTCACCTTCCATGCATTTACAAAATGTTCTACATGCCCCTGATTTTTCCATGAATCTACTATCTATTAGTCAGATTACGAAGGATTTGCACTGTTGCACTATATTTGACCCATCTTCACTTATATTTCAGGACATACTAACTGGCAGGGTGATTGGTTGTGGCTCTAAGCAGGATTGTTTCTATCGTCTGGTCCGGAATTCCTATGTTGACGTCTCCTACTCAGTTGGATCAGTCTCTCCATATACCTGGCATCTATGCTTTGGTCACCTCCTGCTTTAGAAGATGTGTTATCTCTGACCTCAGATTTATCCAAGTTATTCTTTTTGATGTGAAGCCTGTCAGTTGGGAAAGCACCATCGAGCTAGCTTCCCTAATCATCAGTGTCGGAGCAGTAGCTCCCCGTTTGAATTATTTCATGTTGATATTTGGGGTCCGAGTCGTGTTCCTGATCATCAGGGACACCGATTTTATCTTATAGTAGTTGATGACTTCTCTCGTGTGTCGTGGGCATTTCTATAAAGAACAAATCCGAAGCAGGGGATGTTGTTAGAAATCTTATAATTGAAGTGCAGAATGTTTTTTCCTCTCATATCAAATATGTTTGTATGGGCAATGCGTTGGAATTTTGCACTCGCGCTCTGTCCCAGTTCTTTTCGTCAAAAGGTATTATTCACCAAACCACATGTGCTTACACATCTCAACGGAATGGAGTTGCAGAGAGGAAACATCGTCATCTTCTTGATATTACTCAAACCCTGTTTATCCATAGTTGTGCGCCTATCTCTTTTTTTGGGGGGATATTGTTCTTATAGTTTGTTACCTTGTGAATCGTATGTCGTCCTCGGTACTAGGTGAGAAAATTTCTCTTTCTGTTATTTTTTTCAGATAAGGAATTATTTTCTCTTACCCCTCGTGTCTTTGGTGTTGTTGCTTTTGTTCACCAGTTGTCTCCAGGACTTGACAAACTCTCACCTAGAGCTGTCAAGTGTGTCTTTGTGGGTCACTCTCGGAGTCAGAAGGGTTACCGTTGTTATGACCCTGTAAACAGGAAATATTTCGGCAGTGCTGATGTTACATTTTTTGAGTTAGTTGTGTACTTCTCACCTGCAGGAGATAGGTTGGCCTCCTCCACATCTAATGACGATGTCGATGTTCCTCCTCCTCCTAGTCTGATTCCACCTCTGTCCATTCTTGTCCCGGTTGTCATGCCAACGTCATCCCCATCATCATCACCACCACAACCACCTATCCTGCCATTACCTAAATACTATACACGTCGGTCAGGTCCTGCTCTGGCTGCACGTCAATCATCCAACATGCCTCAGGTATGTTTAGATGCTATTACTAACGATGGGTCGGATAGAGAGCACGTGCAAGATACTTCTTTGCAGGAGGAAGGTGCACCGATGAGTACAATGGATGATGATCTTGATGTCCCTATTGCTATTCGGAAGCAGAAACGTACTTGCGTGTCATATCCCCTTACTTCACAGGTTTCTTTCACCGTCTCACAGGGGACTTCCAAAGATTTGCTTTGGTTGTCTTCTGTGTAGATACCACGAAATTATCAGGATGCTATAAAGAGTGACTGCTGGCGGTTGGCTATGGAAGAAGAAATGGCTGCTTTACAGTCACGGGATACATGGAGCTTGGTTCCCGCTCCATCAGGCGCATCTATTGTTAGCTGCAAATGGGTATTCACAGTTAAGTACCACGCAGATGGGAGCCTTGACCGGTACAAGGTTAGGCTAATGGCGAGAGGCTTCACCGAAACATATGGTGTGGATTATATGGATACATTCTCTCCAGTGGCTCGTTATTCTACTCTTCGCATTCTTATATCTATTGTTGTGGTACATGACTGGTCCATACTTCAACTTGATGTCAAGAATGCATTCCTATATGGTGATCTGCAGGAAGAAGTCTACATGCAACAGCCATCGGGGTTTGCTGCTAAGGGGGTGAATCATATCGTATGTAGACTTCACAAGGTAATATATGGCCTTAAAAAGAGTCCAAGGGCGTGGTTTCAGAAGCTTTCCCATCTAATTGAACGGCAGGGATTCAAAAAATCAAATACGGATAACTTGTTGTTCATTCAGAAGACTTCTAAAGGTAAGGTTGTCATCATGATATACGTTGATGATATTCTGAATACAGGAGATGATGCTCAGGGGATAGAGATGGCAAAAGCATTCTTGGACAGTCAGTTTGTTACGAAGGATCTTGGTACCCTACGATACTTTCTGGGATGGAGTTTGCCAAGAATGCACAGGGTCTTGTGATGACCCAAAGGAAATATATTACAGATTTGCTGGTTGAAACGGGCATGGTTGGATGTAGACCCTCGAATACTCCTATGGACCCAAGTATGAAATTATGACAACAATGCTGGGGAGGTTGACAGGAGAAGATATAGAGAAATGGTGGGTAAGCTTCTTTACATCACTATAACTCGACCTGATATTGCCTTTGCAGTAAGTCAAGTGAGCCAGTTCATAGAACAGCCAAGACAGATACATATGGATGCCATATATGTGATATTAAGGTATCTAAAGTCTTCTCCAGGCTCAGGATTGATGTTTAAAAAGGACACGGATTGATCTATTTCGGCATGTGCGGATGCAGACTATGCAGAATGCCCTAAGGATCGAAAGTCTACTTCAAGCTTTGCAGTTTTTGTGGGCAACTCTCTAGTTTCTTGGAAAAGCAAGAAACAAACCGTTGTGGCTAGATCTAAGGTTGAATCTGAATATAGGGCCATGGCACAAGCAAGCACGGAGATGATGTGGGTTCGAGCTGGACTTGCATATAGATGTACCTCTACCCATGCAGCTACAGTGTGACAATCAAGTTGCTTTGTTCATTGCCAATAATCCAGCCTTTCATGAAAGAACAAAATATATTGAGGTAGACTGCCACTATACTAGAGATATGATCCAGAAGGGCATGATTTCTACTTCACATGTTAGTTCAGTGGAGCAGACTGCCGACATCTTCACCAAGCCATTGCTCAGAAGACCGTTCCAGGGATGTTCTTCCAAGATGAGCATGATTGATATCTATGCTCCATCTTGAGGGGGGTGTAGAGATAATTATGTAGTCGGTGTATCATTTATTCTATTTTTATTTTCCTGATAACCTCTTATGTAATTTACCCATGGGTCCTCTGTATATAAGAGAGCCTAAGGTTCTATGGAATAAATAGATTACTCTTTTCCACCAACAGGAATGCTACTATGGTTGGTGTATTTCTAGCTGCTCTTGATCCTGAATATGATGTTGCTCGCTCACAGATCCTCGCAGATGCTACAATTCATCCCATGGAGGAAGCTTTCCGCTAACTTAACAGGATTATTGTTCCGTCCACTACCATTAGCCAGACTTCTTCAGCGATGGTAGCCTCCCGAAGCAGAGGGGGCACTTCTATGTTCCATGGGCGTAGACCTCGTGGCAGAGGAGGTCGTATTAGTCAGCCTTGTACTTATTGCCATCGTCCTGGACATACAGAGGATACATGCTACTCCAAGAATGGATTTCATGCTTCTACTCAAGTAGTTAAGCAGATTGAGTCCCCGGTTGCTTCTGCTTTAGATGAGTGATTTGACGATATTGTAGCACGATTGAGGGGCATTATACCTCCTGGCAGTCCCATTACTTCTTCAGCGGTCTCAGGGAGTCATTCAAATGTGGCAGCTTCCGCTTCTGCTAGTACCTCTGCTACAGCTAGTACCTCAAGAAGTAGTTTTGCTTTTACATCTTGTCATGGATATGAGAATCCATAGTGGATTATGGACTCCGGGGTGACACAACATATATGTGGAGAACAACAGCTTACATCCTATAGACAAGTTCCCCCACTGAAAACAGTTATGATAGCCGATGGGACTCATTCCCCAATCACAGGACAAGGGGAGATCACTTTGACGTCCTCGATGTGTTTGCAGACTGTGCTACATGCTCCTGATTTCTTTACTAATTTGCTTTCTATTAGTCAGATTACAAAGGATTTGCACTATTGAGCTATTTTTGATCTATCATCTCTTGTTTTTCAGGACATTTTTACAGGCAGAGTGATTAGGTGTGGCCACATGTTGTCGTAGATTCCACCATGGTCTTCCTTCCAGTGTGAGGCATGTCAGTTGGGAAAGCATCATCGGACTGTTTTTCCTAGTCATCAGAGTCGGAGCAGTAGATCCCTTTTTAAGCTTTTCATGTTGAGTCTGAGTCGTGTTAGTGATCACCAGGGACATGTTTTATCTTGTAGTTGTGGATGATTTTTCTCGGTTGTCTTGGGTGTTTCTTTTGAAAAATAAGTCTGAAGCAGGGGATGTGATTAAAACTTTTATTAATGAAGTGCAGAATGTTTTCTCTACCTCTATAAAATTTGTGCGAATTGATAATGCTTTGGAATTCAGTACTTTTGCTCTATCTCATTTTCTTTCATCGTGTGGGATTATTCATCAAACATCTTGTGCTTACACTTCTCAGCAAAATGGTGTTGCTGAGAGAAAGCATGGTCATCTACTCGATGTTACTCGGACTCTTCTCATTCAGAGTCGTGCCCCACATTAGTTTTGGGGTGATGCGGTTCTTACAGCATGCTATTTGGTGAATCGCATGCCATCACCTATCTTGGGTGAGAAAATTCCTTTCTCTATAGCTTTCCCTGAGGAGTTATTCTCGCGCACTCCTCATGTGTTCGGCTTTGTTGCCTTTGTTCACCAGTTGGTTCCAAGTCTTGACAAGCTCTCTCCTAAAGCTGTCAAATGTGTGTTCATTAGGTACTCCATGACCTACAAGAGATACCAATATTATGATCCTCAGGGATGCAAAAAATGCTCTAAACGACCGTTTAAGCGACTATTTAAAAGTATATGGTGCTCGATCGCATCGTTTAATCAAAAACAGGTCCATAAATGGGTAGACCGCATAAGCATCCTTAAATGGTCGTTTAAACGGCCTTAAACGGTCTTAAACAGCCTATTAAGAACACTGGTCTACTTTCTTCAAATGATCACCATTATCCATGACTTTTTAGAATCATGCTATGAATTATAATTGTTTATGTTGCTTATTTTGACATTTGGCTATGAATTCTAGTTGTTTATATTATCTATTAGGATTTGGATGAAACATTCCTTGAATTTTACAATATTTGACCTATATTGTGAATATGTGATCATATTTTTCTTAATTATTTATACTTTTTTATTAATTATATATAATAAATTTTTACTAATTAAAAATGCAAAACCGCATAACCCGTTTAATTTCCGTTTAAACTCCCACATACCGTTTAGTCAGTAATCAGTGACCCTACCGATTGAATACCATATACCGCTTTTTATGATGATCTTTTGCGCAGAAAGTACTATATCAATGTTGATGTTACCTTTTTTGAGTCTATGATGTATTTCTTTCCTACAGGTGACAAGTTGGTTTCATCAGACTTAGATGATGAGGTTTACATGCCACCCCCTTCTACGAGACAATCGCCTCCTCCTGTGACTGTGGTTCCACCACCGCCTCCACCCCCACCACCACCTCCTCCACCCCCTCCTACTATTCAGTCACATATGCCCATTGTTCCACCATTACTTAGATTCTATACCTGTCAGACTACTTCTGTTCATGAACACCGTTCGTGATCCAGTATGTCCCAGGCTTGTTTTGATAACATGGTTTCTAATGTTGGATCTGGAGATATATCTGTGCAGGAATCATTGCAAGAGAATAGCCCGCAATTGGAGGTTATCAATGACCTGGATATACCTCTTGCAGTTCGCAAGCAGAAGAGGTCTTGTGCTTCCTACCCTCTTGTTTCTCAGGTCTCGTTTCATCGTCTTACAGGGGAATTTCAGAGATTTGCAGTAGCTCAATCTACGGTGGCAATTCCACGGAATTATCAGGAAGCATTGAAGGATAGCTGCAGGTGCATGGCTATGGAGAAAGAAATGGTTGCGTTGCAGCCACGTGGTACATAGGATTTGGTGGGGCGTTCGTGATCAGTTAAAATGGGTGTTTACCGTAAAACATCATGCATATGGCAACCTTGATCGCTAAAAGGCAAGATTAGTGGCACGAGACTACACTCAGACCTACATTGTGAATTACTTGGACACGTTTTCTCCAATGGCTCATCACTCTACACGTGTCCTACTTTCAGTAGCGGTGGTACGTGATCGACCTTTGATTCAATTGGATGTTATGCATTTCTGTATGGAGATCTACAGGAGGAAGTTTACATGCAGCAGCCTCCGGGGTTTGTTGCTGAGGGGGAGTGTCAACAGGTTTGTAGACTCCATAAGGCGATATATGCCCTTAAGCAAAGTCGAAGGGCATGGTTTCAGAAGCTCTCGGACTTGATTGAGAAGGGTTCAAGAGATTTAATGCGGACCATTCACTCTTTGTGCAGAGGGCACCTAAAGGTATTGTTGTCATAATGGTCTATGTTGATGATATTCTTCTTACAGAAGATGATGTGCAAGGGATAAAGACGACAAAAGTTCCTAGGTCGTCAGTTTGTTACTAAGGATCTGGGTACCCTAAGTATTTCTTAGGGTTGGAATTTGCTAGAAATGAGCAAGGTCTTGTGATGACCTAAAGAAATTATGTTACAGACATGCTTGTTGAGACGGGCATGAATGGTGTCGACCCTCTACTACTCCTATGGATTCTAGCATGAAGTTATACGATGATAATACAGATGATGTTGATAAGAGAAGATATAGAGAGATGGTGGGAAAGCTCATTTATGTTACTATTACTAGATTGGATATCTCTTTTACAGTGAGTACAGTGAGTCAGTTCATGGAATAGCCTCGGTAAGTAAATATGGACGCTATATACATGATACTGAGATATCTAAAATCTTCTCCAGGTGCAGGATTACTTTTCAGGAAAGGAGCGACTCTCATTGTATCTGCGTGTGCTGATGCTAACTATGGAGGATGCCCTAAGGATAGGAAGTCTACTTCGGGATTTGCAGTATTTATTGTGGTTCTCTTGTTTCTTGGAAATGCAAGAAACAAACAGTTGTGTCTAGATTAAGTATCGAATCTGAGTATAGGGCTATGGTGCAGGCAAGTACAGAAATGATGTGGGTTGGAGCAATGATAGCATATTTGCATGTAGATGTTCCTCTACCAATGCAGTTACAATGTGATAATCAAGCTACCTTGTTCATTGCAAACAACCATGCATTCCATGAGAGAATGAAACATATTGAGGTAGACTGCCATTATACTAGAGACATGATTCAGAAGGATTTGATTTCTACCTCTCATGTTAGTTCAGGAGAGCAAACAGCAGATATCTTTACCAAGGCATTACTCAGGGGGTCATTTCAGAAGTGCTCGTTCAAGCTAAGCATGATCGACGACATCTATGCTCCATCTTGAGGAGTGTAGAGATATTTTTATGTTCCTATGTACCTTTTCGGTTATTTTATTTCCTTGTGTCTATCTTATGTAATTTACCCATAGGTCTCTCTATATAAGAGAGCCTAAGGTTCCCTGGAATAAACATCATCTATTATTTCTTCTAACAAGTACATATCTTCTAAAGTATATCAAATCTCTTTAATGGTAAAATAATACACATTCGCATCCATGATCCTTGGGATAGTGCAAGTCATGATCCATGAACTACTCATCGCAATCGCATTATCCTTTTTCCATGTTGCCCATTTCTCAGGCATTCTTTTTCCTCAGGTGTATGCGTTGTGAGCATATGCTCCTTGTCTAGCCCTTTTGCCACAGAGATGAAAAGCCAAGACCAACAAGAATAGTTGGTTTTATTCAATTCCATCGCACCAAAGAATGGGTCTGGTTACCAAAAGGAGAATCCAAACCTCCTGTGATTTTCTTAGAAAGCATGCATCATATGATTGCTCCTAAATTAGATTTACATGCCACATCGCCACATTCTTAAGCAATCATCAATGCATGATGAGAGAACGATCGCACTGATTCACACCGTAAGTAGGAAGATTCCAATCAAAGGAATCTCATGGAAATTCTAATAACACCAATTGAATAGGAACAAAAATATGATTGATCTAGAAGTATATTGTTGTCAAAGATGGGTCATTGGAGAAATCATAAAAAAAAGTTATCAGCGCTCATTTGCCGACTGGACAGATGTGGACTGTTGGTGAAACGATGGCACCACACAAAAGCCTGCTTGAAGGTCACTCCAATGGAATGGACTCTGAGCTGAAAGATACAAAGCAATGGAGTGCTGTTGGCCGACCACAATTCACTTATGGTGACTGTCGGGACTTGCTTTAACAATCTATCGACCACAAGGAAGCGTAGGTCAGGTCTGCCTCCTCGAGGCCACTCCAGCAGGAGGGCTCTGGCTCCGATCTGAGCTTTGTGGTGACTTGTAGGATACAATCCTAGGATGGGTTGTCAGAAAACCACCACTATGAACAAAAACTCTGCAGCAGAAAATCTTATTTGATGGAGGGGGGAAAAGAAGACAAAGAGGTATCAATCACCGGTCTAGAACCACAGCTCCGACACAAAGTTGAGAAGTAGGGAATGTCTTAACCTCATTGAGAATCCCAGTCCTCTCTTATAGTGAGAGGTTACTATTAGAAAATAAGAATGCGGAAGCGTATCAGAGAAATAGAATAAAACTTGGAGAACAACGGGATTTAACGTGGAACCCTACTCCCCAAGGAGCGGGATGAAACCACGGAAAAAGGCTTCAAAGGGCTGATGTATGCATTGCACTTTCTCACTGGATACAGAGGTTGAGGGGCTTCTTATATAGCCCTCACTGAGTCTCCACATATCACAACCGCTAGATGTGGGGCTAAACAACTGGATGTGGTAAATGGATCCCGGGGTGATCCATTTATCCATCTACAACATAAGTGACGCATAACACATATACTCCAATATTCCCCCTCAAGTTGGAGCATGCAATGCTCAGCTTGGACAAACAGAAACAAATCTCAAACTCACACTACAGAACATTACAGACAATATCAACTCAACGATCACAACTGTTGGAAGTTGTCGCGGACGTTAATTCTCATGTCGTACAGTTGAGGACAACCAAACGGGCTGCAGTGTGAGTCAAACTGAGTGTGCTCTGTGCGGTGCTTGTCAGAGCCACTAAAACTGAAAATGAGTCTCCACCTAGAGAACTCTAGCCTGCCACATGTAGAAGAATGGATCATGTGGTCAATTGCTCCATCTCAGAAGGGCCGAACGGGAAAAGCCGTGGAGACATCCTCGTCGGAGTCCATGGTGCCTGGAGAATGGAATCTGTAAAGTCTTCTCATCGAAGAACTGGGTCTTTTCCATACTGGCTTAGAGAATGGAATCTCTACTCTGGAATCCCTATGAAACCACATGAAAACCCTAACCCACATAACATAGGGAATGCGATCTATACTCTGGAGTCCCTATGGAACACATGAAAACTCTGAGCCGACCAGAAAAGATGGGGACCTCACAACTGATCGCAGACATGTGTGAATCAAAACTGAAGGACTCGGAACCAATCATAGAGTCTGAACGGACATCTGTAAAGTCTGGAAAATATGATCAGTCCGGAATTCGATAATATGAATATGGAATATGGAACATACATGTGACTCTACACAATACTCTCTCTTTCTCACATAATTATCGGAAAACAATGACATCAACAAAGTTGGGAGAAGACAATAAAGTGGGGGGGAATCACATCAATGAATTACTTAGCCGATCTCAAAAAAATCAGCTTCTCCTTTTTTGCAAATTTTTTGTATTTTTTGGCTATTTAATTTTTCATTTTTTAATAGCCATCGCTTTTTCTTCAAATAAGTCGTTCATATTTTTTGTTATGGCTTTCTCTCTCTTCTAAGACAGTATTTCTTTTTTTCTGCTAGTACATTGTTTTGTAAACAGCCCCTCTAACTATTTTTTTTCTTGAACCTTAAAAAAAATTCCTTTGCATAGTTGGGCCATGCTGCAGCAGGCCCCTTTTGTTTTATTTTTTTAAAGAGCAGTCGTAGCCCTATTTAGGGTTCTCATTGGGAACCCTTTCTCAAAGACCTGTCATCCCAATGGGGGCCCTCTTCACGCCGCCGCCGCCTGCAGGAGATGAGGGAGAGCGGAGCACCGTCGAGCAAGGCGAAGCGGGTTGGAGATTGGCTTGAAGGTGGTGCCATGTCACAGCAGCAGCAGCTGTCTTAAACAAGCTTCTTCATTTTTCGAAATGATGTTGTCACACGATCTTCTCCTGGAGTTCCTCTGACAGGGCTCCAAACTCCATTGGCGGATATTCTCCACTCGGAGGCTCTTCAATCTCTCCAGGATCTATGAACGAACCTCTTTAATGATAGGCAAGGTGTCGGACGGCGGACCGTCTCCACCGCCATTAGGTTCTTGGTCGCCACTTATGGTGTCTCCGCTGCCGGTGGGATCTGCATCATCGCTTAAGCCAGAAAGAGGTTCTGTGTTGCTACAGTTCTATTCGCTACCTTCGCGGGGCTTTTCCTCCATTCTAACCTCCACCTCCGTCGAAGGATCCGATGAATAGTTTGTGTGCGCCCCCCCCTTCTAAGAACTGCGGCTATAAGATACGTCGTTGCTGGAATGCAAATCTTCAGAGAGGGAGTTGTAAGGGCTCGTGCTACCTGCGGCCCGGTGAAGATGGGACTCCGCCTGTGCCACCGATGCTGGGAACTATGAGGGAGGAGCACCGCCTAGAGCTCCTTCCTTGCGAGATGTGGCTTGGATATACGAAGAATCGACGTCGTGGGGAAGGATAAGCCTCCTGGGGGCTCGGCCAGCGAATGGTTGATGGGTCTGCAGAGGAGGATCGCCTGCAATATGCTGGCGAAGGAGATGCCGGGGCTAGAATCGTAAAACTTTCTTGATTCTGATCTTCAAAACAGGAACCGAACATGCTTCCTACAAGGCCATCGACGATGCCCAGCAACGCTACAACGATGATATTCAGAGGCGATGTGGCAAAAATTAGGGTTTCAATAGAAACCCTAGAACATGGAATTTAACAATCCCAAATGTAAGAATCTTCATGAACGTAATGCCTAAATCAAATCTCGAAAAATGAACACAATAAATCTTCAAGAATATTTCCTTGAGAATCGAACCCGCTCTGATACCATGTTAGAAAATAAGAATGTGGAAGCATATCAGAGAAAAAGAATAAAACTTGGAGAACAACGGGATTTAACGTGGAACGCTACTCCCTAAGAAATGGGATGAAACCACGAGAGAAGGCCTCAAAGCGTTGATGTATGCATTGCATTTTCTCACAATATACAGAGGGTGAGGGGTTTCTTATATAACCCTCACTGAGTCTCCACATCTCACAACTGCTAGATGTGGAACTAACAACTGGATGTAGTAAATGGATCCTGTAGTGATCCATTTACCCATCTACACCATAAGTGACGCACAACACATATACTCCAATAGTTACTGGGAAAGTTACGGGCAAACCCTTCTTTAGAACAAAATAACAGATAGAAAACCAGAAATAACAAATTGGGAATAAAAAGTCCAGCATTTTTTTAATAATTTGACGTATATTGTGTTCTTCACCTGCATGTTGTGGATCATGTATAAAATCAAATTTGTTTATGGCTTTGTGCCCTAAATTGATGTTATTTGATCATGATTTTATGGCTTTATGTTATGTTATATAGATTACTCTTTTATTGTCAATAAAATTGATGTTTTATGCATCATGTTTTCCAACAATACATGCTTTCATCTTATTTCAAGGTTTCACTCTCTTTTTTGCATGCATCTTCTGGAAAAATAGGCTCAAGATTTGAAGTGGTTGCACAAGTAGAGATGTAGAAATTGTTCTTTTTATACTCTTTTTGGGGAACAAGGATGAGATTTGGACACTTACGTTTGGGTATTATTTACAGTAATATTCGAGGAGGTAGATCAAGGAATGTGCTCCTTGGAGATGATTCCTTGATAACATTAGTGCATTACAAAAGCACAGGTTAAATCATCCAAGGACGAGCAAACAAACCTTCTTGATGCATCCACCCATGTGACGGGAGTTCAGGAATTGTTTCAGGGCGAGAAGCAGTATTACCCAGCTGTTTGCTTTTCTTCCGAATCAGAAAGGTCAAGATTATCAACAACATAACAGCCACAACGGTGATTCCAATGCCGACCTCTTGCATTAATCCAAGCCGGTACGGATGGTGATGCTCCCTAATAGAAATATCGCTTAGTGGATGAGCAGCATTTTCAGAAGATGCCGGACCAGGAGAAGCTTCAGTTGATGATGATGATGGTGGTGGTGATGGAGGAAGAGTCCCTGAAATATTATTACCTAACAAATGCACCTTTTTAGGGACAGACCACAGTTATCAACATAAAAATTTGCGGGATGAAGTTAAACATTTCACAACCTAATATCCAAACTGTGACGAGTAGTAACAGAAACATCTTTCCAATATGTGAATATGTGCATAGTTGAGTACTAACATATGAGACAGATTTCGAGATTTCGAGTCTCCTAAAATCACAATATAGAAATGCGCATAAACTAAAATTGGAAAATGGGCGAGGCCAAATACATAATATGTGAGCGGAACAAAGAAAATGGGGCAGCAAGATCACACAAGATTTAAGGCTTTAAGTAGGACGGCTAATATGCATAGGACGCTTTGTAACATTAGAGAGACTTTTAATCTAGTCGTAAATTCTGATAGTGATTATTGATCTTTGCCATCTTAAGAATTTAATTGATGCACATGGTTCGTAAAAACAACCTCTCGTAGATGTTGGGAAAAACAGAAAGAGTTGTTTATTGCATGAACCTTAGGCTCTCTTATATAGGAGAGTAGCCTATAGATAAATTACATAAGTCAGTAAAGTGTTGGAAAAAGTGAATGATCTATTGTTCCAAGGAACCCTAGGCTCTCTTATATAGAGAGACCCCATAGGTAAAGTACATAGAAGTCCATTAATAAAACAACAATGAAGAAACAGTACATAACATCATAATATAAGTCTCTACACCCCCTCAAGGTGGAGCATAGATGTCTATCATGCTCAACTTGGAAGAACATCTCTGGAAGGGTCCTCTGAGCAACGGCTTGGTGAATATGTCAGCAGTCTGATCCCCTGAGCTCACGTGAGATGTAGATATCAAGCCTCTCTGGATCAAGTCTCTCGTGTAGTGGCAGTCAACTTCGATATGCTTTGTTCTTTTATAGAATGCTGGATTGTTGGCAATAAAAACGCTGCCTGATTGTCACACAGAAGCTGCATGAGTAAAGGTACGGCTATATGCAGATCCTCTAGAACAGATCGAACCCACATCATCTCCGTGCTTGCTTGCGCCATGGCCATATATTCAGATTCAGCACTGGACCTTGCCACAACGATTTGTTTCTTGCTTTTCCAAGAAACCAGAGAGCTCCCAACAAACACGCCAAATCCTGAGGTAGACTTTCGATCTTTAGGGCACCCTGCATAATCTGTGTCTGCACATGCTGAAATAGATAAATCTGTGCCCTTTCGAAATAGCAACCCTGAGCATGGAGAAGACTTTAGATACCTCAGTATCATGTATATGGCACCCATATGAACTTGTCTTGGTTGCTCCATAAATTGACTCACCGACTTACTGCAAGGCAATATCGGGTCGAGTTATGGTAATATAAAGGAGCTTACCCACCATCTCTCTATATCTCCTCTTGTCTACTTTTGCAGTGTCATCATCATACAGCTTCATGCTTGGATCCATAGGAGTACTCGATGGTCTGCATCCAACCATGCATGTTTCAACCAAAAGGTCTGTAATGTACTTCCTTTGGGTCATCACCAGACCCTGTGCATTCCTGGCAAATTCTAACCCCAGAAAGTATCTTAGGGTTCCAAGATCTTTCGTGACGAACTGACGGTCCATGAATGCTTTTACCCTCTCTAATCCCTGAACATCATCTCCTGTAACCAGAATATCATCAACATAAACCATGATGACAACCATACCTGTAGAAGACTTCTGAATGAACAACGAGTGATCTGCATTTGATCTTTTGAACCTTGTCGTTCAATCATATGGGAAAGCTTCTGGAACCACGCCCTTGGGCTCTGTTTAAGGCCATAAATCGCCATGTGAAGTCTACACACCATATGCTTCTCCCCTTCAGCAGTAAACCCTGGTGGCTGCTGCATGTAGACTTCCTCCTGCAGATCTCCATACAAGAAGGCATTCCTGACATCAAGTTGATATATAGTCCAGTCGCGTACCACAACAACTGATAAAAGAATGTGAAGAGTAGAGTGACGAGCCACTGGAGAAAATGTATCCATATAGTCCATGCCATAGGTTTGTGTGAAACCTCGCGCGACTAGCCGTGCCTTGTAGCGATCTAGACTGCCATCAGCATGGTATTTGACCGTGAATACTCACTTGCAACTAACAATGGATGCGTCAGGAGGAGCATTAACCAAGCTCCATGTGCCACGAGACTGTAAGGCACGCATCTCGTCTTCCATAGCCAGTCACCGGCAATCAATCTTCATAGCTTCTTGATAGGTCTGTGGTATGTCCACGGAAGACAAAGCCGCAACAAATCTCTGAAAGTCGCATGTGAGGAGATGAAAGGACACCTGTGAAGCAAAAGGATAAGACGCATAAGTCCGTTTCTGCTTCCAGATAGCAATAGGAATATCAAGGTCGTCGTCCACTGAACTGGATGGTATAGTCTCCTCCTGCAATGAAGAATCGTGCACATGTACCATATCTGACCCGTCAGTAGTGATGACATCTGAACATACCTGAGGCGTGATGGATGCCTGACGTGTAGCCTGAGCAGGACCTGATCGACGCATATAGAATTTTGGTAAAGGTGGAATAGGAGGTTGTGGAGGTGGCGGTGGTGGAGTTGGTTGTGGTGGTGGGGGCGTGGCAACTGGAGTTGGAGTAGACTCAGGTGAACTCAAACTAGGAGGAGGAGGAATATAGACATCATTGTTGGTAGTGGACGAGACCAGCCTGTCACCTGCAGGGGAAAAGTACATAACGGACTCAAAAAACGTGGCATCAGCACTGACAAAATATTTCTTGTTTATAGGGTCATAACAGCGATAGCCCTTCTGAGTCTGAAAGTAACCTACAAAGATACACTTGACAGCTCTAGGAGAGAGTTTGTCAAGTCTAGGGGACAGGAGATGAACAAACGCAACAGTACTAAAGACACGAGGAGTAAGTGAGAATAATTCCTTATCAGGAAAAATGATAGATAGAGGAATTTTCTCACCAAGGACGGATGATGGCATACGATTGACCAGGTAGCAGGCTGTAAGGACAGCATCCCCCCAGAAAGTGATGGGAGCACAACTCTGAATAAGGAGGTTCGAGTGATGTCAAGAAGGTGACGATGCTTTCTTCCTGCCATGCCATTCTGCTGAGATGTGTAAGCACAGGTGGTTTGGTGAATAATCCCCTTAGACGAGAGAAACTGAGAGAGAGACCGGGTGCAGAATTCCAATGCATTATCTGTGCGAACATATTTGACAATAGAAGAAAAAACATTATGCACTTCATTAATCAAATTTTTAATAACATCTCCTGCCTCAGATTTATTCTTTAAAAGAAAGACCCAAGATACACGAGAAAAATCATCCACCACAACTAGATAAAACATGTGTCCATGATGATCAGGTACATGACTCGGACCCCAAATATCAATGTGAAATAACGCAAACGGGGAGCTACTACTCCGACTCTGACGAGTAGGAAAGCTAGATCGATGATACTTTCCCAACTGACACGCTTCACATCGAAATGATGAACTGGGAGAGATATGAGGCAAGAGATGTCGCATTTTCTGGAGCGGGAGATGGCCAAAGCGAAGATGCCAGATGTACGGAGATACTGGTCCGACGGAATGAGAAGAGACGCCAGCATAAGAGTTCCGGACCAACCAATAGAGACCATTCTACTCAGAGCCACAGCCAATCACCCTGCCCGTTAGTATGTCCTGAAAAATAAGAGATGAGGGGTCAAATATAGCACGACAATGCAAATCCTTCGTAATCTGACTAATAGATAACAGATTCATGGAGAACTCAGGAGCATGTAGAACATTCTGCAGACGCATAGACGGCGATAAGGAAACCTCCCCCTGTCCAACCAAGGGGGAATGAGCACCATCTGCTATCAGCACTGAGTGGCCATGTGGGATGTCCCTGTAGGACTCAAGTCTCTCTCTATCGCGACAGCAATGATGGGTGGCGCCAGAATCTATAATCCAATCAGATATATCATGACAAGATGTAAAGGCAGTAGCACTACGTGAGGTACTGGCAGCAGCAGACAAACTGGCAGAAGCTGTAGTAGCAACACCTGAAGGTCCACTTGGAGGATCAGTAAACGATTGTGGCATAATATCACGTAGACGTGCCACAAGCTCTTCGAATCGGTTATCTGCAGTGGATGCTGACTGGGGAAGTACATGCTCGGCTACACGCGTTGATGCTGGAAACCCATGCTTAGAATAGCATGTATCCTCCGAGTGGCCTGTGAGATGGCAGAACGAACATGGCTGGCGAAAGCGACCTCCTCGTACACGGGGTCCACGTCCACAACCAGAAGACTGACCACCTCTCCAACGCGATACTGTCATCTCGTCGATGGGGGTGGAGTAGATGTGCTCGAAGAAACTGATATGCGACTGAGCCTTCGGTAAACATCCTCCATTGGAGGAATGACTGCATCGGGCCAATATCTAAGAGCGGGCTGCCTCGTACTTAGGATCAAGGGTTGCAAGAAGTACACCCACCATGGTAGCATTCCAAAATGTCTTATGTTGCTCTGGAGTCGCCGTGAGTGGTATGGTACTGTATAGTTTCTCGAACATCCCTCTCAGGGAAGTGTACAATGAGTGAAGTGGCTGATCATTCTGCTTCATCGTGAATATATCATGCTGGAGCTGTAACATCTTGGTCGCGTTCCGCACTTGGGAATACGTAGCGGCCAAAATATCCCACATTGCCTTGGCAGTGGGCTGATGGAGGACATCATTGGCAATCTCCATCGACGGTGTGCCTGACAGCCAAACTTTGGCATAAGAATCATCAGCCTCCCAAGAGGTATAGATCCCAGTCTTTCTCTTCCGGCTCATCCTCGGTAAGTATATGCTTCTTACCATTTGACTTCATGAGACTCATGAACTGCATCGCCCAGAGCTCATAGTTTGTCCCGTCCATCTTGACTATTGGCGCAGGACCTTTGAAGGCACCTATGGAGGGCATATCAACTTTGTTCTCTGACATGTCGTCGTAGATGAAGAACTAGGGATTGTAGACCAATAACAAGTATCTACAAAGACTTGATTGGATTTGTGCATATGTAGACGTTACGCACTCAAATCCATGGAGATAGAACGGCCTACGAGGAGTGGGCCCTACGACGAGGAGAGGGCCCTACGGCAGCAAATAGAGTCCTGGCGGTAAGGAGGGGCCCTACGGCGGCAAGGGGGGCCCGGGTATGAGAAGGAGGGGCCCAGCTGTGAGAAGAAGGGGACTTACGGCGAAAGGAACGGCGAGGAAGGGTGGGGGGCCCTCGGCGGCGGCGGCGGAAGGGAGATGGAGGAGGGGAGAGGCGGCGGTGGAAGCCTAGGGTTAGGGTTGAACCCTGGGCTCTGATACCATGTTGGAAAAAGTGAATGATCTATTGTTCCAAGGAACCCTAGGCTCTCTTATATAGAGAGAGAGACCCCATGGGTAAAGTACATAGAAGTCCAGAAATAAAACAACAATGAAGAAACGGTACATAACATCATAATATAAGTCTCTACATAAAGGGAATTAAAAAACAGTACAGGAAACAGGAAATAAATAACGTAATATAAATATACCTCTACACTCCCCCTCAAGATGGAGCATAGATGTCGATCATGCTCAGCTTGAACAAGCACTTTTGAAAAGGTCCTCTGAGTAAGGCCTTGGTGAAGATATCTGCAATCTGGTCCTCTGAGCTAACATGAGATGTAGAAATGAAACCCTTCTGAATCATATCCCGTATATAGTGGCAATCAACCTCTATGTGCTTGGTGCGTTCATGTAATGTTGGATTATTTGCAATAAATAAAGCAACATAATTGTCACATTCCAGTACCATAGGAAGGGGAACCTCTATATATAGATCTGTAAGAACATATCGAACCCACATCATTTCGGTACTAACCTGGGCCATAGCCCTATAATCAGACTCAGCACTAGATCTGGCTACAACAGTTTGCTTCTTGCTCCTCCATGAGATAAGAGAATCTCCAACATATATAGCAAATCCAGTGGTGGACTTCCTATCCTTTGGACACCCTGTACAATCCGCATCTACGCATGCTGAGATGGTTTGCTCCATGAATTGGCACACCCGACTAACAGCAAAAGAATATCAGGTTAGGTGATGGTAACATAAAGGAGCTTTCCTACCAGCTCTCTGTATCTCCTCCTATCAACCTCATTAGTATCATTGTCATAGTATCATGCTTGGATCCATGGGTGTGGTGGCAGCTCGACATCCAAGCATTCCCGTGTCACTTAGCAAATCAGTGGCGTATTTCCTCTAGGTCATCACAAGCCCTTGTTGATTTCTGGCAAACTCCAGTACCATAAAGTATCTAAGGGCTCCAAGATCCTTGGTAACAAATTTACGACCCAGAAATTCTTTCGCCCTCTTGATTCCTTGTATGTCATCTCTTATAATAAGGATATCATCAACATATACCATAATAGCAATCATTCCTCTAGATATTTTCTGTATAAAAAGGGAATGATCTGCATTCAAACGTTTGTACCCCTGTTTCTTAAACAAGTCTGAAAGCTTCTGGAACAAAGCTCTAAAGCTCTGCTTAATGTCATAGATCACCTTATGAAGTCTACATACATGTGAACACTCCCCCTCAACAGCAAATCCAGGTGGTTGTTGCATGTAGACTTCTTCTTGAAGATCACCATACAGAAATGCATTCTTGACATCTAACTGAACACGACAACAGAGAGAAGAATCCATACGGTGGAATGGCATGCAACTGCGAGAATGTGTCAAGATAATCCACCCCGTATGTCTGAGTAAACCCTCTTGCAACCAGGCGTGCCCTGATATGTCGATGCTACCATCTGCATTTTTCTTAACTGTAAAGACCCATTTACAGCTTATTATAGACGCTCCAGTAGGAGCTGGGACGAGGCTTCAAGTGTCTCTCGACTGAAAAGCAGTCATCTCTTCTTCCATAGCCAAACACCATGGATTGTCCTTCAGAGCCTCTTGATAATTCCATGGAATGGCCACGACTGATAATGCAACTGCAAAATTCATGAAATCGCCGGTCAAGTGATCAAAGGAGACCATAGATGCTATAGGATATGACGCACAGCTACGCGTCCGCTTCCGAAGAGCAATAGGAAGGTCCAAATCAGCAGCCTCCACTTCTGCCCCCTGTAGAGAATCCTGCTCAGGTAAACCATTAGAACCATCATTAGAATTTGTACTTTCAGAAAATATCTCATGCGTGCTAGATGATGAGCGGTGGCCATGAGCAGAAGCATGCCGGCGGCTATAGTGGCGTGGCAATGGTGGAACAGGGACTGTAATAGGAAGTGGAGATGGCGTAGGTGATGGTGGTTGTTGTAAAGGAGATGGTAGTGGTGGAGGTGGTGGAAGTGATGGTGGTGGTGGCATGTATATATATGCATCAGTGTCTGAAGACGTCAACCGATCACCTATAGGAGAGAAGTACATCACGGACTCAAAAAAGGTGGCATCGGCACTAACGTAATATCTCCTGCGTATCGGATCATAACACTTGTACCCTTTCTGTGTCCTGGAGTACCCGACAAAGAAACACTTGACAGCTCTAAGAAAGAGCTTGTCAATACTTGAAGACAACTGGTGAACGAAGGCGATTAAGCCAAACACGCGAGAACTAAGTGAGAACAATTCCTTTAAGGAAATGCTAGAGAGAAAGGGATTTTCTCACCCAAGACTGACGAGGGCATGCGATTAATGAGATAACATACCGTTAGAACCGCATCGCCCCAAAAAGAATGAGGAGCACGACTCTGAATGAGAATCGTCCTAGTGACATCAAGCAAATGACAATGTTTCCTTTCTACAACACCATTTTGTTGGGAAGTATAGGCACGTGAAGTCTGATGAATAATTCCTTGGGTGGAAAAAATAATTGGAGAGTATTAGTAGAAAATTCCAAGGCATTATCAGTTCTAACCATTTTCACAGAAGCAGAAAA